>CM053028.1:109922201-109966771 GCA_028564925.1 Lithobates sylvaticus
TGGCTAGTTGGGATGGGGTCACATCCTTAGATCTCAGGGGTTCATGTTGGGACCTGTAGTGGATGTGACCCCCTGCATGAACCCCTCAAAACTCAGGATGTGTCACACACCCCCGTCCCCCACCCAACTAGTGAAGAACTACAGGTCACAGTATGAACCCGTGAGATCTAATGATCTAAGGGGGTCACATCCTTAGATCTCATGGTTCATGCTGGGACTTGTAGGACTTGTGGTCCTTCACTAGTTGCTTCAATTGGTTGGATCAATGGGCCACTTGACTAGACTTGCCCCCCAGGCCTAAGGCTGCCAGCCCTCTCCTGTTGATAATGCTGATCCAGAAGCATATATTGCTCCATGAAGAGCTTGATGAATGTTCTCCTGATTTTCAGGTGTAATTTTCTTTATAAATGAAGGGATTGTGTATTTTTTCTGGCAGTGGTTTGTAACACTTCCTTACTTGAAGATGCTGGTGGTGAAGAAACACTTTGTGATGATCCAGAAGCAACAGAAGAGTGTTTCTGGAATAAGAACTCTGGAAAAGCTACTTGCACTTTTATTCTGATCCTAATCATTTCATTCCATTAAGTATTTTTTATTCTAAATGTAATTTTTATTGTTTTTTTAATACAGATAATAACAGAGTAAGAGAAAGGGAAAAAAAATCCACAATAATATAGAATAAGGGACAAATTTGTCTTTTAATACATCTCAGTAAGAGAGAAAGAGGGTAGATTCCCAATTCTACTCAATCCGCTCAAAAAAGACACTTTAGGAGTTATAACAGGCATAACATCATACAATGAACTCAGCTTACTGCTTAAAAACATAGCCAGTATAAGCGTAAAGCAGGTATAAGAACAAGGAATCAACGGTATACCATAGTCCCTTTGAAAATTTTGTTTGTAAAGAACAGGAAGGAGAAAAAAGGGACATAAAAGAAGTAATAAGAAGGAGAGAAAAGAAAAGAAAGATGTCCAGTGTGTCTCATGAACCAATTGAACACGCTAACCCTCACCCACCCCCCATGGCGGAAAAGGAAGGGTTATACACATTGATGATCAGCGTTAGTTAAGGGGGGGGGGCTCTAGGGCACGGCACAGCTCCCAGGTCTTATTATGTCTGTCCAGGGAGTCATTCAGAGAGGCCGTTAGATATTCCATCCTTCAAACATCCTGGATCCTAGCATGGAGCTCTGTCAAAAAAGGTGGCTCCCGCTGTTTCCCCTAAAGCGCCTCTAAACACTGTGCCGCTGTAAGGTGATGCAATAACAGTGGTTTGGGTGTTTTAGAGAATTTTAAAGGGGGTAAGCCCAAGAGAAAGGTTTTAAGGATAAGTGGGATCCAGGAGCCAAAGACCTGATGAGTGTGCGTGCACTGCACACCAGTAAGGTACAATGAGTAGACAGGACTCAAAGATATGTTGGAGAGTTCCCAGACCCCTCCTACATCTCGTTACCCGTATACTATATTTGAGATTTAATATATATCTCAGATATTATTTGGGTTAAATGAGAGTTATTTGACCATGAGTGACAGATTTAACGCAATAACAAAAATGTATTGGTATATAGTAAAGTAGGCCCAGACTAATACACATCAAGTTATCTAATTGTACAGGAAAAGGATACAAATAATGGATTACAACAAAGGAATACAGAGTATATTCCTTAAAACATTAATCTACAAACAATAGGACAGAAAATACATAAGACCAACATATTTAGATACACGTACAAGGGAGATTTCCCATATTTACCATTCCCATAGAGGTTCCATTTATGTGACTGCTCTGCCATAGAGTGTGTGTTTCCCTCCCATCTAGTCTGTGTATATCACTACAGGCTGATGCCTCATTTGTTGGCATGGCGTGGCTCTGATTGGTGGGCTTCCCTATTCCTGGTTAAGGACTGGCTACATCTCCAATCCCTATACTTTGCATAAGTCAGCCCCCTTTAATTGTAAATCCTTGTTCCAGACTATTTTGAGCAGGAAACTTAACCTTGTAAGTAGATTACACTTTCAGGGAAATTAAGTATACATGACGGACTGGCCACGGCCCCTCATTGCATATTCAAACATGGGATCCTTTGAAGTGAGTATGTGTAGAACAATGAGTTTTGGGTCCCATTGTTTGAATACACAAGCTTAGGCAATGAATTGTCTGTCTAAAGCCCCATACACACGGTCGGACCGTGGACCAACTTTCCCTTGGACTTTTGTCCAAAGGGCGTTGGCCCTCAAGTTGGTACTGCATACACACGGTCGGACTTTTGAGACAACCAACACGAACGTAATGACGTTTCAACGTACTGACGACGCTTCAAAAGAGGACGTTCAATTCTCTCGCGTCACCCTTCGGGCTCCGTCTGCTAACTTCGAGCTAGCAGACGTTTGGTCAGTGGTGATTCGCGATTTTCGGTCCGTGTTACTTTCCGACCGTTTTGGCCAGCCATGTTGCGCGATCCTAGGAGAGAGCGTGCTGTTTATGGGCTTGGAGTCATTGCTGTGACTCGAGCCCAGTCGAGAAATAGGCGCAATACTGGGATAAGAAGTGTTTGGACCAAAACTTGGCTACTTAATCGTGACCAATTCAGCCATATGCCATTACTGCGTGAGCTACAGGAGAACAATCCGGATGATTTCCGCAATTATCTGAGAATGACGGACTCCTGCTTTCAGCAGTTATTGTCCTTGCTGTCCCCCTATATTTCGAAGCAGGACACATGCATGCGGGCTGCAATACCAGCAGAGCAAAGGCTCATAGCCACTTTGCGGTATTTGGCAACAGGGAGGAGTCTCCAGGATATAAAATTCACAACAGGTATCTCTCCCCAGGCTCTGGGAGTCATTATCCCTGACACATGTTGTGCTATCATTCAAGTATTGCAGAAGGACTATATTCGTGTAAGTATTTTTGCTTTAATATCACTGTCATGTTTAGTAATGCATTTTATAGTTTTTGGCCATTCCATCCTCCACATTTTAGGAATATGGTGTGATTGAATGTCCTCTTTGTCCTCATGCATGCCTTAACCTTTTTCGTGGCCTACATGCATATTTTCCTCCCCTAACCTCCACAGCATGCTACACTGGGCCCATCCACACGTAGTCTAGTACTTAACACTGTATTTATTATGCTTCCTTCGTTACCCTAAACACCGCCTAAAATGTGTCCCAATATTATTCCTGCCCTTAAAAAGAGTCTCTTATTTAGTTTGAAACACTCCCCCCCCCCCCCCACACCCCCCCAACCTCCAAAAAAATTGAAAGAAAATGTAATAAAATATTAGAAAATGCAGAGTCAACCAACACAACTACTCCATCTGCAGATTTGGCAAAACACATATACTGTGTACCTTATTTTTTGACTTAAGATTGTGGCCTAAATGTAGTGTAATGGCCTGCCTGATTAGCTTTAAAATCGACAAATTAGACTTTCATCATGTTTTTTTTCTCATTATGAATAGCTCCCAACATCCCTGTGCTGTGCCAACTTCCTTGCTTTTTAAGTTCATCTTAACAAATACTCATAATTAATTATCCTTTTTATTATTTAGTACGATGTATGTCAAAATGTGTATAGATTTTGTCAATGTGCATTCATATTTTTGTTTTATTCCACTTCTTACCTGTCCACCAGTGGCAGCTGGTGCTCCAATTTTTTGGGGGGGCGCAAACAAACAGCCTCACTGTGCCATCAAACGCTGCCACTGTGCCCATCTAACACTGCCACTATGCCCATCTAACGCTGTCACTGTGCCCATTAAATGCTGCCAATGGCACTTACCTTGTCAGGTGGCGAGCGGTGTCTCCTCATCTTCTCCCGTGCTCCTGTCTTCACAGCGCCTGTGACTTCAGCCAATCAGGGGACCGGTAACACAGACCGGCAACCTGATTGGCTGAGAGGCGGGTCTGTGTTAGGGAAGCGATGTATTCGCTTCGCTAACACAATACTGTGTAAGCAGCGAACGCAAAGCATTGCGCCCGCTGTTTACACTTCTGGAAGCCTATTAGAGCACACCGCTCTAATAAGGTCCCCTATTTGAGCTTTACAGCTCTAAAAGGGCGCTTCCAGAAACACCCCCCCCCCCGCTGTAATTCACATGCCCGGCGCCCGACAAGGGGCCGGACACCTGAATAGGGGGGCGGCAGCGGTGACAATAGCTAGATTCATGCAATGCATTAATCTATCTATTGGTGATAGAGCGGTGCAGGAGAGGGGGGGCGGCGCTCCTGCGCCCTCTATGCACGCACCGCCACTGCTGTCCACTGGCCTGATAATCTTGTCAAGATGGATGGCTTACCCAAATTAAACTTAAATTTTAATGCCTTTAGTTCTCCTGGAAGTGTTGAGGTTTACTTGTCCAAAACAGATACTCATTCAACTCCCCCTTCCTAAGCTTTTTTTAATGTGCCACCAGAGGGGGTGAGGGACCATATAATTGTACCTTTTTATTTTGTTCTTGAAATGCACTTTTACATGTTAGAATATTATTTTGGCCCACAATGTTTGTGTCAAATATGTTTGCAATTTAATGTACTCCGGTATTAATTTTTGCTTTATTTGTTTGACTCCACAGTTTCCGAAAAACAGCCAGGAATGGCAGGATGTTGCTGCGCAGTTTGCCCATTTATGGGATTTCCCCAACTGCGGAGGTGCCATAGATGGCAAACATGTGAGGATAGTGCCACCACCAAATTCTGGATCCTATTTTTTTAATTATAAAGGTTTTTCTAGCATTGTCCTCCTTGCTGTGGTGTCAGCCAAATATGAGTTTTTATATGTCGACGTTGGTATTAATGGTCGTCACTCAGATGGAGGAGTTATGATGAACACAGAATTTTATGACCGGCTGCAGAGAGGAACTTTAAATTTGCCACGTGCTGAGGACAATGTGGAGGGCCTCAATTTTGTTTTTGTCGCAGATGATGCTTTTTCTTTGGGGCCACATATTCTAAAGCCCTTCCCAATGCGGAATCTGACCCCAGAGCAACGGATTTTTAATTACAGGCTTTCTCGTGCCCGAAGGGTAGTCGAAAATGCCTTTGGCATCATGTCCAGCCGATTCCGGATCTTTTTAACAGCCATAAATTTGGCTGAATATAAATTAAATCATGTGGTATTATGCTGCTGCATCCTGCACAACTTTCTACGGAGGAATGCTTCCACCTACATTGGCTTAGGGGCAACGGGTGAACCAGCTGAAGAGTCCTTGATGCCAGCACTTGAAAGTGCACCTGCTGGTTTTGGCGTCCAGAATGGGCGTGTTGTCCGCCAACAATACACAGACTATTTTATTGGTCGAGGGGCAGTGCCTTGGCAGCAAAATGTTTTGGAGAATTAGTTACAATTGTAATAAAAAAATAAAATATTCTTTAATTTGAATGACTGTTGTCTGTTTCTTATATGTTTGCAACTAGCCATGATCTTTGTCCTTTTTGCCACTAGTTTGAACCAACCTGATGTGCAACATGAGGTATCCATCTCAATTCCAGCTAACTTGTAGATTGTGCTGTATTTCACCTACACACATTTTTGAGTACATGGTCAATGCAACTACAACCACGTAACAAATATACTGATATTGAGCATTGAAATAAGAAGGCACACATTGGTTTTGTTTCAACTTTTTTTATTCTGTGCACATTCACATGTGCCTTTTTTTTTTCTTTTTTTTTGGTTATTTTTTGATTATTTTTTTTCAACATGAAAAATATATATTTTTGGTAATTTTTGATTAATTTTTTTTAACATTAAAAATATATATTTTTGGTTTTTTTTGATTATTTTTTTTTAACATGAAAAATATATTTTTTTGGTATTTTTTGATTATTTTTTTTTTAACATGAAAAATATATTTTTTTGGTATTTTTTGATTATTTTTTTTCAACATGAAAAATATATATTTTTGGTAATTTTTGATTATTTTTTTTTAACATGAAAAATATATATTTTTGGTATTTTTTGATTATTTTTTTTCAACATGAAAAATATATATTTTTGGTATTTTTTGATTATTTTTTTTTAACATGAATAAAATTTTTTTTTTTTTTGTTATTTTTTGATTATTTTTTTTACCATGAAAAATATATTTTTTTGTTATTTTTTGATTATTTTTTTTTTTGAACATCAAAAATATTATTTTTGTTTTTTATAATCAAGTTTTTTAAAAATATAAAAACAATAAAAACAAATCAACTTTGCAAGGATGATGATGCGCAATCGAGTCAACATCATGCAGCAGCAAATGAGGAACTAGATATGATTGAAAACTTTAATTTTTTTAATTTAATTTATTCTGGCCAAAATATCAATCATATCTTTCATTTGCTGCTGCATGATGTTCAGTCGATTGCGCATGGCATCTATTTCCCCGTTCCACCCCATTATTTGCCCGATGAGCCTCTGCGCACTGTCCTGAGTGAACGGTTGCTCCAAAACCAGCACATCATCTAAAAAAAGTAAGAAAAAATAATGTATTAATAAAGGTGTGGCCAGACATAGATTATGTGCAACAGTGGTGAAACAGTGGTGTCAGACACTCACCTGGTGACATCTCTGTCACTTCCTCCACCTCCTCTTCCACAACATCCTCCACATCGCTGGGAGAAATTCCCCAAACAGGCCGGTGAGGGTGGGGGTCCTGGCGAGGATGGGTGTCCTGGCGAGGATGGGTGTCCTGGCGAGGGTGGGGGTCCTGGCGAGGATGGGTGTCCTGGCGAGGGTGGGGGTCCTGGCGAGGATGGGTGTCCTGGCGAGGGTGGGGGTCCTGGCGAGGGTGGGGGTCCTGGCGAGGGTGGGGGTCCTGGCGCCGATGTTTGGCCCGGTGAGGGTGGTGGCCCCGGTGAGGGTGGGGGTCTGGCTGAGCTGGGGCGTCCCTGCGATTTGGGTGCCTGAGTCTTTGCTCCCCTATGAGAATCAAACAAAAGGTATACTTTTAGCGCACAGACGGTAAACATTGCTTTGCGGTGGTGTACAATTGTCTGTTTATATCAAGAGATCAAAGTTCAAGACATGATGAAATTTCCCTTTTAATAAAACATAAAGAATTAACCTTTCTTGACCAAAATTCTCTGATGTCGCACACTAGTGCTCCTGAATCCAGCTGTGTAAAAAACTGTTGAATGCCCTCTCCTTACATTCCAATTTACTATATTTTGACCATTCTGAAGAATGGACGTATTTACGAAAAGAAACATTCCCATTCTGAACTCTCAACATTTGACATTCGGAACATCCAGAAATAACGACAGTTTACAAGTATCGTTGGTTCTGAATTATGAAATGTTGAGAGTTGAGAATGGACGTATTTACGAAAAGAAACATTCGTAAATACGTCCATTCTGAACTCTCAACAGTTGACATTCGGAACATTCACAAATAACGACAGTTTCCAAGTATCGTTGGTTCTGGATGTTCTGAATTATCAACTGTTGAGCGTTCAGAATGGACGTATTTACGAATGTTTCTTTTCGTAAATACGTCCATTCTCAACTCTCAACATTTGACATTCGGAACATTCACAAATAACGACAGTTTCCAAGTATCGTTGGTTCTGGATGTTCTGAATTATCAACTGTTGAGAGTTCAGAATGGACGTATTTACGAATGTTTCTTTTCGTAAATACGTCCATTCTCAACTCTCAACATTTGACATTCGGAACATTCACAAATAACGACAGTTTCCAAGTATCGTTGGTTCTGGATGTTCTGAATTATCAACTGTTGAGAGTTCAGAATGGACGTATTTACGAATGTTTCTTTTCGTAAATACGTCCATTCTCAACTCTCAACATTTGACATTCGGAACATTCACAAATAACGACAGTTTCCAAGTATCGTTGGTTCTGGATGTTCTGAATTATCAACTGTTGAGAGTTCAGAATGGACGTATTTACGAATGTTTCTTTTCGTAAATACGTCCATTCTCAACTCTCAACATTTGACATTCGGAACATCCCGAAATAACATTACTAAATATACACAAAAAATGCAAAGCTGAAAAAAATAACATGGAATTAAATCAAAAATATACTGTCAGTGCACATATTCATCAACAATCACGTATTAAATATCAAAACATCGCATTTTCTAAAACAGCCACGCATTTACAAAACAGCCACCGTACGAACGATGACACACACATACGAACGGCAATAGACTTATGTACGCCAGGTACTTACTATTTTTCAGCGCCTTTTTAATTTTCAGATACTGGTCCGGCTCCCTGGTCTTGATGTCCGACCATCGTTTGCGAAGCTGGTCTTTGGACCGATGGACCCCGAACTTCTCCTCCAGCCTTCTCACTACTTTGGTGAGGATTCTGTCCTTCACCATGTTGGGGTGCAGGTATGGCCCATGCTTGCCATCATAGTCGTCCTTGACCAGAATCCGCACCATCTCCACCATTTCCTCAAAGGCCATGTTTGTGGCCTTAAACCTCCTCCTCGCATGTTGTTCTTCCGCCATATTTTCTCCGACTACGCAACGAGGGGATAAGGGGCGGGGAATAGCCGAGAAAAGGAACGTCGGGGGCGGGCGACGCAAGCGGTGGTTCGCGCACGCGTAATGGTATACCCATGCTTAACGCGCGGCCTATAGAAATGTACGAACGGAAGATACGAAGGAATACACTACATACACGATATAAATGTTGACGCACTGAAATTCTCTTTTTACGGAGTCTTTTCTCTTTTTACGAAGTCTTTGCATGTAAATGAAAGAAGCTAAATATTTATGAATGAATATATTCGGGACATGAAGAAAGCAAAAAATTAACGTCGATGGGACACTAATGTTAATTAGTAATAACGATGCTTTGCTGAATGTGTATGGTCAAGGCTTGACGTCATGACGCTTGGAGGGCGGAGGGTCACGCATACGCCGTGTATAAAGCACGAACGTGTGGTGCAATGTACCGTTCTGGCGGGAGACGAACGCAAGCCGACGCTAAACGACGCAAGCCGACGCAGTACGAAGGTAGACACGGACGAAAGGTACATTTTATTAATTTCTCTTTACCGCTGGTACTTTCAAATGATTGTTTTTTTGCTTTGAAGATGTAATTTAGTACTCGGACTGTTGTTAAATATAGTAAACATGCGCAAACACCCACCTTGAAACACACACCTGCAGGTTACCTGCACTGAGCTGTATAGAGTTTGGTTAATACTAGGCTTGTACAATTCGTTTCGGAACGAATGGAAGTTCGGACGAATTTGGCAGCTTTCCGACAAACGAATGCATCAGAATGTCTAACTAAAATGAAGGCATTTCCAAATATACGAAATAAATTCTATCGTTTATAACAAATGAATTCGATAGGATTTGAGATTCTGTCTAACGAATATTGTATACTATTACTAACTAGTTTTTTAAAAACGTAGTAACTTTCATTAACGAATACAACCTACCGAAATTAGCTATTTTGAAGATAACAATGTACACAAACTTTTTTTTTTTTTTTGGAACAAGTCTAGTAATTACATGTGGCTTTGCTGCACTATAAAGTACAGATAATCTGCAGGTAAGTCACAGGTGCACGTGGCACATCATAGTGAAAGCAGCCTTAGGACCCAATCGGACCCTCCATGCACCCTCTATGTCCCTTTACCCCTGCTTACCTTCAATCAGATACGCCAAAAAAATAAGGGGAAACGTCCCCTCCTGACAGATTGAATTGGAGGGCCCATAGAGTAGCATGGGCTGTGTCCATATCCATTCGCCATATGTGGGGTAGATCCAAACCTGTCATCTGTCCATTACAATTATTTTGGCCCATGACCAGTTACCAAGTTGCTTCGATGGTCCTCGCTCTTTAAAAGGTTGGGCACCCCTGGCTTAAATAAATGCCCATATTGTGAGCAGCTTCTGAACTATACGCCACCCATTATGGTTTGTTTTTTACTGTTTTGCAGCAATCCAAACGATGAAATCAAAATTGAATTCACCAGAATTTATTGCTCAATTTATTGAGAAGTATAGGGAGCTCACCTGTCTCTGGCAAGTAAAAAATAAAGACTACTCTGACAAAAATAAAAGGATGGCAGCATGGCTCCAACTTGTGGAGTTGGCGAAAACCGTATACCCCCGAGCAACCGACACTATGGTCAAAAACAAAATTGGTGCCCTCAGAAGTGTCCACAAAAGGGAACTCAAGAGAATTGAGGAATCCAAGCGTTCTGGAGCAGGAACTGAAGAGGTGTATGTTCCAAAGTTATGGTACTTCAACAGCCTTGCTTTTTTAAAAGACCAAACGGTCCCAAGAAAATCCCTGTCAACTTTACCATCAGCATCAGCTGACGTCAGCGATACTGAGCAGGAGCTTACACAGGATGAAGAAGAGGAGGAGCTCAGCTTGACCCAGGTATAGCATTGTTTAAAATCTTGCCATCTCTCTCTCTCTCTCTCTCTCTCTCTCTCTCTCTCTCTCTCTCTCTCTCTCTCTCTCTCTCTCTCTATCTATCTATCTATCTATCTATCTATCTATCTATCTATCTATATATCTTAGATATGTTGCTAATTAGATGCTAGTATGCCTAATAATTAGTTGTGTTTCCAAAAAAAGTTACATATCAATGGACAAGTAGTGGCCATAAAGTTTTGCAACAAGAATGAGAAATGATGGAGTCAAATTGATAGTCTTTAATAATTGGACACATTCAAAATTAGAAAAGTAAAGATATGAAAGGTTTGTGATTGATGACCACAAATTAAAATCATGTTGTTTTTTCACAAAGGAGGAACTTCTGAGCCAAGACGAGGCTGGGCCCAGCAGCCAACCAAGCACAGTGTGCAGAATCCCTCTCCTGCGCCCTCCCAAGAAAAGAGCCAGGAAGAGCCAACACCTGGATGAGGCCACAGCTGACTTCCTGGCTAGGGCTACATCAGTCATAACGATGAAGCCCTTGCTGAAGGGTTTGGCTGTTTTACAGCCAATAAGCTGAGAGAAATCGACCCAGACCAAAGGGAGCTATGTGAAGGGATCATCATACAGCTATTCAGCAAGGCCAGGAAACGAGAGCTCACCTCAAACTCGCACGTCTGCGATTTGGAACACCCAACTTTACCTCCTCCACAGCAACCCTACCCACCTCAGCAACCCTACCCACCTCAGCAACCCTACCCACCTCAGCAACCCTACCCACCTCAGCAACCCTACCCACCTCAGCAAGCACAGCCACCTCAGCAGCATGGTGGTCAGTGGCAAAATCAGCCGCAGGATGCCCAACAAGGCCAGTGGTCTGGGGAGTTTAGGGGCTACTAATTTTGCATATTTTTTGTGGTTTAAAGTATAATTTAATAGGCTATATTTGTTTGTTGGTTTTGGGTGTACTATTTTCTGTTTATATTTTAAATTTTTTATTTCAAATTTGGTGGACAGAAAATATGTCTATATTAATTTACTTAATTTTTTTTATGTTGTGAATTAACAATAAATAATATGTTCAAAATATGTTTAACGTTTGTTATTGATAATCATTAGAACACAAATCCAATGTAAAATATGTATGTTCGTTCTTTGTAGGTATCACCAACAAATACGATGCAATCTAAAAACATTAAAAATACAAAGAATGTGCACTGCATTTAGCAAATTCGGAATTTCACACATCACGAATGTGCTATCTAGTTAACGAACGCTAGGTTTACAAGACCGACCTCTTCATGCTGGTCCTTCCTCCCGAGCATGCGTGTTTGCACTTTGGACAAAAGTCAGTTGGTTTTGTGTACACACGGTCGGACTTTGGTCCTTCGGACTTTTGTTGGCAGAAAGTTGGTCCGTTCGCACAGCCAACAAAAGTCCGATGCAACCTGGAAAAAGTTGGTCCGATGGAGCGTACACACGGTCGGATGTTGGTCCAAACCAGCTAATTTGCATGTTGGTTGTCAAAAAGTCCGAACGTGTGTACGGGCCTTTAGAGACACTTCTGTGAAGCTATGTTGCACGCTCTCCATAGATACAAGCTAAATCAGATTTATTCATAATTACCGTATTTTTCAGTGTACAACACACGCCGGTGTATAACACACACCCCAAGTTTAGGAGGAAATTTTAAGGATAAAACTTTTAGGAGGGAAGTTTAAGGAAAAAAACTTACATTTAAATGCCCATCAATGCAGCCTTGTCAGTGTCCATCTGCAGCCTTGTCCATCATTGCAGTCTTGCCCAGTGTCCATCTGCAGCCTTGTCCATCATTGTAGCCTTGCCCAGTGTCCATCTGCAGCCTTGCCCAGTGCCTTTGCAGCCTTGCCAGTCTCTTTGCAGAATTGCCCTCATTTAAAATTGGCGCCGAATTCCGTTGACTGTGAGCGGAGAGAAGCAAGCGGAGCTGAGATACAGAAAGTCGAGTGTACTTCGGCTTTACTCGGCTCTGCTCACAGTCCCGCCCATCTCCACTGATTGAGTGAGGAGAGGAGCGAGCGCCGCTGACATACAGAAAGCCGAGTGTATTCAGCTAGACTCGGCTCTGCTATGTTAGCGGCGCAAGTAAAGCTGAGTGTACTTCGGCTTCGTGTATCTCGGCTCCGCTCGCTCGTTTCCTCACAATCAGCGGGGGATCGGTGTATAACACGCACCCACTATTTTCCCCTGATAATAAGGGGAAAAAGTGTGTGTTATACGCCAATAAATACGGTACAATGTTTTACAGCTATTAATGGAGATTTCACATAAACTCATAAGACAACAGATGGCCCCTTGTGGCCAATTAAGAATATGAGACCCGGCCACACCTAGAATTAGGGTTTATGTGTAACCTCCTTTAATATTTGGAACTCTTGGCTTTGCCTTCTGAAATAAAAAAAACTCTTTGAGAAAAAATAACTTTTAACCACTTAAAGTGGATGTAAACCCCCAATTTTTTTTTTATATGTCATAATGTATAGAATACGATTTCCTTTCATTTGAGCCCAGTGTTGCCACACAGATTTACTCGAGGCCTGAGCAATCCTCTTTTATTGTTCAGTTAGAGAAATCTTGACAAAGTCTTGAAAACTTTGTCAAAAACGCCCCCTTGCTGTGAGTGACAGGTGATTTACATATCTCATGCACTAGCCTGAGACAGGTTATCATCAGATCACTGGATGTTCTACTCTGACTACTACTACTACTCTGACTACATACATGTCCCCTAAATCCCTTGTCTGTCTATAGTCTGCTGACTGTTCACTGCATCCCATGATGAGAAACATTCAGTCAAAACACAGTAAAGCTGGGAGAGCTGGAGGGGAGGGAAGGGGGATGTGAATTGTGAACATTTTACACAGGATGTGCCTGTCTCAGGCTAGTGCATGAGATATGTAAATCACCTGTCACTCACAGCAAGGGGGCGTTTTTGACAAAAGTTTTCAAGACTTTGTCAAGATTTCTCTAACTGAACAATAAAAAAGGATTGCTCAGGCCTCGAGTAAATCTGTGTGGCAAGACTGGGTTCAAATGAAAGGAAATCTTATTCTCTACATTATGACATCAAACAAATTTTTGGGTTTACATCCACTTTAAGGACCGAGCCTCTTTCTGAGATTTGTTGTGTACAAGTTAAAAACATTTTTTTTCGCTAGAAAATTACTTAGAACCTCCAAACATTAGACATTTTTTTTCTAACACCCTAGAGAATAAAATGGCAGTTGTTGCAATACTTTCTGTCACACCGTATTTGCGCAGCAGTCTTACAAGCGCACTTTTTTTGGAAAAAATACACTTTTTAGAATAAAAAAATAAGACAACAGTAAAGTTAACCCACTTTTCTTTTATAATGTGAAAGATAATGTTACGCCAAGTAAATTGATACCCAACATGTCACGCTTCAAAATTGCGCCCGCTTGTGGAATAGCGACCAACTTTTACCCTTAAAAATCTCCAAAGGCGACGTTTAAAAAAATTCTACAGGTTGCATGTTTTGAGTTACAGAGCAGGTCTAAAGCCCCATACACACGGTCGGACTTTTTCATGGATTCTGTCCGATCGGACAAGGTTGTTGAAAAATCAGACCGTGTGTATGCACCATCGGACAGTGTTCGTCGGTTTGTCCGACGGACAAAGTCTTATCTCCTGCTGGAAAGATTTGCCGTCAACACGGTCCGATCACACCAAATCCGATCGTGTGTACGGTTGTCCGACGGACAAAGTGCTACGCATGCTCAGAAGAAATTCTGTGACGGAAGCGCTCGGTCAGGTAAAACTACCTTTCCTAATCGACACAGCACATTCGTCACGCTGCAATGTTAAAATGTCTTTAACCACTTCAATACAGGGCTTTTAAACACCCTTCCTTACCAGAGCACTTTTTGCGATTCGGTACTGCGTCGCTTTAACTAACAATTGCGCGGTCGTGCGACGTTACACCCAAACAAAATTGACGTCCTTTTTTTCCCACAAATAGAGCTTTCTTTTGGTGGTATTTGATCGCCCCTGCGGTTTTTATTTTTTGCGCTATAAACAAAAGAAGAGCGACGATTTTGAAAAAAACACAATATTTTTTACTTTTTGCTATAATAAATATCCCATTTTTTTTTTTAAAAACTATTTTTTTCCTCAGTTTAGGCCGATACGTATTCTTCTACATATTTTTGGTAAAAAAAATTGCAATAAGCGTATATTGATCGGTTTGCGCAAAAGTTATAGCGTCTACAAAATAGGGGATAGATTTATTGAATTTTTTATTTTATTTTTTTTACTAGTAATGGCGGGGATCTGCGATTTTTTTTTCGTGACTGCGACATTGCGGCGGACACTTCGGACACTTTTGACACATTTTTGGAACCATTCACATTTACACAGCGATCGTTGCTATAAAATTGCAATGATTACTGTGTAAATGTGACTGTCAGGGAAGGGGTTAACACTAGAGGGCGCTGGAGGGGTTAATGTGTGTCCCTAATAGGAGTGATTCTAACTGTAGGGGGAGGGGACTTAAGGGGAGGAGACCGATCATGTGATCCTCTGTACTGGGATCACATGATCGGTCTCCTCCCCCTAACAGGACGTGGAGCTGTGTGTTTACACACACAGCTCCACGGTCCCGCCCGGTCCCCTTGTTTTAACGGGCAATCGCGGGTGCCCGGCGGACATCGCGGCCGCCGGGCACTCGCACCGGGTCCCGAGCGATGCCGCGGCGCGCGCGCGCCCCCAGGCGGCCGGGAATCCGAGGACGTCATATGACGCCCACCCAGGATGGTAGATGCACCTTGTGGGCGTCATATGACTATGGCCGGGTATTGAAGCGGTTAATGCAGCGCATTCTCTTTTTCTTTACAATGCAACATGTTTTAGCTGCTCCTATTCACCCGCACTTCTCACAAACTTAGTTCTTTATTACTTTGCAGCATTTATACACTACATGTTTATTTTTACTCAGATCGTAAAAGAATCTTTGTTATTTTTTTACCATGATTTGTCTTTTTTTTTTTTTTTTTTTTGGGGAATACATATTTGAATGTTTTTTTTTTTTTTTTTTTGGAGGGGGGTTGTGTGTCTCAACTTACCAAAACCACATTATTAACATTTGTATTTCTTGCTTAAATTTACTAGGAGTTTGTTTGTTGTTGGTGCCCCTTGTTAATTCTACTTTAGGATTAGTGAAATGTACCTGCCTACTCAAAGAAAAACTGTCATTGTAGAAAAGTAAAACACAATAGTCAATGATTATTTCAAATCAAAAAAACCTTTATTTAGGTCACACCAACAAACCAAAGAGGAACGCAGCCATGGCGAAACTTGGGAAATTTGCAAAGCCTTGGCCCCCCACGGCAACCATCATTGTTCAAGCGTAGAAAATTGGGGGCCTGAGGAGTACGTATATTAAGGGGAGTGCAATCTGGTCGTGAAGTCCAAAGTATCCGGAACTGCAGCAGATGCCATCTAGGTCCCCAGGCTCTGGTACTACAAGAGGCTCCATCTTCTCTCAGACCAGACTGATGCCAGGTCGTCACTCTCAGGTCTTCCTTCCACGCTTCCTTGCACGCTGTGGCTGTCGTGCTGGTGGGGTGGCAGAAGGAGGAGGAGGAGGAGGAGGAGGCGGAGCATGGTAACTATGGCAAACATGTGTGACTGGGGTCATCTCCCCAGCCCTACCCTTATTTAGGACATGGAGGATGAGCCCCTCACACATGTTGCGTTGCCTCACCTCCATACCCATCATTTTTGTGACAACCACCGAGCCAAAGGTCTCCTCGTCGGCGGGTGTGGCATGTAGGGAGTCTGAAGCCTCTCTTATCATGCGGAGCGCTGACTGTGCCGCATAACCCCCCCTTCTCGCCCTTTTGTACGGAAGGCGGAGGGGAGGGGTTTGGGTGTCAGTCAGGCTCCGAGGCCTAGCCCCCTCTTGGCTGCCACTACCCACCTCGTGGCTGCCACTAACCCCTGCCTCCTCCTGACTGCCACCTTCCACAGCCACCTCCTGGCTGAGGTCTTCCTGTGTATGAAAAAGGGACATAGTTTCAGTTATTTGTTCATCAAACACACACAATTCTCATCTAGTGACTGGTGCAAAATGTTTACAAATAGAAAACCATACAATTCTCAGCCCTGCAGTTTAGATTCTGGCCCCAAATGTCTCCAACACCACTGTCTGTTGATATGTCAAACACGTTAGGAACTAAGCAATTGTGGATCCTGAATTAAGTGAACATCATTCATTATTCCCATAAATGGTAACAAAACTACTATACCTGGAACAAGCTGGGCTCCTCCACCTCTTCCAGACTGGAAGGCCCAGGTTGCTCCTCGGAAGCCTCATCAGGGGTGGGCTGCGCGCAAGGAAGCGTGGAAGGAGGAGTCGAGGTTGGCTCCGTGACATCAGTCTGGTCTTTCAGAAAATGGAGACTCTGATAGTACCAGAGCTTGGGCACATAGACCTCATCTGCTGAAGTTGCAGTTTCCTCAGACTTCACGACCTTCTTCCGCTCCCTGATATACGCACTCCTCAGGCTGCCAATTTTCTTTCTTAGATCATCAACAGTTGCCGCGGGGAACCTTGGCTTGACAAATTCCACAAGTTCCTCCAGGGCTGCGTGCCTCTTTGGTTTGTTGGTGTAATGTGGGTGTTTACCCTGCCATAAAACGGGAAATTCCCTGAATTTGGCAATGAAGAGGGGGAGAAAACTCATGTCGTTGAATCCCTTCCTAATCTCTGCAAGACACAACACCACACAAAACCCTCTAAATTATGTCAGGCTAAACTCTCCTAATCTTCTCCATAAAGAAGCCTCAAGTTCAAATCAGTCTAGGCTAGTTATGTACCAACGTCAAATTGTACCTTCGTTTGTAGCGATCGTCTCGTGCGTGAGTTTTCTCTCCCCTCGTCTCCCAGATCGTGGCTACGACACAGGCGTGTGACGTTTTATATACAGTGCGCATGCGTCAAACTCGGCCCGCCCCTGACGATCTTTCTCGTCTATTCCCCACCCCTTCTCTTTACGGCGCAGTGGGGAGAGCACATGGCGTGGACACAGCAGGTGCGCCCCAAATATCCCACCAACGAGGAGGAGGACGAGGAAAGTCCGGAGGCAGAAACGTCCCGATCCCGGAGCCTGAAATTCAAGGCCTCCAATATGTCATTTGGAGAAATGTTGGAGATGGTGGACATATTAAAGAGGAGCGACTATGATGGGAAGTATGGGCCTTACCTCAACCCCAATGTCCGCAAGGCCAAGATCATGTCTAAAGTTGTGAGAAGGCTGTACAATCAGTTTGGGGTACAACGATCCAAGGAGCAACTGAGGAAACGCTGGTCAGACCTGAAACTGAGGGAGGCCGATCAGTACAGAAAGATCAAGCGAATTCTTCAAAAAAGTAAGTAGTTGGGTTTTGTGTTTGATTTCTTGCTTGCATACTGCTCCATTGTGGTTTGATTTTTACAAAGTTGTACATTCCAAAATGGCCACTTTCAGGTTCGTCTGTGCATTCGATCGTACTCAGCCTCGATCTTTCTGCCACTGTCATGGTCGTGTGTGTGTGTCCATTCGATCGTACGCAACCTCGATCGTTCGGCCACTTATAATACGATGTTTGGTGTTATTTTTGGGGAAAGAAAGTTTGTTCTCACTAGAAATGTCATCAAGAATGTAAAGCCAATTTATTGAATGTAAAGGAGAGGTCACCCAGTAGCTGTTTACCCATCTGGACTCTAGAGCACTAGTGCTGGGACACCCAAACCCCCTTTTTATTATGCTTTTCCACACATGTGCTCCAGTGGATACTAGAGGGGGGTCTCCATCACACAAACTTCTACCAAAAAGCTAGTCAGTTTAGCACCTTTACAAAGTGACTACATTCATGTAGTTGGCATTTGTAACTGGCCAAACTAAAATAGTGTCCGTCAGTTTCAAGCAATGTTTGTCATTTCCTATTTCTGCCCTCAATAGATTGTGTTGCTAAATCTTCCTTTTGTACATTCTCATAGGGGAGCGAAAACTTGGGCCGTCTGAGGAAACCCCCAAACCAACACCTCCCAAAAAAGGGGAAAGAACAGAAGCAGAGGAGGAGGAGGAGGAAGGAGAGATCATCGAACTTGGAGAAATTGTCACCACAACAGGTGAGTGTGGGAGAACACAGCTACTGGTAAGCTAATCCATGTATGGCTGCCTCATTTCCAACACCCCATTTTTGTTTGTTTGTGGTTTTTAGGTGACGTGGATGTTGTGGAAGAAAAATCGCACTTTACCACAGAGAGTGCCCACGTACTGATCGGAGAGATAATGGTCTGCAATAGAGATCTAGATTACATAAAGCAAAACATCAATGATGTTCAACAAAAATTGAAGAACATCATTGATGTTTTAGGAAAAATATGAAAACGCACCAAGTAATTAACACACATTTGTGCCAGCTTCTGAACACATTTGCAACTTAAAAACTGTGTGAAATTTGGAACATGCACACATTGTGTCCACATGTGCTAGCTCCCATCATGGTGGATGAATGCCAACGTTTTTTTGGGGGTGCAACCACTTTACGAACTACGAAAGTGGTTGTGGTGAAGGGGTTGCACCCCCAAAAAACGTCCATTCATCCCCATGATGGAAAATGGCACTTTTGAAGCTTCTAGGCATGTGTTTTACCATCTAATGACCATTTTCAGACCCAAATTGTGTGCATGTTCTAAATTTCCACTTTCCGGGGGTGACCCCCCCATGTGATGAAGGCAAGATCAAACACACTTTGAACATATAGTCATGTCTGATCTTGTCTTCACTTTACAAAGTTGAACTTTCCTAGTTCATAGGTTCTTTTTAGCTCCATGCCTGGTTTTACCAATTGCGGAATGTTTGTAAACAATGTTGTAAATAAGCAAGATGTTGTCAGTTTTGGCGTGAAGATTGTAAACGCACTTGTGAATGTTTTCCAAGTAAACTTTTTTATTTTTCAAAATGTGTGGCTTCCTTATTTAAAAAACACAATGCATTATGTATGTAAAATGTAAAGGATATGGGGGGCAATGGGTGTTATTTACTAAAGGCAAATCCACTTTGCACTGCAATTTTCTTTCCCAGGGAACTTTTTCAATGCACTTGTAGAGCATAGCGGATTTGACTTATGTAAATGACACCCACAGTGCTTTGTACGAAAACACGGAGCACAGCATTTTTGAGAATACACACATGTCAGACCTGGTGATGAAAAGGAGTATTTTGGGTGTCAGTTATGCAGGACAAACCTTCTCTAGACCAAAGATTAGGTAGGAAACACACAACATGAGACTAATCTTTTTGGGAAGAAGAGACTGTTACCTCCTTTTGCCCAGAAAGTGCATTCCCACTGTCGAAGGCAAAGGGAAAAAATGTCAAGGTAAAATAAGCTAAAAAGAAGACTGAAATGACAAGAAATCAGAGGTTGGTTAAAATATCAGATTTATTAAAAAATGCCTCTCACACATCGTCAGGCAGAGCAATGGCCCCCCTACCCACAAAGTACTCCATATATTGCTTGCGGACCACGCGGGCATTTAGAGGGGGCAAGCCTGGACGTGCCACTTGAAGGGCTGTGAGGTCCGCATTTGGAGGGCCCTCCACATCTGGGCCAACGGGCACCACATAGTTCCTGTTATGTCTTTTGAGGAAGTTGTGCAATATGCAACAGGCAAGAACTATGTGGTTCAGTTTGTATTCCGCCAAGTTAAATGCCGTCAGGAACAGGCGGAAGCGGCTGGCCAGGATGCCAAAAGTGTTCTCCACCACTCTTCTGGCTCTGGACAGCCTGTAGTTGAAGACCCTCTGGTCCGGGGTGAGGGTCCTCATCGGGAACGGCCTCATCACATGGGGAGTCAACGCAAACGCTTCATCTGCGACAAAGACGAAGGGGAGTCCTTCGGCATTCTCCTCTGGAGGTGGCAAGCACAGACTGCCACTTTGGAGACGCCAGTAGAACTCCGTGTGCGTAATGGCACCACCATCCGAGAACCGGACGTTCATCCCCACGTCCACATACATAAACTCGTATGTTGCCGACACCACCGCCAACATCACTACACTATTAAACCCTTTATAATTATAATAGTAGGACCCCGAGTTGGGCGGTGGGACGATGCGGACGTGTTTCCCATCAATTGCCCCTCCGCAGTTAGGAAGGTCCCAACGGCTGGCAAAGTGGGAGGCCACAGTCTGCCATTCCTGTGGCGTGGAAGGGAACTGTGGAGTGAAACAAGAAAAAAAAATTAGTCACTTTGCACCTAAACATTGCAAGCAGATTAGACAATCAACATCTTGGAACAAGAGCATTGTATAAAATTGGAGGCAGGAAAGTATTTGCACAGAAAAGTAGAGGCTCCCCTTCACAGATTACTCACCCCCCATCAATCCCCCCACTTCTGATGGGCCATTGGCAATAACTAGGGTTTTGGGGGGGGGGGGGTGGGTGGACAGGTAACCCTCTGCACTTCATTGATTGGCAAATGGCTCAATAATGTGTGCTAGTTTGGCCAGACCCTCTGTACTTAACACTATTGGCAGCCCCCAGGAAAGATAAAATAACATTTCAACCCCCCCCCCCCCCCCAAAAAAAAGGCAGGCACATTGTGACATTATGAAATTACCAAGCAAGCTAATAGGAGGGAAAGAAGACAAAAAAATAGGAAATGGAATGTATGGAGGCAGCCCCTTGCACTACATGCTTTGCTGAATTCATCCCTAAAGATGCCCACTATAAAGAGGTAGGTATATAGTGTGTATGGACCTTGGGAAAGCCAGCAGATAAAGGATTGGTACCATCTGACAGAGCAGTTGGGGGAGGGGGTTCCTAATGAGTTTGCCCCCCCCCCCCCCAAAAAAATAAAATTAAAAAGGGGCTCTACATGAAGTAAACCACACAGCAAACATTTGTGCATATTTTAGGGGGTGTTTGGGGGCAAACAATACTATGCAGCAGACAAAAGACATTGCTTAAGTGACTAGGCCATAGGTGTCTATTGGGGCAGAAGAGCATGCTGGTGAGGTAAGTGAAGGGAAAAATGCATGAAGGAGAAAAGGGGCACAGCATATTAGAACATATTGCAATCATGGTAATTAGGGAAGGAGGTCAAAAATAGAAGACATTAGCAAACAGAGCATACATAGAAGGGAATAGTAAAGTATAAATGTTACCTTAATATAGTCCTCCTGCAGGACCTGGATGATGGCAGAACAGGTCTCTGGAATAATGATTCCCAGGGCCTGGGGAGAGATACCTGAAGAGAACTTCAAATCCTGAAGACTTCTCCCTGTCGCCAAGTACCTCAACGTGGCAACAAGCCTCTGCTCCGGAGCAATGGCTTGTCTCATGCAGGTATCCTGCCGGCTGATAAAGGGGGTCAGCAAAGCCAAAAGACGGTGAAAATCGGGGTCCGTCATCCTGAGAAAGTTCCTGAAATCATCAGGATTATTCTCCCGGATCTCACGAAGCAAAGGCATGTGTGAGAATTGGTCACGCTGAAGCAACCAATTCTTGGTCCACATACTCCTCGTCACTCTGTTCATGGACGGGTCTTGGCTCAAAGCTAAAAGCCCGACACCAATTCCGCGTACAGCACGAACTCGGCGACGAGTACGCACGGGAAACATCGCTCACAAGGTCACAAAAGGTCGGCTGGTCAGAACGGATTAACAGAAAGCACCGATAAACAGCAAGGCCTGAAAGAACGAAATGAATACCAGCAACGAGCAGACAATAAGCAGTGCAAATCAAAGCGTCCTATATCAAGATATAGGCCGCAATGACCAACAAATGCGAACTGACTACACGCACTAATAAACAGATACGCACGACAAGCACAAACTGAAGAGCAGTAACGATCTGAGTCAGAAAACTGAGAAGCGCGAATCTTAAGTCACCAAACTTCGACTAACTCTCGATAAACACGGGATCAGCAGAAGGAGCCCAACGGGTGCCTGACGTGGTGCTGAACTTCCCTTTTCTAATCTCGTGGACGACGACTTACGTCACGACGTTCTTCCAGACCGGATATTCCGACAACGTAGTCCGACCGTGTGTACGCAACACCAACATCGGACAAAGTACGACGGACAAAATCCGACCGACCTGGTCCGCGGATTGTCCGACCGTGTGTATGGGGCTTTAAAAGAAAAAATTGTGTCACTTTGTAAACATCCCTTTTAATAGAAAAAAAGCATGGCAGGACCTCTTAAATTGGAGATCTGGGGGTCAAAAAGACCTCAGATCTCATATTTACACTAAAATGCAATGAAAAAAAAAATTGTCATTGGAAAAAAGAAAAAAAAATGTCCCTTTAAGAACTATGGGCGGAAGTGACTTTTTTTCGATGTCGCTTCCGCCCTGCAATGGTATGGAGATGGGTGGGGGCCATCTTCCCCTCACTCGGCTCCATACCCAGCAAGGACAAGGATCCGATCGTCTCCGCCGCTACTGATGGCTCCGGTAAGCGGCAGATGGCACTGTAGGGGGGGGGTTCCAGTACTGAGCTCATTACAAACGGAAACAAAAATAAAAAATAAAAGCATGAGAGGTTAATGTGATCACATTTCTTATTGATGGCCATGCAATAATGGTGTGTACACACCCCTAAAAAAAAAAAATCTTTGTTTACACTAGGGATGAGCCAAACACTCCCGGGTTCGGTTCGCACCAGAACCCGCGAACGGACCTAAAGTTCGTGCGAACATTAGAACCCTATTAATTACAATGGACGCGAACGTTCAAAATCAAAAGTGCTCATTTTAAAGGCTTATATGCATGTTATTGTTATAAAAAGTGAGTCCTGCCCCAGGGGACATGTATCAATGCAAATTAAAAAAAAAAAAAATGCAGTTTTTTCAGGAGCAGGGATTTTAATAATGCTTAATGTGAAACAATAAAAGTGTAATATTCCTTTAAATTTCATACCTGGGGGGTGTCTATAGTATGCCTGTGAAGGGGCGCATGTTTCCCGTGCTTAGAACTGTCCCTGCATAAAGTGTCATTTTTGCAGGAAAAAAAGCTATTTAAAATCACTCGCGGCTAATGAATTGTTGGCTCCCGTAACACAGAGAACAGTCATTCATTGAAAGTCATTGATAAAAAAAAAAAGTCATTGATAAAAAAAAAGAAAGCGTGTGGGTCCCCCCAAATTCAATTACCAGGCCCTTCAGGTCTGCTATGGATATTAAGGGGAACCCCGGCCAAAAAAATAAATAAAATGGCGTGGGGTCCCCCTCAAAATCCATACCAGACCCTTATCCGAGCACGCAACCTGGCAGGCCGCAGGAAAAGAGGGGGGACGAGAGCGCCCCCCCTCCCTCCTGAACCGTACCAGGCCACATGCCCTCAACATTGGGAGGGTGCTTTGGGGGTCTGTGACCCCTCAAAGCACCTTGTCCCCATGTTGATGAGTACAAGGGCCTCTTCCCCACAACCCTGGCCATTGGTTTTGGGGGTCTGCGGGCGGGAAGCCCCCTCTGACAGGTCTTTTATAACGGAGGGCGGGGCCACCTGGTGACCCCCCCCTCTGACATCATGGGGAAAGCCATAGGGAAGTCCCCATGACGTCCCTGTGCGTCAGAGGGGGCGGGGTCCCAGGTGGCCCCGCCCTCTGTTATAAAAGACCTGTCAGACGCAGCGAAGCCTCACACAGCGGGAGCCTCCCATTGCGTGGAGCGGCCCAAGAAGAGACGCCGACCGCCGTGGAAGAAGATGCCAGACGAGAAGACCAGAGCAAGAAGAAGCGGATCGGAGGAAGAAGAAGATGGAAGAAGATGCCGGAAGGAGAAGATGAAGAAACCGAAGGATGAAGAAAGGAAGAAGGAAGAAGACCAGAAGAAAGAAGATGAAAGAAGATTTTAATAAAGGAATTGTCAAAGACCGTCTCCTGTCATTTTTACCATTTTTGTCACTTTTTTGGTGAAATGGTAGGGGTACTTTTGTACCCCCTTACCATTTCACACAGGGGGGGGCTGGGATCTGGGGGTCCCCTTGTTAAAGGGGGCTTCCAGATTCCGATAAGCCCCCCGCCCGCAGACCCAAACAACCAATGACCAGGGTTGTGGGGAAGAGGCCCTTGTCCTCATTAACACGGGGACAAGGTGCTTTGAGGGGTCACAGACCCCCAAAGCACCCTCCCAATGTTGAGGGCATGTGGCCTGGTACGGTTCAGGAGGGAGGGGGGGCGCTCTCGCCCCCCCTCTTTTCCTGTGGCCTGCCAGGTTGCGTGCTCGGATAAGGGTCTGGTATGGATTTTGAGGGGGACCCCACGCCGTTTTTTTTTTTTTTGGCCGAAGTTCCCATTAAAATCCATCCCAGACCTCAAGGGTCTGGTATGGATTTTGAGGGGGACCCCGCCCCATTTTTTTTTTTGGCTGGGGTTCCCCTTAACATCTATAGCAGACCTGAAGGGCCTGGTAATTGAATTTGGGGGGACCCCCACGCTTTTTTTTTTTTCAATTACTTTTTTTTTATCAATGACTTTCAATGAATGACTGTTCTCTGTGTTACGGAAGCCAGCAATTCATTAGCCGCAGATGGCTGCCTTAGATGACACAACAGGCCAGAAGGGTAAAGGTGGTTTAATGTGATACTGCAATGCTGTACTAACAGCACGCACACACTACACTAATCCCGAGAATCACAGCAGATAATGTCAGACTCAGCAGAATGAATAATGTCACTGACACCGTCATGCTCCTAACGCCGCAACACACTACACGAGGCCGCCGGCGCGGCGGCCTTATATAGTGTGGGGCGTGTACTAAACCCCCTGAGCTATAATTGGCCACAGGCATCCTGCCTGTGGCCAATTACTGCTCTCCTCGTCGCTGGCTCTATGATTGGCCAAGCATGCGGGGTCACAGTGCATGCTTGGCCAATCATCAGCCAGCAATGCACTGCGACTGGCGCAGATGGCATTACAGTGGGAGAGAGCGTTGTATCAACATCGGAAGAAGAGAAGAGGGAAGGAGGATGGAGAAGACCGGGCCAACGCTAGAAAAAGAGCTGGAAGAAGATGAGAGGAGGAGCCCGGCAGAAGAACCGGAGAGCGGGAGAAGAACCAGAGACCAGGAGAAGAGGCTGGAGAGAGTGGTGGAGTCGGAAGAGACCCCCGAAGTAGGAAGAAGACCCCGAAACTGACTAATAAATTACTTTAAAAACCTGTCTAGTGTGTTTTTTTTATTGACACTTTTTTTTCCCTCAGGTGAATGGGTAATGGTACGATGTACCCCCATACTCATTCACATAGGGTGGGGGGCAGTGATCTGGGGCCCCCTTATTAATGGGGGCTCCCGGATTCCGATAAGCCCCCCACCCGCAGACCCTAACAACCAACGGCCAGGGTTGTCGGGAAGAGGCTCTTGTTCTCATCAACATGGGGACAAGGTGCTTTGGGGTAGGGGGCCGCAAGGCACCCCCTTCCCCAAAGCACCCACCCCCTTATATTGAGGGCATGTGGCCTGGTATGGTTCAGGAGGGGGGGGGGGCGATCGCTCGTCCCAACCCTCTTTCCTGACCAGCCGGGCTGCGTGCTCGGATAGGGGTCTGGTATAGCTCCATTTTTTTGGCGTAGGGGTTCCCCTTAAAATCCATACCAGACCTAAGGGCCTGGTTTGCCCTTGGAGGGGAACCCATGCCGGTTTTTATTATTAGTGAGGAGACATTGTCGCTTCAATATAGATAGAGATCCGACTTGGAGGCGACTTCCATTGAATTCTATGGGTCACCTAGAAGTCGGATTGAAGTAGTACAGGAACCTTTTCTAAAGTCGGAGCGACTGCAGTAGTGTGCATTAAGACGGATCTATTCACTTACATTGATTTTTTCATGTAGTGCGACTTGAGGCCACTTGGGGCTACTTGGGGCGACTTGAAGTCGGATCCAAAGTTGCCTCTGTCTGAATGGACTCTTACCTCATTGTTTTATGTCTAATCTGTATAACAGCCTTGCCTAATAATAAAAACTTTGCTGTTAAAAAAATAAATAGTAAGAGTGGTGGTGGTTTTAAAGAAAAAAAATGTTTTGGTATAGCACCCTTTAGTATGTATTCTAGATGTAGATAGGTTTTTGTTAGTGTAGGCAAATTTGTTTTAAGCTCAGGGCTAAGCCTAAACTGTGAATCCGGGTCAGGGTTCAGAGACTCAGGGCTGGGTAATTCATCCTAGCATCTTTTCTGGTGTCTCCCCCTGTTTTCTGGGAAATTGGAAAATGTTCTAGACGTAGGGGGTGGAGGTTAGGAGTATCTTCTTGGAATATTCATGAGTGCCTCAGCCAATCCCCAGTAAAGGTCTGGCAGGGGGCAGGCCTCCTCATAAATAGGCATGAGTCATGCCAAGAGGGGCAGTCTGTTGGAAGATGGAGATGGAGTGCTGAGGAGGCTGTCGTGGCTCTTGAGGGTGCTCCCCAGCCTGGAGGGGGGGGGTGGGGGGTGACCTCATCACAAGGCTCGGGTGCTGGAAGGTGCCTGCAAAAACAGATGGAGGAAGCCCTTTCTGGAGGCACGGGAGCAAGGAGAGAGGACAGCAGGAACAGGTCAGCGCATCTGGGAGTTCTCCTGAGAGTCAGCCGTGTGGGCTGGTGAGTGTCAGTCTGAAGGACTGTGGGGAGAAGCTAGCCTGGAGGGCTAGTGAAAAGGGGTAGCTGCAGCCAGGCGGAATGGCAGTGCCTGAAGAGTTGGTGCTGAGATCAGTAGCCACAGGAGTGATACAAGCTGGATACTGTAAATAACAAAAAAACAAAGTCAAGAACTGTTCTCTGGCTCAAGAGTGCCTGTGAAGGTTTGATGTGCCTGGCTGTGCGGGGTGTGCTCCCAGTTTACATGTGGCTCCTTAAGGGGTGTGCTACATTGGATTTCATTTCTATTTAACAACTCCACTTTTGCTCTAGCTTTCATCATTCACTAAAATTATGTACTGCAGTAAATACATTGCTTAGCAGACTTCTGAAGAATAACTGTGTTAATTCCATTGTATTATAGCCAGAACACATATTGCTGTAATTGTATTGTTGAACAGAAGTAGTTTACATGTTCTGTTGTCACATGGGTACCCTTTATGCCTATCTATGACTATGAAATTAGCGTTACTTTTAAACTAAAATTTCAGACTTTTTTTGTTGTTCATAAAGGCCTCCAGGCAGCAACAATATGTACCCTTCGGGAGCAACTGTTCTGCTCATTATTTTTATTAGGTCAAGCCATTGGGGAGAGTGACAGCAACTGAAGCACACTCCGCTGCTTATGGTAGATGTGTTTTGCTGTGGAATTGTGGGTCAGAGATGTATAGAAGGGAAATACAATGCACAGTAACACATTCAAATAATTTCTTTCAATAAATCATTTTTTAGTAAAGGGATATTTTGTGTGTTTACTCATTTATTGTGGTATGTGCTAAAATTATTTCTTTAAATCCACATTCTCACTTGTAACATGATCTTTCAAAGGTGTAATAATGTTGATTGGCCTGTTTCTAGAACAGAGGAATTATATATATAAAATAAACAGTGCTATGTCCACTCAATATTTCTTCTTCAATGTCCAGCATGTGTTGATTACCTTTGACATTTTACATTAAATCTAGCTAAGAAAATATGTCTATAGTGTACAGTTTGTATTGAAAGTAAAGTTATATGCCCACACAGGTGGAGTGTATTTATACATACAAGCATTTTAGAATAAGCAGGTTTTGGGATTTGCTGCCCGCTATTTGTGTTTGTGTTGTCCTAATTTTACACAGTTAATTGTGTATGCACTGTTTTTTTAAATAGAGTTTATATAAAGCTCCTGCTATTTTAGTTAGCTAGGCATCCAACTGCCACTTCTGGTAGTGAGAGGTCCAGTTGCATGACAGATTAGAAGCTACTAGGGACTAATGCCACGTACACGTGGTCGGAATTTCCGATGGAAACAGTCCGATGAGAGCTTTTCAATGGATTTTCCGACCGTGTGTATGCCCATCGGTCTTTTTCTGTCGGAAGGGTGACAGTTGTGTGCTTACTGACTCAAGTAGGAAACTGTTTTGTCTTTTGGAAGGTGGTCTCCAGTTTTTGGGAATCCACATAAAATCTGGGGCTTGAGGGTATGTATCATTCAGAGCCCATGTCACTGCACAGATTGCATGAGTTCCTGTTTAGGTGAGCCACAGTGGTTTGGGACCAGTGAAAGTTCAGCTAAAAAATCCACTGAAAACAATGACCATAATAGCTGTCTTTGGAAGGGGTAGGGAGGGGGGCATTATTTCTCACACTAATGTCACAGGGTAGTCTTTTCACTGGCCACAAGACTCTCTCCCATTGACCAAAATTGTGGTGTGACTAATGGTACATGGTGAGCTGAAAAAATGTAGTCATTTTTATTTGTGTTCCTCAAGTCCTGGTTTCGTCCACAGTAAAAGGTGCTGTCACAGTAAAAGGTGCTGTTTTTTTTTTCCTGGGGTGCTTTCCGATGTTGACTGACAGGAGTTAGGCAGGAGTTACGTCAAATAACAGCACCCCTGTGACTGAGAAATAGCATGGCACTACATAGTATTGGGTGGCACTGTCATATATGCTGAGAAATAGCATGGCACTACATAGTATGTGGCACTGCATATATGCAGCATGTGTTTGTGCTTGTTGATAAAATTGTGATGATTTATAAAATTGATATTTCAGGGCTCGATCTAGATTAGTGTCAGTATTAGTATCAGAGCCAGTGTAATTTAGTTAGGATAAAAAAGGCAAATTGTGCACTGCTGTATCCTGGCCCTACTGTGGGTGCAAACAACAAATAATGCACACATATGTGATATGAACATTTTCTGCCAAATGAAGACCCAATTTGTCCTAAAAAATAAACCATGTATAATTTACCTGGGTGTCTTGAGATTTTGCATGCTTTTAAGGGATGCTGTGACTGAAAAAAGGTTGTGAAATGCTGGTCTAGAGAAACACTTAGGTCTGAGGGAGGTTACATTTATTTTGAGAAAGAGGAGTGCATCGTTTAATGGGTAACCATAAGTCTAAGGTTGGGGGGGCTACATCTAGGGTGACCACATTTCCAAACTGCCATTCAGGGACACCCCCTCCCCCCCAAAGATGATTTTTGATATTTTTTTTGCCGATTTTTCGGCCAGGGGCATATGAAATCAGCGGGCCTGTGTGGAAGATCAAAAGTGGGCCCTAGGCATCAAGAAGAACAACAATATGGCGCATAAAGTGTGTTGCGTTGAACAGTGGTCTTAAATTGCGCTAAATATTAGCTTAAAGGGGGTGTTGTTAAAGGGGTGTTGTTAAACAGAGAGTGAGATGACTTATATAGTGCAGAATGTGGTAATGTTGAATAGGGAATGCAGAGTGTATGGCGGGGGGTAATATGTACAGGAGAGGAGTGCAGAGTGTATGGCGGGGGGTAATATGTACAGGAGAGGAGTGCGGAGTGTATGGTGGGGGTAATATGTACAGGAGAGGAGTGCGGAGTGTATGGCGGGGGGAAATATGTAAAGGAGAGGAGTGCGGAGTGTATGGCGGGGGTAATATGTACAGGAGAGGAGTGCGGAGTGTATGGCGGGGGGTAATGTGTACAGGAGAGGGGTGCGGAGTGTATGGCGGGGGTTAATATGTACAGGAGAGGAGTGCGGAGTGTATGGCCCGGGGTAGTTAGTGGAGAGAGGAGGAGGAGGAGTGCAATACAACCCCCTCATAGTCTGTCAGCCACTGCTATACCACCTTGGTGGTGGGGCAATCTGAAGGATGAAAGGGGGCACTCTGGAGGAAGTAAAGGAGCACTCTGGAGGCACTAAGGGGGCACCCTGGAGGTTGTAAGGGGAGATGTAAGGGGGCACTCTGGTGGTACTAACTTAGTCAGAGCCCTTACATCCTCCGGGGTGCGCCTTACTTTCTCCTCGAGTGCCCCCTTATATCTTCCTCCAAAGTGTCCCCTTACATCCTTCTTCAGAGTGGTCAGGGGGGCCGCAGTGTAGTCAGAGGGGCAGTGGGATGGACAGGGGGCAGTGGAATGGACAGGGGGGCAGTGGGATGGACAGGGGGACAGTGGGATGGACAGAGGGACAGTGGGATGGACAGGGGGACAGTGGGATGGACAGGGGGACAGTGGGATGCACGGTGGTACAGTGTTTTTTTTTTTCATTCTGCTCACTGTATTGTCCCAGAATGAAGGTGCCCGGGCCACGGGACAAAAATCTCAAATAAGGGACAATCCTGGGCAATCCAGGACACGTGGGCACCCTAGCTACATCAGATCTGAAAGGCAACCATAAAACTCAAGCCAGTGGTGGAAGGCAAATAAAGGGCTCTTTCACTCCACAATATATGCCATAACAACTGTTACATATTGTGATGTACTGGGTTTTTAAACACTATGCCGGACTTACTTTTTGGGGGGCATTAAGGTGCACTGACAATGAATGAAAACTGAATAGACTGCTTAATACAGAGGGCCTTCCACTTACCAAAATGCATGTGTTTCAGCACATAGCATTGTGGTGTGAATAGGCATTAAAGGGGTTGTAAAGGTAATAAAAATTTCACCTTAATGCATTCTATGCATTAAGGTGAAAATACATCCGACTATACCGGCCCCCCAGCCCCCCGTTTTACTTACCTGACCCCTCGAAAGACCCGCGCTCACCCCCGACATCCTATTTGCCGCTCAGCCTGGCCGTTGATTGGTTACAGTGGATAGATTGAAAGCAGTGCAGCCATTGGCTCGCGCTGCTGTCAATCACATCCAATGACGTGGCGCGCCGGGGGGCGGGGCCGAGTGATACAGTGAGCGGCTATGGCCGCCGGCTGTATCACGGGAGCGCGCCCGCAAGCACTTCTCACCATGCGAGGGAGCTCGCATATACATGAGAAGTCCTTGCGGGGGGGAGCCGAGACAGCTGCCAAGGGACCCCAGAAGACCAGGTTCAGGGCCACTCTGTGCAAAACGAGCTGCACAGTGGAGGTAAGTATACCATGTTTGTTATTTAAAAAACAAATACCTTTACAACCCCTTTAATGCAGGTTTTTTTCACACCCCTGACCTCTGCACTTTGCCTTACAGACTTCTGCTCTACACATGCAATATTGTAAATTACATACTTCTCACCAAAGTGTTAGTTGTCTCAACAGTTTCTGCTTGCTGAGTAGTCCCTGACTATTTTAATGAAGTTCTTGTTTAAGTAAGGCTCAGACAAAGTGTTAGTGCATTCATAACATGTTACATTTTACACCCTGAATATGGGTGTAACATGTTATGAAAAGTAAACTTATCCTTTAAACAGTTCCCACTTGTTGAGGCTAGGAAAGATTTATAAAAGGATGATAGTTGCTAAACCACAAACAGGCAAATGTAGAACATTAGATCATGATTGTTTCCCAGAGGGATTAAATGGTATGTCAATTGTTGACCTCTCTCTCTATAAATGTCGCCACCAAATGCATTACTGTTAGTTTATCTGCAAAAATTGGCAGGAAAACCTTTATAAAGGCAGGAAAGTAAACCTGCTTGTAGGTAGGGATGGGCCCGGTGCTCGATGCGAACCCACGTTCGCATCGAGCACCGGGCGTTCGCTCGCTAGGCGAGCCCAGAACTATTTTGGCCGCTCGCATCACGTTCGTGTGATGCGAGCGGCCCCGCAATGCATTGCGGCCGGCGCGGCCGGCGCAGTGCATTGCTGGCTGATGATTGGCCAAGCATGCACTGTGACCCCGCATGCTTGGCCAATCACACCCCCGGAAACTCGAAGAGCCATAATTGGCTACAGGCAGGACGCCTGTAGCCAATTACAGCTCAGGGGCTGTAGTACACGCCCCCCCTATAAAAGGCCGCCACGCCGTCTGCGCCGGTCACATGCTGTTCCGGCGCAGATTGAGCAGGCTAGATCTGTGACACTCTGCTGGATTTAGTTAGGTAGAGAGATTCACTTACAGAGATTGAGTTAGATAGATTCAGTTACAAAGATTGATTGAGAAAGAGGGGCTTGTAGTGTGTTCGTGGCAGGCAGGCAGAGCTCCTATATTTTGTTACCAGAAGCACCTATAGGACTTGTAGTGTGTTCGTGGCAGGCAGGCAGAGCTCCTATATTTTGTTACCAGAAGCACCTATAGGACTTGTAGTGTGTTCGTGGCAGGCAGGCAGAGCTCCTATATTTTGTTACCAGAAGCACCTATAGGACTTGTAGTGTGTTCGTGGCAGGCAGGCAGAGCTCCTATATTTTGTTCCCAGAAGCACCTATAGGACTTGTAGTGTGTTCGTGGCAGGCAGGCAGAGCTCCTATATTTTGTTCCCAGAAGCACCTATAGGACTTGTAGTGTGTTCGTGGCAGGCAGGCAGAGCTCCTATATTTTGTTCCCAGAAGCACCTATAGGACTTGAAGTGTGTTAGTCCCATCACACACACAGAGCTATATTTTCTTCCCAGAAGCACCTATAGGACTTGAAGTGTGTTAGTCCCATCACACACACAGAGCTATATTTTGTTCCCAGAAGCACCTATAGGACTTGAAGTGTGTTAGTCCCATCACACACACAGAGCTATATTTTCTTCCCAGAAGCACCTATAGGACTTGAAGTGTGTTAGTCCCATCACACACACAGAGCTATATTTTGTTCCCAGAAGCACCTATAGGACTTGAAGTGTGTTAGTCCCATCACACACACAGAGCTATATTTTCTTCCCAGAAGCACCTATAGGACTTGAAGTGTGTTAGTCCCATCACACACACAGAGCTATATTTTGTTCCCAGAAGCACCTATAGGACTTGAAGTGTGTTAGTCCCATCACACACACAGAGCTATATTTTCTTCCCAGAAGCACCTATAGGACTTGAAGTGTGTTAGTCCCATCACACACACAGAGCTATATTTTGTTCCCAGAAGCACCTATAGGACTTGAAGTGTGTTAGTCCCATCACACAGACCTTTATTTTCTTCCCAGAAGCACCTATAGGACTTGAAGTGTGTTAGTCCCATCACACACACAGAGCTATATTTTGTTCCCAGAAGCACCTATAGGACTTGAAGTGTGTTAGTCCCATCACACACACAGAGCTATATTTTGTTCCCAGAAGCACCTATAGGACTTGAAGTGTGTTAGTCCCATCACACAGACCTTTATTTTCTTCCCAGAAGCACCTATAGGACTTGAAGTGTGTTAGTCCCATCACACACACAGAGCTATATTTTGTTCCCAGAAGCACCTATAGGACTTGAAGTGTGTTAGTCCCATCACACAGACCTTTATTTTCTTCCCAGAAGCACCTATAGGACTTGAAGTGTGTTAGTCCCATCACACACACAGAGCTATATTTTGTTCCCAGAAGCACCTATAGGACTTGAAGTGTGTTAGTCCCATCACACACACAGAGCTATATTTTGTTCCCAGAAGCACCTATAGGACTTGAAGTGTGTTAGTCCCATCACACACACAGAGCTATATTTTGTTCCCAGAAGCACCTATAGGACTTGAAGTGTGTTAGTCCCATCACACACACAGAGCTATATTTTGTTCCCAGAAGCACCTATAGGACTTGAAGTGTGTTAGTCCCATCACACACACAGAGCTATATTTTGTTCCCAGAAGCACCTATAGGACTTGAAGTGTGTTAGTCCCATCACACACACAGAGCTATATTTTGTTCCCAGAAGCACCTATAGGACTTGAAGTGTGTTAGTCCCATCACACACACAGAGCTATATTTTGTTCCCAGAAGCACCTATAGGACTTGAAGTGTGTTAGTCCCATCACACACACAGAGCTATATTTTGTTCCCAGAAGCACCTATAGGACTTGAAGTGTGTTAGTCCCATCACACACACAGAGCTATATTTTCTTCCCAGAAGCACCTATAGGACTTGAAGTGTGTTAGTCCCATCACACACACAGAGCTATATTTTGTTCCCAGAAGCACCTATAGGACTTGAAGTGTGTTAGTCCCATCACACACACAGAGCTATATTTTGTTCCCAGAAGCACCTATAGGACTTGAAGTGTGTTAGTCCCATCACACACACAGAGCTATATTTTGTTCCCAGAAGCACCTATAGGACTTGAAGTGTGTTAGTCCCATCACACACACAGAGCTATATTTTCTTCCCAGAAGCACCTATAGGACTTGAAGTGTGTTAGTCCCATCACACACACAGAGCTATATTTTCTTCCCAGAAGCACCTATAGGACTTGAAGTGTGTTAGTCCCATCACACACACAGAGCTATATTTTCTTCCCAGAAGCACCTATAGGACTTGAAGTGTGTTAGTCCCATCACACACACAGAGCTATATTTTGTTCCCAGAAGCACCTATAGGACTTGAAGTGTGTTAGTCCCATCACACAGACCTTTATTTTCTTCCCAGAAGCACCTATAGGACTTGAAGTGTGTTAGTCCCATCACACACACAGAGCTATATTTTGTTCCCAGAAGCACCTATAGGACTTGAAGTGTGTTAGTCCCATCACACACACAGAGCTATATTTTCTTCCCAGAAGCACCTATAGGACTTGAAGTGTGTTAGTCCCATCACACACACAGAGCTATATTTTGTTCCCAGAAGCACCTATAGGACTTGAAGTGTGTTAGTTCCATCACACACACAGAGCTATATTTTGTTCCCAGAAGCACCTATAGGACTTGAAGTGTGTTAGTCCCATCACACACACAGAGCTATATTTTGTTCCCAGAAGCACCTATAGGACTTGAAGTGTGTTAGTCCCATCACACACACAGAGCTATATTTTGTTCCCAGAAGCACCTATAGGACTTGAAGTGTGTTAGTCCCATCACACACACAGAGCTATATTTTCTTCCCAGAAGCACCTATAGGACTTGAAGTGTGTTAGTCCCATCACACACACAGAGCTATATTTTGTTCCCAGAAGCACCTATAGGACTTGAAGTGTGTTAGTCCCATCACACAGACCTTTATTTTCTTCCCAGAAGCACCTATAGGACTTGAAGTGTGTTAGTCCCATCACACAGAGCTCCTCTATTTTCTTTGCAGAAGCACCCATAGGACTTCTAGTGTGTTAGTGGCATCACACAGAGCTCCTATATATTCTTCTCAGCAGCACCCACAGGACTTCTAGTGTGTTAGTGGCATCACACAGAGCTCCTCTATTTTCTTTGCAGAAGCACCCACAGGACTTCTAGTGTGTTAGTGGCATCACACAGAGCTCCTCTATTTTCTTTGCAGAAGCACCCATAGGACTTCTAGTGTGTTAGTGGCATCACACAGAGCTCCTCTATTTTCTTTGCAGAAGCACCCACAGGACTTCTAGTGTGTTAGTGGCATCACACAGAGCTCCTCTATTTTCTTTGCAGAAGCACCCACAGGACTTCTAGTGTGTTAGTGGCATCACACAGAGCTCCTCTATTTTCTTTGCAGAAGCACCCATAGGACTTCTAGTGTGTTAGTGGCATCACACAGAGCTCCTATATATTCTTCTCAGCAGCACCCACAGGACTACCGACTACAATGGCTGGAAGACCGCCAAGGGGAGGCAGAGCGTGCAGAGCCAAGAACACAGGGCAGGCAGGCTCTGTTTCTAGTGGACGTGGCCGTGGACGTGGACGTGGTCGTGCATCGTCATCAGCACGTGGCCATGGGACACGCGCGTCTTTGTTTTCGGCAGCTGGACATGTGGAGCCGCATCATGCTGAAGGCTTGGTAGAATGGATGACCAAGCCCTCCTCATCCTCCTCATCCTCTCTCACCCAGGCTCAGGGTACTGACAGAGCATCATCAGCCACCCCTTCCCTAGACCCACCATGTCCTCCTGAGGAGTCCCCCGAACTCTTTGAGCACAGTGTTGGGTACATGCTCCAGGAGGATGCCCAACGATTCGAAGGCTCGGATGACGATACCCAGCTTGAGGAATCTGGCAGTACTGTTCCACCAGCTGCAGCTTACTGCCAGGTTTGCTCTAGTGGTGAAGAGGGAGGGGATGATGAGGTCACTGACTCCACGTGGGTGCCTCAAGGGAGAGAGGATGAGGAGGAGGACGAGGAGGAGGAGGATGCGGCGTCACATGTCCAACGAGGCAGGATGCCCCCTGGAGGCCAGGTAGAGGCCAGCACAGGTCTTTTGATGACGCCCTGGAGGAGGGGCGAAACGCGTCGACGTAATTTCCGGCCAAGGATCTAACCACTGACGCCACTTCCTGTTCCCGTGGAGCGCACGCTAAACCAGCTGCAACCGCGGAAGTATCTGAGAAGTTTGCCTTCCTTTATGCATCCTGTAAGTAGCGCAGAGCGCGCATTTTAAAAATCCTTCTACAACACTTTAAAATTTGCTCTCTTCTATTATCGGTACAATATCTCCAAGAACATCACTGTGCCTTGTGTGCATGCATCGCTCCCTGGATCCTCTCATCCCACTGGCTTGTTTATTCAGCTCTGCTTTTGTGCCTACTTGCCGAACCACAGTTTGTCTGCATATCTGCCCTCTGCTTTGCTGCTCTGTCTGTCTGCTAGCCCGGTGAGTCTATTCCAAGAAGGAGCTCATATGTACATTTATTTTGGTTCTTGTTTTTTTTGGGACAATAACTGGACTTACTCACATTATTTTTTTATTTTTTTTTTTATTTTTTTTTTTTTTTATTTTTTTTTATATATTTTCTTACCACATTGATCACTTATTCAATTTCGGTACCTATGAAATCATTTTATGGTTATTATTCAATCATGTCACTTATGTAATTTATCACACATATTATTTGATGCTAGTTTATTTTTTATGGGATTGGTTTGTGTCAGACATGTAACCACTTCACACACATTATTGATGTTTGTCAATTTTGTGGGATCATTTATTATTTTGTCACAATTTTTGTTTGCCAGCGCTGTTTTATTGGTTTGAGCACAGCAACTGTACAACACCGCAGAGCTCCGCCTGTGCAGGGCGCTGCCTCTGCACGTTATCAGAAAAGTTCTTTGGTGTGGGCCTTTTTTGAGACGAGTGCAGCAGATCGCACCACTGCTATTTGCAATATTTGTCTCAAGCGTATCTCGCGTGGCCAAAACATCAGCCGCTTGGGCACGACAAGCATGACCAGACATATGGCGACCTGCCATGCAGCTCGTTGGCAGGCACACATAAAAGACCCACACCAAAGAACTAAGCGGACCTCTCCTTGCTCCTCAGCTGGGATCTCCATCCCCACTACACCTTCAGTCCTCTCTGAAAGCTGCTCTGAGAGGACTGAAGGTGTAGAATTAGGTGTGTCACAACCAAGTACTTGCAGTACACCGACGTCCGATTGCAGCAGGCAAATTTCCCTGCCCCAGCTGCTGGACCGTAGAAAGAAGTACACTCCCAGCCATCCACATGCCCAGCGGTTGAATGCTAGCCTGGCTAAATTGCTAGCACTTCAACTGCTGCCTTTTCAGTTGGTAGACTCGGCCCCCTTCCGTGAGTTTGTTCAATGTGCGGTTCCTCAGTGGCAGGTTCCCAAACGCCACTTTTTCTCGCGGAAGGCGATTCCGTCTCTCTACCGGCATGTGGAGGGCAATGTCCATGCCTCGCTGGACAGGGCGGTCAGCGGTAAGGTGCATATTACCGCTGACTCATGGTCCAGCAGGCATGGACAGGGACGGTACCTTTCTTTCACGGCCCATTGGGTCACTCTATTGGCAGCTGGGAGGGATGCAGGACAAGGTGCAGTAGTGTTGGAGGTTGTTCCGCCACCACGCCTCCAAAACGCTACTACTGCTACTGGTTGTGACACACCTCTCTCCTCCACCCCCTCCTCTTCTTCTTCCTCCAGTGCTCTGTCCTTGGAACCAGCGGTGCTCCGTAGGCGTACAAGGGGCTACGCAAGTACGCAGGCAAAAAGATGCCATGCTGTGCTTGCGCTGGTGTGTTTTGGGGGACAGGAGCCACACTGGGCCAGAGGTTCTGGCAGCTCTGCAGGGGCAGGCCGAGAGGTGGTTGACGCCACGTCAGCTTAAGCCAGGAATGGTCGTTTCTGACAATGGCACCAACCTCCTCTCCGCCCTGCGACAGGGGCAGCTCACCCATGTGCCCTGCATGGCTCACGTCCTCAACCTGGTGGTGCAGCGGTTCTTGGGCAGGTTCCCAGGCTTACAGGATGTCCTGAGGCAGGCCAGGAAAGTCTGTGTGCATTTCCGCCGATCTTATAATGCCAGTGCTCGGCTGACTGAGCTGCAAAAGGAGCTGAACCTGCCCAAGAACCGCCTAATATGTGACATGCCCACCAGGTGGAACTCAACGTTGGCCATGCTGCAGCGACTGCACACGCAGCAGAGGGCCATCAATGAGTACCTTTGCGACTACGGCACCAGGACAGGGTCAGGGGAGCTTGGTTTTTTTTCCCCACGTCAGTGGAGCATGATCAGGGATGCATGCACTGTCCTCTCACCATTTGAGGAGGCCACGAGGATGGTGAGCAGTGACAGTGCATGCATCAGTGACACTGTCCCTCTTGTCCACCTGTTGGAGCATACGCTGCGTGGGATAATGGACAGGGCACTTGAGGCAGAACAGAGGCAGGAAGAGGAGGACTTCCTTGCCTCTCAAGGCCCCCTTTATCCGGACAGTGTTCCTTCTGTCCCACCCATCACACAGGAAGAGGATGAGGAGGAGGAGGAGGAGGAGGAGGATTGTGTGAGCATGGAGGTGGAGCCTGGCACTCAGCATCAGCAGCAGCAGTCTTTTAGGGATGATGTACAGTCCCAACAAAACCAGTGGACTTGTACGTGGCTGGGAGGAGGTGGCTGGCGATCATGTCATCCTCAGTGACCCAGAAGACTCCGGACCGAATGCCTCAGCTAACCTACGCTGCATGGCCTCCCTGATCCTGCAAAGCCTGCGGAAGGATCCTCGTGTTCTTCGGATCAAGGAGAGGGACCATTACTGGCTGGCCACTCTCCTTGATCCGCGGTACAAGGGTAAGGTTGCGGACCTTATCTTGCCGTCGCAGAGGGAGCAGAGGATGAGACATCTCAGGGAGGCCTTGCAGAAAGGTCTGTGCAACGCGTTCCCAGAAACTGGGAGGCTACAAACTCCTGGTCCTGGGCGACGAGTTGCTGAGGCTTCGGTCAGTGGCAGAAGGAGCGGTGGGGAAGGTGGACGTCTGACCGATGCGTTCAGACAATTTTTTAGTCCGCAGCCCCAAGGTATGATCGGTTCCAGCAACCATCGCCAGCGTCTGATATACATGGTGCAGGAATACCTTGGGGCAAGGTCAGACTTGGACACCTTTCCCACCGAAAATCCTCTGGCTTACTGGGTCCTGAGGATGGATCACTGGCCAGAGCTTGCACAGTATGCAATTGAGCTACTGGCCTGTCCTGCCTCCAGCGTTCTTTCCGAACGCACATTCAGTGCTGCTGGAGGATTTGTGACTGATCATAGGGTGCGCCTGTCCACCGCCTCGGTTGATCGACTGACATTCATCAAAATGAATCAGTCTTGGATCACCACCAGCTACCAGGCACCTGAGGCGGATATAACCGAATAATTTTTAATGTCACATCCCTTCAAGACTGCCTATGCTGATGCTGAGTGACTGTCCTCTTATGTTCACTGACTATCCTCTTCCTCCTCCTCAATGATACATGCCACCACACCAGTGCCTAAGGCACAATTTTTCAGCCCCTGTTTAACAGGGGGCGTGTACTTACAATTTTAAAAAAAAATGCTTCGCAACACGTGTGACTGCTGTGCTCCAAGTACAGTATCTGTGAGGGCCGGGTTGCAGTGTTGTGGCACCAGCACCAGTGCCTAAGGCACAATTTTTCAGCCCCTGTTTAACAGGGGCGGGTACTTACGATTTTTTAAAAAAAATGCTTCGCAACACGTGTGACTGCTGTGCTCCAAGTACAGTATCTGTGAGGGCCGGGTTGCAGTGTTGTGGCACCAGCACCAGTGCCTAAGGCACAATTTTTCAGCCCCTGTTTAACAGGGGCGTGTACTTACAATTTTTTAAAAAAATGCTTCGCAACACGTGTGACTGCTGTGCTCCAAGTACAGTATCTGTGAGGCCGGGTTGCAGTGTTGTGGCACCAGCACCAGTGCCTAAGGCACAATTTTTCAGCCCCTGTTTAACAGGGGCGTGTACTTACAATTTTTTAAAAAAATGCTTCGCAACACGTGTGACTGCTGTGCTCCAAGTACAGTATCTGTGAGGGCCGAGTTGCAGTGTTGTGGCACCAGCACCAGTGCCTAAGGCACAATTTTTTCAGCCCCTGTTTAACAGGGGCGTGTACTTACAATTTTTTAAAAAAATGCTTCGCAACACGTGTGACTGCTGTGCTCCAAGTACAGTCTCTGTGAGGGGTTGCAGTGTTGTGGCACCAGCACCAGTGCCTAAGGCACAATTTTTCAGCCCCTGTTTAACAGGGGCGGGTAATTACAAATCTTGATCTAATAGTTCACAGCAGGGCCCATTCCTGCGCCCACCAAGAGTAACTATGAGGGCCTGCAGTCTTGTGGCAACACCGTCCACCACCACCGCCAAAGGCCCAATTTTTCTGCCCTGTTCATCAGGTGCTTGCAATTACAAATCTTGATCTAATAACTCACAGCAGGGCCCATTCCTGCGCCCACCAAGAGTAACTATGAGGGCCTACAGTCTTGTGGCAACACCGTCCACCACCACCGCCAAAGGCCCAATTTTTCTGCCCTGTTCATCAGGTGCTTGCAATTACAAATCTTGATCTAATAACTCACAGCAGGGCCCATTCCTGCGCCCACCAAGAGTAACTATGAGGGCCTACAGTCTTGTGGCAACACCGTCCACCACCACCGCCAAAGCCCAATTTTTCTGCCCTGTTCATCAGGTGCATGCAATTACAAATCTTGATCTAATAACTCACAGCAGGCCCATTCCTGCGCCCACCAGTCTTGTGGCTACACCAACATCTAATAGGGCAAATTTCTGCAGAGTATATACGGCAGGCCCCTACTTTCAAACATCCAACTTACAAACGAATCCTACTTGCAAACGGAAATAGAAAACAGGAAGTGAGAGGAAATCTACCCCTAGGAAGGGAAATTCTATCATGTTAGATTTAATTTGGGAAAAAGGTATCTCCTCTCTACTGATGCTTTATCACCAATCCTTGTTTCAATTAAAACCCCACTTTTCCAAAAACATTTGTCATTGGGACGGAAAGTGAGGTGACATGTTCTGAACAGATGTGCAAAGACAGCAAATGTTACAGGGGTGATAACCCCTCCCTATGTTCTCCAAAAAGCATAAAAATTGATTTTTTTGGGATGGAGCTACACTTCATAATGTACCTGTTCAGATTCTACTTAAGAACAAACCTAAAGCCGCAAGTGGTTTTAAATGGCTTCTTTTTTTCCTTTACAAATGTCATTTTGTGCAAGGACAGTTCTAAACACGGGAAACACATGCCACTTCACAGGCATACTTTGGACACCCCCCAGGTACCATATTTAAAGGAAAATTTCACTTTTTTTTTTCACTTTATGCATCATTAAAATGACTGCTCCCGAAAAAACGTTAGTTTTTAAAAGTTCTTTTTGCATTGATATATGTCCCCTGGGGCAGGACCCGGGTCCCCAAACCTGTTTTATGACATTAACATGCATATTGGCCGTTGTAATTAGCACTTTTGATTTCGAACGTTCGCGTCCATTATAACGTATAGGGTTCGAAAATTCGCGCAAACTTTCGGTCGGTTCGAAGGTTCTGGTGCGAACCGAACCCGGGGGTGTTCGGCTCATCCCTACTTGTAGGCATACAGTGGTTAATGCTGCACCAGCCGAGAGGGAAACAGTTAACCTAGTTCCCACACTTTCTTTGAGCCCTGCCTCTCTCTCCTTATGCTGTAAATTAAAGCTGGACCCATGTTAACCCCGAGCCTGGATAGATTTTCTCTTTTAAGTTTAGAATACTCCTTGGCAACCTTGTGTTTTAAGTCAAAGTAGGCTTTTTGGGGCTACTTCATTAAAAAAGAAGCCTGCTGCCCCTCGGGTTGCTTCTCATGTTCAGTGACTCTCTCAAAGTTACTGAAGTAGCTTCAACACCATCCTCCAGGGGCAATTTCCATAAAGCCCTTTGCACCAGCTGTTGAGGACATTGCCGTTTGCCTCTATAACAGGGCCGGTATTTATTGCTGCAAAGCAGGGCAATAACTTCAAAGCAGGATATAGAAATTCTACAGGAAGACTTAAATAAAATAATGGATGGGCAACTACATGGCAAATATGGTTTAATGTGGAGAAATGTAAAATAATGCACTTGGGGGCTAAAAACATACATGCAAAATACTCACTAGGGGGAGAACCTCTGGGGGAATCAAGGGTGGTGAAAGATCTAGGGTTTCTAGTAGAAGACAGACCGAGCAATAGCATGCAAAAGGAGGCAAAGCCGGTTTCAAGGCCCCTCCTTTTACTCATGGGATTGAGGCGGTGGCAGTTTCTAGCTCCCCGAAGTATCAGAAGAGGTAGGGAGGTTCTGATAGGCCAGCGAAGTCAGCTGATCCCCAAGAACATGAATCTAGGGTGGTCTTTCAGGATTGGTCAGTAAAGGTCACATGACACCCTGGAAGGTTCTGGAATTCTTGGGGACCCCTATAAAAAGTAGATTAACGAGTGACATAAAGGAAGACTTATTAGTATGGCTGGGTTTCCTTGAGTACTATAATGGTTGCAATATATAGCAAAAATAATTTATAACAACAGAAGAGTTTTGGCTGTTTACTGATGCAGTTGGGTCTATAGGCCAAAAAAGTGATATTATAGGGGGCTTTGTAAAAATATACCGTAGTATTATTGGAGCTATTTCCAATAATAGTATCTGTTGAAATTTGGTGCGATTGTTTTAGGAATAGGTGTTTACTTGTAAGTACAGATAACAAAGGAGTGTTATTTGCAATTAATTGCCTTTCCTCAAAATCCAACCCAGTTATTAAGATATTTGAGTTACTTCGTTTTTAAAAATTTGTCACTAAACATTTGGTTAAAAGCTTGTTATGTTCCAGGAAAAGCGAATTTGTTGGCAGATTAATTTTCTTGCTTCCAGATGGATCGATTCTTTTCCCTGATGCCAGAGGCAGATTTATGTGGAGTACCATGCCCTCAACATCCGTGGGAGCTGATTTAGTGTCTGCTAACATACAGCGATCTATAGCTAAATCTACTTGGTTAAGTTACGTATCTTCATGGATGTTATGGTTATCATTTTTAAGAGCTAATAACTTGGATATTTCTTCCTTTTCAGAACAAATAGTTTTACTATTTCTTAATAGTTTAATGGCTAAAAGTTATTCTTGGTCTCATATTAATAAAAGCTTGGCTGGAGTTTCTTTCTTCCTTCCTTGGGCTGGGAGTTAGGTGATAATCATCCTGCCTGCCTTATGGAGAAAAGAAATAATTTTTGTTAAAAGTAATGTATTAGGCCTGAGCCGTAGTGGCTGGGTCATGTTTGAAATATTCTGTACTTTGATGTGAGATTATTAAAAGTATTTATTTTAATTTTTTTTTGTAATTTTCAAAAAACCTTTAATAAAGCCACGGCCATTATTCATCCAATACAGTGGTTTGATTTCAACCTAATTTAAATTAAAAATATATTGTAATTGATGTTTGGTAATATTATAGTTATAGTTGCCTACCGCTTACTATCCCATGTAAAGGAAAGAAAGGGGGAAAGACGATTTTAAGACCCCCCTTTTCCTCATAAGATTGAGGCAGAGGCAGTTTCTAGCTCCCTGAAGTAGCAGAAAAAAAGGGAGGTTTTGATAGGTCAGCAAAGTCAGCTGATCCCCAAGAACATTGCAGAATCTAGGGGGTCATTCAGGATTGGTTAGTAAAGGTCACATGCCCCCCTGGAAGGTTCTGGAATTCTTGGGGACCCCTATAAAAAGGGGTTCAGGACACAGGCTTTACAGAAAACAGTTAAGATAGAGAGGGTGGGCCAACATCCCTGTGTACAGTATACAGAGAGCAAGGTTCCCCTTGTGGGATTTTAAAGGCCCTAGTGGTGATATAGCACCAGCAAACAATATACGTATTATGTATAAACATAGACATTTACTATGCTATAAGCAGTTCAAAGAATAAATGACAAATAAATAATTGCTAAAGAAAACGTGGCTAACATAGTTACACAACAACATGACATAATGGCTAAATGTTATATGGGTCCTAAGACACCACAGAATGGAATGCAGGCTCCGCACCCAAC
>CM053028.1:112024747-112397247 GCA_028564925.1 Lithobates sylvaticus
TAAAAAAGGTTACAAGGGGCAAAAATTAAGTGACATGTAATCAGTGATATTTGCTTTGATTTTGCCTCCCAAATATGTAATGGAAGAGACCCACCTCAGTGGCAGATTGTGGTCTGTCGCCTCTGAGTCCTTAGCCCTTTCATCTAGAGGCAAGTTGGAGGACTTATTCCAATTGACCGTCAGACCTAAGAATGTGGTAAAATTATTCATGATTTTCAGTGCCACTCATAGTGAATTCCCTGGATTTTTAAGAAATAACAGCAGGTCATCCACATAAAGTGCCAGGCATTTGTTGATGTTCCCTACTTTAATGGCTTCCACCTCACTTGATGATCTAAGTGCAACTGCTAATGTCTCCATCATGAGAGCAAAGAGAAAGGGGGACAGGGGACACCCCAGCCTTGTGCCTCTACCCACTGAAAAGAAGAGAGAGGTAGACAGGCCCAGTCGAATTGCCACACTAGGATTTCTATATACAATACATGGTTAATGTCCCTGTATAGTGCATGATAACGCTGAGGCTCTGCCCACAGACTGGAGCTTTGGGCAGAGGAGGAAAGCGCCAGAGTCAGCCGGAGCAGGGAGACAAGTAAGTAATACAGCCAGCACTGTACTCCCTTAGAAATATCATGTATTTAAAGATAAGTATGGGGTTAAAGTGGATGTAAACCCCCCAAAAAATAATGTCATAATGTAGAGTATAATATTTCCTATCATTTGAGCCCAGTCTTGCCACAAATAGTTAATCCAGCTCTGAGCAATCCTCTTTTATTGTTCAGTGAGATAAATCTTGACAAACACTTGTCAAATCTTCCCCCTTGCTGTGAGTGACAGGTGATTTACATATCTCGTTCACTAGCCTAAGACATGCATTATTTTTTTAATTCCCTCCCACTCCTTTTTTCTGCTGCTCTGCCAGGATTGGATGTTCCACACCTCAGCATAATTGGGCATGCTGAAGTCATGTGGTTACTTTCTTGTCTTTTCACTGGATGTTAGAGATCATAGCAGAAGTTCAGTGTAAGAAATACACAGGAGAAAATGCATATTGACAAGGGGAGTGTAGAGGTGGGCGGGGAGCCTACTGACATCACGACTCCACCCACCGAGCTCCACCCACAGAATCTGCAGTTTTTCGGGTCTCATAACAGACAGAGGGGAGATATTTGACAGGTAGGGATGGAGGAGGCATGTATATCCTTATAGATAACCCCTAAGGCAGTAGTTTAGTAGTTTAGAAAGGATGACATTGGGTTTACATCCACTTTACATTCCAGAATCATACTTATCATCTTTCCCCCGACACCTCTAAGACTGAGAACCGAGCGATTCAGCGATCTAACACCGCCGATCGCTCGGTTCTCGAAGCTCGCTGGGCTGCCGGATGCCCGACCAGGCATGTGGGTGTATCCTGACTCCTTTGCCGCGATCTTGCCTGAGCCTAGACTGGCTCTGTGAGGTCAGCAGACAGCTGCAGCCCACTGTCTGCTGAAAACAGGTCACAGGGGTGCAGAAAGAACTGCACGCCTGTGATACACAGGAGAAGTACAGCCAGGCGAGCTTTGGCTGTACATCTCCTTTAAACTCTTGCAGTGCAGAGAGGGCCCAGAAAAGTGATTATTTTTATATTCCTGGAGTTGACCTTCCTTCAATAAAAATAGGATGTTTTTTCCGCATTAAGTGAGGACACAGGTGATATGACTTCTGTAGGAATCACTGCAGGTTGTCCTCCATTTTAATGTCATACATCAGGCATATTTCTTTATTGTAAAAGCATGTGTTAAGTATTTCCACTTCTTTATGGTATTATTGTCAGGTATTAACCTTGATAAGGGAGCCCTGTCTCTAGAACGGCACTCTACTTTTTATATAATTTTACAATGAACATTGGTACTAAAATGTAACAAAATAATGTGCTGCTTGGATCCAGGTTGTCAGCAGCGTTGGTTATAGCTGTCACTTATATAAAGACCTTCTGAATGACAAAAAAACCAACACCACCATCGAGATCTATTTCAAGACACAGCATTGTTTTGTGGCTAGCCTAAATCTTATGATTAACGATCTGCTTTTCTACTTTTAGAAACTCTATACAATGAATGCTCTTATCTTTGCTCACCTCATCCTTTTGGCCTATGGTACTGTCAAAGAAAAGAGTGATGTTTTCAATCCTAAAGTGTCCCTGCTTCAATACAGGAAACATTGCTTGATTAATGGGCCTGCTGCAATTTAGTCTGCGCCTAGCTTTTTGATTAATGCTTCCTAATTTAACTCGGAGGAAAAGCTGGAAAGGCAAAATCTTTAAACTTAATTGGCCTAGTTTGTAACCATTACCTTGGTCTAATAGTTTGCATTAAATATGTCTTGTATACAGTGACAAAAATGCAATATAAACAGCAAAAGTAATCTCTGTCACCAAGTAAAAGTCTGCTAGTATTCATTAGTCTTTCAGGCATAAGTACTTGGCAGTTTCTATAAAATATAGAATCATCAGAGCATATCTTTTTGTATTACAGTTCAAATTGACTTATGGAAACTCATCATTTATGTTACTTCAAATAGAATCCTACTTACTTGTTTAGTCCTCTCATTCTAGGAATACATTTCAGTGCAAACAATACTTCTTTAGATGGAGTCTGATAATGGTTCTTCTGTGTGAAAGGTGGATATGGGCATCAGGTGGACATGATGCCCATAGCAAAAAATCTAATAAAAAATAAATACATTCATATATGAAAGTTAACACTTGAATTTCTGCAGTAGCCAGTGTCCGATGGTTTTACCCCAGGGATCGTAGCCATAGGATGAACTATTCTCAGCTGAGACTCAATATAGTAACTGAGATTCTGGGAGATTCCCGTGGTTCATTTACCTCCATAAGATTCATAATTACTTAAAGAGGACCTTCAGTCATTTTTTCAACTTTCCATCTATTAAATCTTCTTCCCTTGTTGTTTTAACTTTGTATAGAAAAACATTTTTTTTCTGCCAGTAAATACCTTATACAGCCCACTTCCTGTTTCTTGTCTGGGTAAAAAGCCTAGGCTTATGACATCATGCACAGCTCTCTCTCTCACTCTCGTGAGAGTTTGCCAGAAAGGGAGGGGGTTGAGTCATAAGAGGGCCAATGAAAGCTGCAGGGCTGCAGAGCTGGGGGTGTGCCTCTGTGTGTCTGTGTAAATCCAGGAAGTGAACAGGTAGCAGCTTCAGCTGCCCACAGTTAAAATGGTTGCAGACAGACTTAGTGGAGGGAGATTTCTGCAGCATATTGGCAAGTACAGAATCACAGTATATATAAAATAATATGCAAAGTGGTTGAAGGGAAGCTTCAGAATGGCAAAGATGTTTTTATTACAAATTATGTGAGCAGACTGCAGTTCCTCTTTAATTCATTTAGTAGAAGATACTGCAACAGAACTCAGCAGCGTGTCATAGTTAAAAATGTATTCAAATAAAATAATACACCTGGGACTGCAATTATGGAATCAGTTTTAAATTAGACTTGGAATACTTCAATTGAATACTTCAATTGAAAATAATGGATTTTACTTAATCAAGACTAGCGTGAAAAAAAAAACCACAGCTGCACTTAATTTTTTTTTTCTTAACTTCCATTGAGAGGACAGGAAGTGTGGATAATCTTTGACCAATGTTTTTTTACTGCCACCTTAATGAGTTTGGAACACTAGCAAATAAAAAACTTTAAATCAGCCCCCTGTATAACCTTCATGCCTCATGTCTCTAACCATCATGCCTCAGTTTTCTTTCTAGTGTTTTAGAAGGTTGGATGCTTTTTCCACAACTCTGTTGAGAATTTCTACCTATATTTTATTTCTTCTTTTCTATCAACATACTTGGGACATCTACTATGCTGCTTAAAGCGGAGGTTCACACAAAAATGGAACCTCTGCTTTTCGGAAACCCTCCCCCCCCCCGGTGTCACATTTGGCACCTTTCAGGGGGGTGCAGATACTTGTATAATACAGGTATTTGCACCCACTTCCGGGCATAGATTCCCGCGGGAGTCTACGCCTCTTCCCGTCCTCCCCCCGCTGTCTGCTGGGAAACACACGGATCTCAGAGACAGCAGGGACCATCCTGATTGCGCAGGGCAACTTGCGCATGCACAGTAGGGAACCGGGAAGTGAAGCCGCAAGGATTCAGTTCCTGATTCCCTTACCGAAGATCGACAGATCGGCTTCGGTGCCGACATCACGGGCACCCTGGACAGGTAAGTGTCCATATTTTAAAAGTCAGCTTTACTTTAAGCTAGTCTCCATACAGCAGCCTTCCAGATTGGTGTATCTTTAGCAATAGGTTTGGAATCTGTACCCAGGCCCCACTGGACTCAAAATTGTGGGGCTAGCCTGAAATGTGACCTTGGTGGCACTTTCCAGATCTTTATTTACGGTGCTAGTTGTAGAGCTCTTTCTCGGTCTAGAGCCATCTCTGAGGACTCCTTCTGTGAGAAAGCCTCTGAATAAGACAACTTGGTATGTATGGATTTCAGGAACACAAATCTACATTGCAGCTCTTGCTACCTAACCACAAAGTGCTTCCCATGTCCAGAGCAGTGGCACAGCTTCTGGTGTGACCCACTCTCTGAAACCTCTCTTTGTCAGTGAGCCTCTGAATGGGGCAAAGCTAACCTCATATGATTTCTTTGGGTATGGGACTCTGCATTGTGGTTCCAGACCCTTTCCAGGTACTGTGTCAGTTAGCCGCAGATGCTTTCCAGGCTCCGTTCTGCTGTACAACCGCTGCTGTGATCTAGACTCTGCAGTTAGTTACATAGTACACAGCTGGTAAGGTTGAATAAAGACACCAGTCCATCCAGTTCAACCTGTGTGAGTGTGGGTATATTTGTGTGCATATATTTATATATCTACCATTTCCCATATTCCTTTATAGTGCCTTCGCTAGCACAGCCTAAACAGGGGGTGTTTAGGAGGAGATCAGTCAAATATCTATAATATAGTTGTCACAAAAGGTCAGGGTGGCTTTATATAGTACAAGATAAATTAGATATGCATACTGAAATATCTGAGCACACGTATGTAGTGGTGATGTCACAAGTGAAACATTCCATAGAACTATTAAACACAAAGAACATAAGAAGGACTGTGTCTCAAAGTTCTCCTGCTTAAGTACTCAGGCTGGCAACCATTCAAGGTTATACCCTGTATCGCAGGGATAAAGAGGGTAAAAAATAGGGAGGGTGTGTGTCTATATATCAAGAATAATGTACAAATGATATATCAAGTGAATGTGAAAGATGACATCACTAAGGGAGCTAGGAAGAAGGTGGAATCCTTATGGGTAGAGCTCAAAAGGGATGAAGCTAAGGGGAAAATAATACTGGGAGTATGCTATAGGCCCCCTAACCTCAGGGAGGATTGGAAGACGGACCTCCTATCACAATTTGGATTAGCAGCAAGGATGGGAAGTGTTATCATAATGGGGATTTTAATTATCCAGACATAGACTGGGCGGAGGGAACCACGCTCGTCAGCTCCTAAATGTCTTGCAGGGCAATTTCATGGGTCAGATGGTAGACACACAAACTAGAAATAAAGCGTTACTAGATCTACTGATTACCAACAATACAGACCTGATCACGGATGTGGAAATATGGGGCAATTTAGGAAACAGCGATCACAGGTCAATTGGCTTCAGTATAAATCACGCAAATAGGAAACATAAGGGGAATATAAAGACACTGAATTTCAAAAGAGCCAACTTCCCTAAACTACGAACCTTGCTAGAAGGCATACATTGGGATAAAATCTTAGGAACAAAGAAGAGGAGAGATGGGTTTGCTTTAAGAGCATATTAAATAAGGGCATTAGCCAGTGCATCCCATTGGGTAATAAATTTAAAAGAGTGAACAAAAGTCCTGGATTGTTTAACTCCAATGTAAAAATGCATATAAAAGCAAAGGAGGAGGCCTTTTAAAAAATACAGGGTTGAGGGATGAGCCAAACACCCCCGGGTTCGGTTCGCACCAGAACCTTCGAACCGACCGAAAGTTTGCGCGAATTTTCGAACCCTATACGTTATAATGGACGCGAACGTTCGAAATCAAAAGTGCTAATTACAACGGCCAATATGCATGTTAATGTCATAAAACAGGTTTGGGGACCCGGGTCCTGCCCCAGGGGACATATATCAATGCAAAAAGAACTTTTAAAAACTAACGTTTTTTCGGGAGCAGTCATTTTAATGATGCATAAAGTGAAAAAAAAAAAGTGAAATTTTCCTTTAAATATGGTACCTGGGGGGTGTCTAAAGTATGCCTGTGAAGTGGCATGTGTTTCCCGTGTTTAGAACTGTCCTTGCACAAAATGACATTTTTAAAGGAAAAAAAGAAGCCATTTAAAACCACTTGCGGCTTTAGGTTTGTTCTTAAGTAGAATCTGAACAGGTACATTATGAAGTGTAGCTCCATCCCAAAAAAATCTATTTTTAAGCTTTTTGGAGAACATAGGGAGGGGTTATCACCCCTGTAACATTTTCTGTCTTTGCACATCTGTTCAGAACATGTCACCTCACTTTCCGTCCCAATGACAAATGTTTTTGGAAAAAGTGGGGTTTTAATTGAAACAAGGATTGGTGATAAAGTATCAGTAGAGAGGAGATACCTTTTTCCCAAATTAAATCTAACAGGATAGAATTTCCCTTCCTAGGGGTAGATTTCCTCTCACTTCCTGTTTTCTCTTTCCATTTGCAAGTAGGAGTCGTTTGTAAGTTGGATGTTTGAAAGTAGGGGCCTGGCGTATATACTCTGCAGAAATTTGCCCTATTAGATGTTGGTGTAGCCACAAGACTGGTGGGCACAGGAATGGGCCCTGCTGTGAGTTAATAGATCAAGATTTGTAATTGCATGCACCTGTTGAACAGGGCAGAAAAATTGGGGGTGGTGGTGGTGGTGGACGGTGTTGCCACAAGACTGTAAGCTCTCACAGTTACTCTTGGTGGGCGCAGGAATGGGCCCTACTGTGAGTTATTAGATCAAGATTTGTAATTGCAAGCACCTGATGAACAGGGCAGAAAAATTGGGCCTTTGGCGGTGGTGGTGGACGGTGTTGCCACAAGACTGTAAGCTCTCACAGTTACTCTTGGTGGGCGCAAGAATGGGCCCTGCTGTGAGTTATTAGATCAAGATTTGTAATTGCAAGCACCTGATGAACAGGGCAGAAAAATTGGGCCTTTGGCGGTGGTGGACGGTGTTGCCACAAGACTGTAAGCTCTCACAGTTACTCTTGGTGGGCGCAAGAATGGGCCCTGCTGTGAGTTATTAGATCAAGATTTGTAATTGCAAGCACCTGATGAACAGGGCAGAAAAATTGGGCCTTTGGCGGTGGTGGTGGACGGTGTTGCCACAAGACTGTAGGCCCTCATAGTTACTCTTGGTGGGCGCAGGAATGGGCCCTGCTGTGAACTATTAGACCAAGATTTGTAATTACCCGCCCCTGTTAAACAGGGGCTGAAAAATTGTGCCTTAGGCACTGGTGCTGGTGCCACAACACTGCAACCCCTCACAGATACTGTACTTGGAGCACAGCAGTCACACGTGTTGCAAAGCATTTTTTTAAAAAATTGTAATTACCCGCCCCTGTTAAACAGGGGCTGAAAAATTGTGCCTTAGGCACTGGTGCTGGTGCCACAACACTGCAACCCCTCACAGATACTGTACTTGGAGCACAGCAGTCACACGTGTTGCAAAGCATTTTTTTAAAAAATTGTAATTACCCGCCCCTGTTAAACAGGGGCTGAAAAAATTGTGCCTTAGGCACTGGTGCTGGTGCCACAACACTGCAACCCCTCACAGATACTGTACTTGGAGCACAGCAGTCACACGTGTTGCAAAGCATTTTTTTAAAAAATTGTAATTACCCGCCCCTGTTAAACAGGGGCTGAAAAATTGTGCCTTAGGCACTGGTGCTGGTGCCACAACACTGCAACCCCTCACAGATACTGTACTTGGAGCACAGCAGTCACACGTGTTGCGAAGCATTTTTTTAAAAAATTGTAATTACCCGCCCCTGTTAAACAGGGGCTGAAAAATTGTGCCTTAGGCACTGGTGCTGGTGCCACAACACTGCAACCCCTCACAGATACTGTACTTGGAGCACAGCAGTCACACGTGTTGCGAAGCATTTTTTAAAAAAATTGTAATTACCCGCCCCTGTTAAACAGGGGCTGAAAAATTGTGCCTTAGGCACTGGTGCTGGTGCCACAACACTGCAACCCCTCACAGATACTGTACTTGGAGCACAGCAGTCACACGTGTTGCGAAGCATTTTTTTATAAAAATTGTATGTACACGCCCCTGTTAAACAGGGGCTGAAAAATTGTGCCTTAGGCACTGGTGTGGTGGCATGGATCATTGAGGAGGAGGAAGAGGATAGTCAGTGAACATAAGAGGACAGTCACTCAGCATCAGCATAGGCAGTCTTGAAGGGATGTGATATTAAAAATTATTCGGTTATATCCGCCTCAGGTGCCTGGTAGCTGGTGGTGATCCAAGACTGATTCATTTTGATGAAGGTCAGTCGATCAACCGAGGCGGTGGACAGGCGCACCCTATGATCGGTGACAAATCCTCCAGCAGCACTGAATGTGCGTTCGGAAAGAACGCTGGAGGCAGGACAGGCCAGTAGCTCAATTGCATACTGTGCAAGCTCTGGCCAGTGATCCATCCTCAGGACCCAGTAAGCCAGAGGATTTTCGGTGGGAAAGGTGTCCAAGTCTGACCTTGCCCCAAGGTATTCCTGCACCATGTATATCAGACGCTGGCGATGGTTGCTGGAACCGATCATACCTTGGGGCTGCGGACTAAAAAATTGTCTGAACACATCGGTCAGACGTCCACCTTCCCCACCGCTCCTTCTGCTACTGACCGAAGCCTCAGCAACTCGTCGCCCAGGACCAGGAGTTTGTAGCCTCCCAGTTTCTGGGAACGTGTTGCACAGATCTTTCTGCAAGGCCTCCCTGAGATGTCTCATCCTCTGCTCCCTCTGCGACGGCAAGATAAGGTCCGCAACCTTACCCTTGTACCGCGGATCAAGGAGAGTGGCCAGCCAGTAATGGTCCCTCTCCTTGATCCGAAGAACACGAGGATCCTTCCGCAGGCTTTGCAGGATCAGGGAGGCCATGCAGCGTAGGTTAGCTGAGGCATTCGGTCCGGAGTCTTCTGGGTCACTGAGGATGACATGATCGCCAGCCACCTCCTCCCAGCCACGTACAAGTCCACTGGTTTGTTGGGACTGTACATCATCCCTAAAAGACTGCTGCTGCTGATGCTGAGTGCCAGGCTCCACCTCCATGCTCACACAATCCTCCCCCTCCTCCTCCTCCTCCTCCTCATCCTCTTCCTGTGTGATGGGTGGGACAGGAGGAACACTGTCCGGATAAAGGGGGCCTTGAGAGGCAAGGAAGTCCTCCTCTTCCTGCCTCTGTTCTGCCTCAAGTGCCCTGTCCATTATCCCACGCAGCGTATGCTCCAACAGGTGGACAAGAGGGACAGTGTCACTGATGCATGCACTGTCACTGCTCACCATCCTCGTGGCCTCCTCAAATGGTGAGAGGACAGTGCATGCATCCCTGATCATGCTCCACTGACGTGGGGAAAAAAAACCAAGCTCCCCTGACCCTGTCCTGGTGCCATAGTCGCAAAGGTACTCATTGATGGCCCTCTGCTGCGTGTGCAGTCGCTGCAGCATGGCCAACGTTGAGTTCCACCTGGTGGGCATGTCACATATTAGGCGGTTCTTGGGCAGGTTCAGCTCCTTTTGCAGCTCAGTCAGCCGAGCACTGGCATTATAAGATCGGCGGAAATGCACACAGACTTTCCTGGCCTGCCTCAGGACATCCTGTAAGCCTGGGAACCTGCCCAAGAACCGCTGCACCACCAGGTTGAGGACGTGAGCCATGCAGGGCACATGGGTGAGCTGCCCCTGTCGCAGGGCGGAGAGGAGGTTGGTGCCATTGTCAGAAACGACCATTCCTGGCTTAAGCTGACGTGGCGTCAACCACCTCTCGGCCTGCCCCTGCAGAGCTGCCAGAACCTCTGGCCCAGTGTGGCTCCTGTCCCCCAAACACACCAGCGCAAGCACGGCATGGCATCTTTTTGCCTGCGTACTTGCGTAGCCCCTTGTACGCCTACGGAGCACCGCTGGTTCCAAGGACAGAGCACTGGAGGAAGAAGAAGAGGAGGGGGTGGAGGAGAGAGGTGTGTCACAACCAGTAGCAGTAGTAGCGCTTTGGAGGCGTGGTGGCGGAACAACCTCCAACACTACTGCACCTTGTCCTGCATCCCTCCCAGCTGCCAATAGAGTGACCCAATGGGCCGTGAAAGAAAGGTACCGTCCCTGTCCATGCCTGCTGGACCATGAGTCAGCGGTAATATGCACCTTACCGCTGACCGCCCTGTCCAGCGAGGCATGGACATTGCCCTCCACATGCCGGTAGAGAGACGGAATCGCCTTCCGTGAGAAAAAGTGGCGTTTGGGAACCTGCCACTGAGGAACCGCACATTGAACAAACTCACGGAAGGGGGCCGAGTCTACCAACTGAAAAGGCAGCAGTTGAAGTGCTAGCAATTTAGCCAGGCTAGCATTCAACCGCTGGGCATGTGGATGGCTGGGAGTGTACTTCTTTCTACGGTCCAGCAGCTGGGGCAGGGAAATTTGCCTGCTGCAATCGGACGTCGGTGTACTGCAAGTACTTGGTTGTGACACACCTAATTCTACACCTTCAGTCCTCTCAGAGCAGCTTTCAGAGAGGACTGAAGGTGTAGTGGGGATGGAGATCCCAGCTGAGGAGGAGCAAGGAGAGGTCCGCTTAGTTCTTTGGTGTGGGTCTTTTATGTGTGCCTGCCAACGAGCTGCATGGCAGGTCGCCATATGTCTGGTCATGCTTGTGGTGGCCACGCGAGATACGCTTGAGACAAATATTGCAAATAGCAGTGGTGCGATCTGCTGCACTCGTCTCAAAAAAGGCCCACACCAAAGAACTTTTCTGATAACGTGCAGAGGCAGTGCCCTGCACAGGCGGAGCTCTGCGGTGTTGTACAGTTGCTGTGCTGGCCTCTACCTGGCCTCCAGGGGGCACCCTGCCTCGTTGGACATGTGACGCCGCATCCTCCTCCTCCTCGTCCTCCTCCTCATCCTCTCTCCCTTCAGGCACCCACGTGGAGTCAGTGACCTCATCATCCCCTCCCTCTTCACCACTAGAGCAAACCTGGCAGTAAGCTGCAGCTGGTGGAACAGTACTGCCAGATTCCTCAAGCTGGGTATCATCATCCGAGCCTTCGAATCGTTGGGCATCCTCCTTGAGCATGTACCCAACACTGTGCTCAAAGAGTTCGGGGGACTCCTCAGGAGGACATGGTGGGTCTAGGGAAGGGGTGGCTGATGATGCTCTGCCAGTACCCTGAGCCTGGGTGAGAGAGGATGAGGAGGATGAGGAGGGCTTGGTCATCCATTCTACCAAGCCTTCAGCATGATGCGGCTCCACATTCTACCAAGCCTTCAGCATGATGCCGAAAACAAAGACGCGCGTGTCCCATGGCCACGTGCTGATGACGATGCACGACCACGTCCACGTCCACGGCCACGTCCACTAGAAACAGAGCCTGCCTGCCCTGTGTTCTTGGCTCTGCACGCTCTGCCTCCCCTTGGCGGTCTTCCAGCCATTGTAGTCGGTAGTCCTGTGGGTGCTGCTGAGAAGAATATATAGGAGCTCTGTGTGATGCCACTAACACACTAGAAGTCCTGTGGGTGCTGCTGAGAAGAAAATATAGGAGCTCTGTGTGATGCCACTAACACACTAGAAGTCCTATGGGTGCTTCTGCAAAGAAAATAGAGGAGCTCTGTGTGATGCCACTAACACACTAGAAGTCCTGTGGGTGCTGCTGAGAAGAAAATATAGGAGCTCTGTGTGATGCCACTAACACACTAGAAGTCCTGTGGGTGCTGCTGAGAAGAAAATATAGGAGCTCTGTGTGATGCCACTAACACACTAGAAGTCCTATGGGTGCTTCTGCAAAGAAAATAGAGGAGCTCTGTGTGATGCCACTAACACACTAGAAGTCCTGTGGGTGCTTCTGCAAAGAAAATAGAGGAGCTCTGTGTGATGCCACTAACACACTAGAAGTCATGTGGGTGCTGCTGAGAAGAAAATATAGGAGCTCTGTGTGATGCCACTAACACACTAGAAGTCCTATGGGTGCTTCTGCAAAGAAAATAGAGGAGCTCTGTGTGATGCCACTAACACACTAGAAGTCCTGTGGGTGCTTCTGCAAAGAAAATAGAGGAGCTCTGTGTGATGCCACTAACACACTAGAAGTCCTGTGGGTGCTGCTGAGAAGAAAATATAGGAGCTCTGTGTGATGCCACTAACACACTAGAAGTCCTGTGGGTGCTGCTGAGAAGAAAATATAGGAGCTCTGTGTGATGCCACTAACACACTAGAAGTCCTATGGGTGCTTCTGCAAAGAAAATAGAGGAGCTCTGTGTGATGCCACTAACACACTAGAAGTCCTGTGGGTGCTTCTGCAAAGAAAATAGAGGAGCTCTGTGTGATGCCACTAACACACTAGAAGTCCTGTGGGTGCTGCTGAGAAGAAAATATAGGAGCTCTGTGTGATGCCACTAACACACTAGAAGTCCTATAGGTGCTTCTGTGAAGAAAATATAGGAGGTCTGTGTGATGGGACTAACACACTTCAAGTCCTATAGGTGCTTCTGGAACAAAATATAGGATCTCTGTGTGATGGGACTAACACACTTAAGTCCTATGGGTGCTTCTGGGAAGAAAATATAGGATCTCTATGTGATGGGACTAACACACTTCAAGTCCTATAGGTGCTTCTGGGAACAAAATATAGGATCTCTGTGTGATGGGACTAACACACTTCAAGTCCTATGGGTGCTTCTGGGAAGAAAATATAGGTCTGTGTGATGGGACTAACACACTTCAAGTCCTATAGGTGCTTCTGGGAACAAAATATAGGATCTCTGTGTGATGGGACTAACACACTTCAAGTCCTATAGGTGCTTCTGGGAACAAAATATATGATCTCTGTGTGATGGGACTAACACACTTCAAGTCCTATAGGTGCTTCTGGGAACAAAATATATGATCTCTGTGTGATGGGACTAACACACTTCAAGTCCTATAGGTGCTCTGGGAAGAAAATATAGGTCTGTGTGATGGGACTAACACACTTCAAGTCCTATAGGTGCTTCTGGGAACAAAATATAGGATCTCTGTGTGATGGGACTAACACACTTCAAGTCCTATAGGTGCTTCTGGGAACAAAATATATGATCTCTGTGTGATGGGACTAACACACTTCAAGTCCTATGGGTGCTTCTGGGAACAAAATATAGGCTCTGTGTGATGGGACTAACACACTTCAAGTCCTATAGGTGCTTCTGGGAACAAAATATATGATCTCTGTGTGATTGGACTAACACACTTCAAGTCCTATAGGTGCTTCTGGGAACAAAATATATGATCTCTGTGTGATGGGACTAACACACTTCAAGTCCTATAGGTGCCTCTGGGAAGAAAATATAGGTCTGTGTGATGGGACTAACACACTTCAAGTCCTATAGGTGCTTCTGGGAACAAAATATATGATCTCTGTGTGATTGGACTAACACACTTCAAGTCCTATAGGTGCTTCTGGGAACAAAATATATGATCTCTGTGTGATGGGACTAACACACTTCAAGTCCTATAGGTGCTTCTGGGATCAAAATATATGATCTCTGTGTGATGGGACTAACACACTTCAAGTCCTATAGGTGCTTCTGGGAACAAAATATATGATCTCTGTGTGATGGGACTAACACACTTCAAGTCCTATAGGTGCCTTCTGGGAAGAAAATATAGGTCTGTGTGATGGGACTAACACACTTCAAGTCCTATAGGTGCCTCTGGGAAGAAAATTAAGGTCTGTGTGATGGGACTAACACACTTCAAGTCCTATAGGTGCTTCTGGGAACAAAATATAGGATCTCTGTGTGATGGGACTAACACACTTCAAGTCCTATAGGTGCTTCTGGGAACAAAATATATGATCTCTGTGTGATGGGACTAACACACTTCAAGTCCTATGGGTGCTTCTGGGAACAAAATATAGGTCTGTGTGATGGGACTAACACACTTCAAGTCCTATAGGTGCTTCTGGGAACAAAATATATGATCTCTGTGTGATTGGACTAACACACTTCAAGTCCTATAGGTGCTTCTGGGAACAAAATATATGATCTCTGTGTGATGGGACTAACACACTTCAAGTCCTATAGGTGCCTCTGGGAAGAAAATATAGGTCTGTGTGATGGGACTAACACACTTCAAGTCCTATAGGTGCTTCTGGGAACAAAATATATGATCTCTGTGTGATTGGACTAACACACTTCAAGTCCTATAGGTGCTTCTGGGAACAAAATATATGATCTCTGTGTGATGGGACTAACACACTTCAAGTCCTATAGGTGCTTCTGGGATCAAAATATATGATCTCTGTGTGATGGGACTAACACACTTCAAGTCCTATAGGTGCTTCTGGGAACAAAATATATGATCTCTGTGTGATGGGACTAACACACTTCATGTCCTATAGGTGCTCTGGGAAGAAAATATAGGTCTGTGTGATGGGACTAACACACTTCAAGTCCTATAGGTGCTTCTGGGAACAAAATATATGATCTCTGTGTGATTGGACTAACACACTTCAAGTCCTATAGGTGCTTCTGGGATCAAAATATATGATCTCTGTGTGATGGGACTAACACACTTCAAGTCCTATAGGTGCTTCTGGGATCAAAATATATGATCTCTGTGTGATGGGACTAACACACTTCAAGTCCTATAGGTGCTTCTGGGAACAAAATATATGATCTCTGTGTGATGGGACTAACACACTTCAAGTCCTATAGGTGCCTCTGGGAAGAAAATATAGGTCTGTGTGATGGGACTAACACACTTCAAGTCCTATAGGTGCTTCTGGGAACAAAATATATGATCTCTGTGTGATTGGGACTAACACACTTCAAGTCCTATAGGTGCTTCTGGGATCAAAATATATGATCTCTGTGTGATGGGACTAACACACTTCAAGTCCTATAGGTGCTTCTGGGAACAAAATATATGATCTCTGTGTGATGGGACTAACACACTTCAAGTCCTATAGGTGCCTCTGGGAAGATAATATAGGTCTGTGTGATGGGACTAACACACTTCAAGTCCTATAGGTGCTTCTGGGAACAAAATATATGATCTCTGTGTGATGGGACTAACACACTTCAAGTCCTATAGGTGCTTCTGGGAACAAAATATATGATCTCTGTGTGATGGGACTAACACACTTCAAGTCCTATAGGTGCTTCTGGGAAGAAAATATATGATCTCTGTGTGATGGGACTAACACACTTCAAGTCCTATAGGTGCTTCTGGGAACAAAATATATGATCTCTGTGTGATGGGACTAACACACTTCAAGTCCTATAGGTGCTTCTGGGAACAAAATATATGATCTCTGTGTGATGGGACTAACACACTTCAAGTCCTATAGGTGCTTCTGGGAACAAAATATATGATCTCTGTGTGATGGGACTAACACACTTCAAGTCCTATAGGTGCTTCTGGGAACAAAATATATGATCTCTGTGTGAAGGGACTAACACACTTCAAGTCCTATAGGTGCTTCTGGGAACAAAAATATATGATCTCTGTGTGATGGGACTAACACACTTCAAGTCCTATAGGTGCTTCTGGGAAGAAAATATATGATCTCTGTGTGATGGGACTAACACACTTCAAGTCCTATAGGTGCTTCTGGGAACAAAATATATGATCTCTGTGTGATGGGACTAACACACTTCAAGTCCTATAGGTGCTTCTGGGAACAAAATATATGATCTCTGTGTGATGGGACTAACACACTTCAAGTCCTATAGGTGCTTCTGGGAACAAAATATATGATCTCTGTGTGATTGGACTAACACACTTCAAGTCCTATAGGTGCTTCTGGGAACAAAATATAGGAGCTCTGCCTGCCTGCCACGAACACACTACAAGTCCTATAGGTGCTTCTGGGAACAAAATATAGGAGCTCTGCCTGCCTGCCAGGAACACACTACAAGTCCTATAGGTGCTTCTGGGAACAAAATATAGGAGCTCTGCCTGCCTGCCACGAACACACTACAAGTCCTATAGGTGCTTCTGGGAACAAAATATAGGAGCTCTGCCTGCCTGCCAGGAACACACTACAAGTCCTATAGGTGCTTCTGGGAACAAAATATAGGAGCTCTGCCTGCCTGCCACGAACACACTACAAGTCCTATAGGTGCTTCTGGGAACAAAATATAGGAGCTCTGCCTGCCTGCCAGGAACACACTACAAGTCCTATAGGTGCTTCTGGGAACAAAATATAGGAGCTTTGCCTGCCTGCCACGAACACACTACAAGTCCTATAGGTGCTTCTGGGAACAAAATATAGGAGCTCTGCCTGCCTGCCACGAACACACTACAAGCCCCTCTTTCTAAATCAATCTTTGTAAATCAATCTATCTAACTCAATCTCTCTAAGTAAATCTCTCTAACTAACTAAATCCAGCAGAGTGTCACAGATCTATCCTGCTCTATCTGCGCCGGAACAGCATGTGACCGGCGCAGACGGCGTGGCCGCCTTTTATAGGGGGGGGCGTGTACTAAAGCCCCTGAGCTGTAATTGGCTACAGGCGTCCTGCCTGTAGCCAATTATGGCTCTTCGAGTTTCCGGGGCTGTGATTGGCCAAGCATGCGGGGTCACAGTGCATGCTTGGCCAATCATCAGCCAGCAATGCACTGCGCCGGCCGCGCCGGCCGCAATGCATTGCGGGGCCGCTCGCATCACCCGAACGTTTTGCGAGCGGCCAAAATAGTTCTGGGCTCGCCGAGCGAGCGAACGCCCGGTGCTCGATGCGAACGTGGGTTCGCATCGAGCACCGGGCCCATCCCTAACGGTCAGTAACACAGCGGCATAAAACACGTTCGACAGCACTATAAAAGGGAAGTTTAATGCTTCCGAGCATGCGTCGAATTGTTTCCAAGCATGCGTCGGAATTTTGCGTGTCGGAATTGCATACACACTATCGGAAAATCCGATAAAAAGGTTTTCCGTCGGAAAAATTGAGAACAGGTTCTCAATCCAAAGTCCGTCGTAAATTCCGACAGAAAAAGACAGATGGGCATACACACGGTCGGAAAATCCGCTGAAAAGCTCCCATCAGACTGTTTCCATCAGAAATTCCGACCGTGTGTACGCGGCATAAGGGTGCAATTAGGGCAGCTAAGATAGAACACAAAGACACATAGCAGAGGAGAGCAAAAAAAAATCCCAAGAAATTCATTAAGTATGTAAACAGTAAAAAAGGGAGGACAGACCATATTGGCCCCATAAAGAATGGGGAAGGACATCTGGTTACAAAGAATGGGGAGATGGCGAAGGTATTGAATTTATTCTTTTCCTCAGTCTTCACGAGGGAATCGGGGGGCTTTAGCAACCAAAACTGCAGTGTTTATCCTCATGACACATCACAGGAAGCACCCTAATGGCTAACAGAGGACAGAATTAGAATTAGACTTGGGGAACTTAACATGAATAAATCACCAGGACCGAATGGCGGTCTGGAGAAAAGCCAATGTAGCACCAATATTTAAAAAGGGCCCGAAATACGTCCCTGGGAATTACAGACCAGTTAGTCTAATGCCGCGCACACACGAGCGGAATTTCCATTGGAAAAATCTTGGATGGGTTTTCAGACGGAATTCCGCTCAAGCTTGGCTTGCATACACACGGTCACACAAAAGTTTGCTGAACACGGTGACATACAACACTACGAGGAGCCGAGAAAATGAAGTTCAATGCTTCCAAGCATGCGTCAAATTGTTTCCGAGCATGCGTAGGAATTTTGCACGTCGGAATTGGTACAGACGATCGGAACTTTTTCCGACCGAAAAATTGAGAACATGCTCTCGGTCTTTTGCTGGCTGGAATTCCGCCAGCAAAAGTCCGATGGAGCATACACACAGTCGCATTTTCGGACCAAAAGCTCTCATCAGACTTTTGCTGGTGGAATTTCCGCTTGTGTGTATGGGGCATTATATCAATAGTATGCAAGCTCTTGGAGGGGATGATAAGGGACTATATACAAGATTTTTGTAATGAAAACAGTATTATTAGCAGTAATAAGCATGGATTCATGAAGAATCATTCTTGCCAAACTGCCAGGGCTGGGCTCAGCCCTTCCTTTTCTGAGCTGGCCGCTCAGCTGTCAGCTAATTGCTAGCTCCCATCTCTCTCCACAGCTACTCAGCTGTTCTTGATATCCTGCTTGTTAGTCCTGCCTACTTAAGCCGTCCAGTCCAGAGGAGCTCTGCCTTCGCCTTGGTCAACATCACAAGAAACTTCTCCTGCGTTCCAGTTTAAAGACTAGCTTTGCTGACATCCCTACTGGCTCCGGATCCTGCTTGCTGTTCCACCACTTTGATCCCTAACTTCTGGCTTGGCTGACTATCCGTTCCGATTACTGAACTTTGGCTATGTTTTGACTATGTTTTTTCTTTTTAGTTTTATTATTAAACAAGTGTAATTTAACTGTACTTCGGTCTGATTTCCCAGTTCCATCTCATTTGTCTACGGCTTATACAGAGCAAATTTTCTCCTTTATTTGGGGTAAAACGAAACCTTGAACCTCTAAATCCACTCTCTGTCCCTGTCAGAAACCATGAATTCAGACCGAGACAGAAGCACAGTTAAATCACACTTGTTTAACAATAAAAGTAAATAGAACAAACGTAGTCAAAACATAGCCAAAGTTCAGTAACCGGAACGGATAGTCAGCCAAGCCAGAAAGTCAGGGATCAGTGTAGTGGAACAGCAAGCAGGATCTGGAGCCAGAAGGAATGTCAGCCAAGCAAGTCTTTAACAGGAACACAGGAGAGCATCTCTAGAGATGTGACCAAGGCAAAGGCAGAGATCATCTGGGCTGGATGGCCTAAGTAGGCAGGACTGACCAGCAGGATATCATCAACAGGTGAGTCACTGTGGAGAGATAGGAGCTGGCAAATAGCCGACAGCTGAGCGGTAGGGATGAGCCGAACACCCCCGGGTTCGGTTCGCACCAGAACCTTCGAACGGACCGAAAGTTTGTGTGAATTTTTGAACCCTATTCGTTACAATGGACGCGAACGTTCGAAATCAAAAGTGCTAATTATAACGGCCAATATGCATGTTAATGTCCTAAAACAGGTTTGGGGACCCGGGTCCTGCCCCAGGGGACATATATCAATGCAAAAAGAAGTTTTAATAACTAAAGTTTTTTCGGGAGCAGTCATTTTAATGATGCATAAAGTGAAAAAAAAAGTGAAATATTCCTTAAATATGGTACCTGGGGGGTGTCTAAAGTATGCCTGTGAAGTGGCATGTGTTTCCCAGGGTTAGAACTGTCCCTGCACAAAATGACATTTGTAAAGGAAAAAAAGAAGCCATTCAAAACCGCTTGCAGCTTTAATGTCATGTCTTGTCCTGGCAATATGGCTGAAAATCCTTAAGAAAAATGGCATGGCTACCCCATCCCCCCCCCCCCCCACCCCAGCCCCTTTGCGTCTTGTATGGATATTAAGGGGAACCCCGCACCAAAAATAAAACCCTATACCTACAACCCTATATACTCTGAACAGCAGTATACAGGCGGTGCAAACAAGACAGGGACTGTAGGTTTGTTCTTAAGTAGAATCTGAACAGGTACATTTTTAAGTGTAGCTCCATCCCAAAAAAATCAATTTTTAAGCTTTTTGGAGAACATAGGGAGGGGCTATCACCCCTGTAACATTTGTTTTTCTGTCTGTGCACCTGTTCAGAACATTTCACCTCACTTTCCGCCCCCAATGACAAATGTTTTTGGAAAAGTGGGGTTTTTATTGAAACAAGGATTGGTGATGAAGCATCAGTAGAGAGGAGATACCCTTTTCCCAAATTAAATCTAACAGGATAGAATTTCCCTTCCTAGGAATAGATTTCCTCTCACTTCCTGTTTTCTCCTTCCGTTTGCAAGTAGGAGTCGTTTGTAAGTTGGATGTTTGAAAGTAGGGGCCTGCCGTATATACTCTGCAGAAATTTACCCCATTAGATGTTGGTGTAGCCACAACACTGTAAGCCCTCACAGTTACTCTTGGTGGGCGCAGGAATGGGCCCTGCTGTGAATTATTAGATCAAGATTTGTAATTGCATGCACCTGTTGAACAGGGCAGAAAAATAGGGCCTTTGGTGGTGGTGGTTGACGGTGTTGCCACAAGACTGTAAGCCCTCACAGTTACTCTTGGTGGGTGCAGGAATGGGCCCTGCTGTGAATTATTAGATCAAGATTTGTAATTGCATGCACCTGTTGAACAGGACAGAAAAATTGGGCCTTTGGTGGTGGTGGTGGACGCTGTTGCCACAAGACTGTAAGCCCTCACAGTTACTCTTGGTGGGCGCAGGAATGGGCCCTGCTGTGAACTATTAGATCAAGATTTGTAATTACACGCCCCTGTTAAACAGGGGCTGAAAAATTGTGCCTTAGGCACTGGTGCTGGTGCCACAACACTGCAACCCCTCACAGATACTGTACTTGGAGCACAGCAGTCAGACCTGTTGCGAAGCATTGCTTAAAAAATTGTAATTACACGCCCCTGTTAAACAGGGGCTGAAAAATTGTGCCTTAGGCACTGGTGCTGGTGCCACAACACTGCAACCCCTCACAGATACTGTACTCTGAGCACAGCAATGAGACCTGTTGCAAAGCATTGCATAAAAAATTGTAATTACATGCCCCTGTTAAACAGGGGCTGAAAAATTGGGCCTTAGCCACTGGTGTGGTGGCACCCAGAAACAAAGATGTTCTTCCAAGCTATCAAGGAATGGATCATTGAGGAGGAGGAAGAGGATAGTCAGTGAACATAAAAGGACAGTCACTCAGCATCAGCATAGGCAGTCTTGAAGGGATGTGACATTATAAATTATTCAGTTATATCCGCTTCAGGTGCCTGGTAGCTGGTGGTGATCCAAGACTGATTCATCTTTATGAAGGTCAGTCGATCAACCGAGTCGGTGGACAGACGCACCCTGTGATCGGTGACAAATCCTCCAGCAGCACTGAATGTGCGTTCGGAAAGAACGCTGGATGCAGGACAGGCCAGTAGCTCAATTGCATACTGTGCAAGCTCTGGCCAGTGATCCATCCTCAAGACCCAGTAAGCCAGAGGATTTTCGGTGGGAAAGGTGTCCAAGTCTGACCTTGCCCCTAGGTATTCCTGCACCATGTATATCAGACGCTGGCGATGGTTGCTGGAACCGATCATACCTTGGGGCTGCGGACTAAAAAATTGTCTGAACGCATCGGTCAGACGTCCACCTTCCCCACCGCTCCTTCTGCTACTGACCGAAGCCTCAGCAACTCGTCGTCCAGGACCAGGAGTTTGTAACCTCCCAGTCTCTGGGAACGCGTTGCACAGACCTTTCTGCAAGGCCTCCCTGAGATGTCTCATCCTCTGCTCCCTCTGCAACGGCAAGATAAGGTCCGCAACCTTACCCTTGTACCGTGGATCAAGGAGAGTGGCCAGCCAGTAATGGTCCCTTTCCTTGATCCGAAGAATACGAGGATCCTTCCGCAAGCTTTGCAGATCAGGGAGGCCATGCAACGTAGGTTAGCTGAGGCATTCGGTCCGGAGTCTTCTGGGTCACTGAGGACGACATGATCGCCAGCCACCTCCTCCCAGCCACGTACAAGTCCACTGGTTTGTTGGGACTGTACATCATCCCTAAAAGACTGCTGCTGCTGCTGCTGCTGCTGCTGCTGCTGATGCTGAGTGCCAGGCTCCACCTCCATGCTCACACAATCCTCCTTCTCCTCTTCCTGTGTGATGGGTGGGAGAGAAGGAACACTGTCTGGATAAAGGGGGCCTTGAGAGGCAAGGAAGTCCTCCTCTTCCTGCCTCTGTTCTGCCTCAAGTGCCCTGTCCATTATCCCACGCAGCGTATGCTCCAACAGGTGGACAAGAGGTACAGTGTCACTGATGCATGCACTGTCACTGCTCACCATCCTCATGGCCTCCTGAAATGGTGACAGGACAGTGCATGCATCCCTGATCATGCTCCACTGGCATGGGGAAAAAAATCCAAGCTCCCCTGACCCTGTCCTGGTGCCGTAGTCGCACAGGTACTCATTGATGGCCCTCTGCTGCGTGTGCAGTCGCTGCAGCATGGCCAACGTTGAGTTCCACCTGGTGGGCATGTCACAAATAAGGCGGTTCTTGGGCAGGTTCAACTTCTTTTGCAGCTCAGCCAGCCGAGCACTGGCATTATACGATCGGCGGAAATGCACACAGACTTTCCTGGCCTGCCTCAGGACATCCTGTAAGCCTGGGTACCTGTGCGGTTGAGGACGTGAGCCATACAGGGCACATGGGTCAGCTGCCCCTGTCGCAGGGCGGAGAGGAGGTTGGTGCCATTGTCAGAAACCACCATTCCTGGCTTAAGCTGGCGTGGCGTCAACCGCCTCTCGGCCTGCCCCTGCAGAGCTGCCAGAACCTCTGCCCCAGTGTGGCTCCTGTCCCCCAAACACACCAGCGCAAGCACGGCATGGCATCTTTTTGCCTGCGTACTCGCATAGCCCCTTGTACGCCTACGGAGCACCGATGGTTCCGAGGACAGAGCACTCGAAGAGGCCATGGAGGAAGAAGAAGAGGAGGGGGTGGAGGAGAGAGGTGTGTCAAAACCAGTAGTAGCATTTTGAAGGCGTGGTGGCGGAACAACCTCCAACACTACTGCACCTTGTCCTGCATCCCTCCCAGCTGCCAATAGAGTGACCCAATGGGCCGTGAAAGACAGGTAACGTCCCTGTCCATGCCTGCTGGACCATGAGTCAGCGGTAATATGCACCTTACCGCTGACCGCCCTGTCCAGCGAGGCATGGACATTGCCTTCCACATGCCGGTAGAGAGCCGGAATCGCCTTCCGTGAGAAAAAGTGGCGTTTGGGAACCTGCAACTGAGGAACCGCACATTGAACAAACTCACGGAAGGGGGCCGAGTCTACCAACTGAAAAGGCAGCAGTTGAAGTGCTAGCAATTTAGCCAAGCTAGCATTCAACCGCTGGGCATGTGGATGGCTGGGAGTAAACTTCTTTCGACGGTCCAGCAGCTGGGGCAGGGAAATTTGCCTGGTAGAATCGGACGTCGGTGTACTGCAAGTACTTGGCTGTGATACACCTAATTCTACACCTTTATTCCTCTCAGAGCAGCTTTCAGAGAGGACTGAAGATATAGTGGGGTTGGAGATCCCAGCTGATGAGGAGCAAGGAGAGGTCCGCTTTGTTCTTTGGTGTGGGTCTATAATGTGCGCTTGCCAACGAGCTGCATGGCAGGTCGACATATGTCTGGTCATGCTTGTGGTGCCCAAGCGGCTGATGTTTTGGCCACGCGAGATACACTTGAGACATATGTTGCAAATAGCAGTGGTGCGATCTGATGCACTCGTCTCAAAAAAGGCCCACACCAAAGAACTTTTGTGATAACGTGCAGAGGCAGCGCCCTGCACAGGCGGAGCTCTGCGGTGTGATTCAGTTGGTGTGCTGGCCTCTAGCTGGCCTCCGGAGGGCATCCTGCCTCATTGGACATGTGCCGCCGCCTCCTCCTCCTTCTCCTCTCTCCCTTCAGGCAACCACGTGGAGTCAGTGACCTCATCATCCCCTCCCTCTTCACCACTGGAGCAAACCTGGCAGTAAGCTGCAGCTGGTGGAACATGACTGCCAGATTGCTGTCCTTGAGCATCCCCTCTCTCTGCGCGCACACTACTGCCTTCCTCTAGCTGGGTATCATCATCCGAGACTTCAAAACGTTGGGCATCCTCCTGGAGCATGTACCCAACACTGTGCTCAAACAGTTCGGGGGACTCCTCAGGAGGACATGGTGGGTCTAGGGAAGGGGTGCCTGATGATGCCATTGAGTACGCGTTGGCAGCTGCTCTGCCAGTACCCTGAGCCTGGGTGAGAGAGGATGAAGAGGATGAGGAGGGCTTGGTCATCCATTCTACCTAGCCTTCGGCATGATGCGGCTCAACATGTCCAGCTGCCGAAAACAAGGACAAGCGTGTCTCATGGCCACGTGCTGATGACGATGCACGACCACGTCCACGACCAGCACTGTTGTCACTAGAAACAGAGCCTGCTTGCCCTGTGTTCTTGCCTCGGGACTTTCTGCCTCTCCTTGGCGGTCTTCCAGGCATTGTAGTGGGTAGTGTATATTGTGCTGGAGTCACACAGCACACACACTAACTCCTGCAGATGGCTGCCTTAGATGACAACAACTGGGCCTTACGGCAGATAGAGGCTGCCTTAGATGACAGCAACTGGGCCTTACGGCAGATAGAGACTGCCTTATATGACAACAACTGGGCCTTAGAGCAGATACAGAGGCTGAGGTGGTTTTATGTGTGATGTACTAACAGAGCACACACACACACAAGCTAGCTAGCTCCTGGAGATGCCTGGCTGCCTTCGATGACAAAAACTGGGCCTTACGGCAGATAGAGACTGCCTCATATGACATCAACTGGGCCTTAGAGCAGATATAGAGGCTGAGGTGGTTTTATGTGTGATGTACTAACAGAGCACACACACACACACACACACAAGCTAGCTAGCTCCTGGAGATGCCTGGCTGCCTTCGATGACAACAACTGGGCCTTACGGCAGATAGAGACTGCCTTATATGACAACAACTGGGCCTTAGAGCAGATACAGAGGCTGAGGTGGTTTTATTTGTGATGTACTAACAGAGCACACACACACACACACAAGCTAGCTAGCTCCTGGAGATGCCTGGCTGCCTTTGATGACAACAACTGGGCCTTACGGCAGATAGAGACTGCCTTATATGACAACAACTGGGCCTCAGAGCAGATACAGAGGCTGAGGTGGTTTTATTTTTGATGTACTAACAGAGCACACACAAGCTAGCTAGCTCCTGGAGATGCCTGGCTGCCTTCGATGACAACAACTGGGCCTTACGGCAGATAGAGACTGCCTTATATGACAACAACTGGGCCTTAGAGCAGATACAGAGGCTGAGGTGGTTTTATGTGTGATGTACTAACAGAGCACACACACACACACAAGCTAGCTCCTGGAGATGCCTGGCTGCCTTCGATGACAACAACTGGGCCTTACGGCAGATAGAGACTGCCTTATATGACAACAACTGGGCCTTAGAGCAGATACAGAGGCTGAGGTGGTTTTATGTGTGATGTACTAACAGAGCACACACACACACACAAGCTAGCTCCTGGAGATGCCTGGCTGCCTTCGATGACAACAACTGGGCCTTACGGCAGATAGAGACTGCCTTATATGACAACAACTGGGCCTTAGAGCAGATACAGAGGCTGAGGTGGTTTTATGTGTGATGTACTAACAGAGCACACACACACAATCTAGCTAGCTCCTGGAGATGCCTGGCTGCCTTTGATGATAACAACTGGGCCTTACGGCAGATAGAGACTGCCTTATATGACAACAACTGGGCCTTAGAGCAGATACAGAGGCTGAGGTGGTTTTATGTGTGATGTACTAACAGAGCACACACACAGGCTAGCTAGCTCCTGGAGATGTCTGGCTGCCTTCGATGACAACAACTGGGCCTTACGGCAGATAGAGACTGCCTTATATGACAACAACTGGGTCTTAGAGCAGATACAGAGGTTGAGGTCGTTTTATGTGTGATGTACTAACAGAGCACACACACACAAGCTAGCTAGCTCCTGGAGATGCCTGGCTGCCTTCGATGATAACAACTGGGCCTTACGGCAGATAGAGACTGCCTTATATGACAACAACTGGGCCTTAGAGCAGATACAGAGGCTGAGGTGGTTTTATGTGTGATGTACTAACAGAGCACACACACAAGCTAGCTAGCTCCTGGAGATGCCTGGCTGCCTTCGATGACAACAACTGGGCCTTTACGGCAGATAGAGACTGCCTTATATGACAACAACTGGGCCTTAGAGCAGATACAGAGGCTGAGGTGGTTTTATGTGTGATGTACTAACAGAGCACACACACACACACACAAGCTAGCTAGCTCCTGGAGATGCCTGGCTGCCTTTGATGACAACAACTGGGCCTTATGACAGATAGAGACTGCCTTATATGACAACAACTGGGCCTTAGAGCAGATACAGAGGCTGAGGTGGTTTTATGTGTGATGTACTAACAGAGAACACACACACACAAGCTAGATCCTGGAGATGCCTGGCTACCTTCGATGACAACAACTGGGCCTTACGGCAGATAGAGACTGCCTTATATGACAACAACTGGGCCTTAGAGCAGATACAGAGGCTGAGGTGGTTTTATGTGTGATGTACTAACAGAGCACACACACACACAAGCTAGCTCCTGGAGATGCCTGGCTGCCTTCGATGACAACAACTGGGCCTTACGGCAGATAGAGACTGCCTTATATGACAACAACTGGGCCTTAGAGCAGATACAGAGGCTGAGGTGGTTTTATGTGTGATGTACTAACAGAGCACACACACAGGCTAGCTAGCTCCTGGAGATGTCTGGCTGCCTTCGATGACAACAACTGGGCCTTACGGCAGATAGAGACTGCCTTATATGACAACAACTGGGTCTTAGAGCAGATACAGAGGTTGAGGTCGTTTTATGTGTGATGTACTAACAGAGCACACACACACAAGCTAGCTAGCTCCTGGAGATGCCTGGCTGCCTTCGATGATAACAACTGGGCCTTACGGCAGATAGAGACTGCCTTATATGACAACAACTGGGCCTTAGAGCAGATACAGAGGCTGAGGTGGTTTTATGTGTGATGTACTAACAGAGCACACACACAAGCTAGCTAGCTCCTGGAGATGCCTGGCTGCCTTCGATGACAACAACTGGGCCTTTACGGCAGATAGAGACTGCCTTATATGACAACAACTGGGCCTTAGAGCAGATACAGAGGCTGAGGTGGTTTTATGTGTGATGTACTAACAGAGCACACACACACACACAAGCTAGCTAGCTCCTGGAGATGCCTGGCTGCCTTTGATGACAACAACTGGGCCTTACGACAGATAGAGACTGCCTTATATGACAACAACTGGGCCTTAGAGCAGATACAGAGGCTGAGGTGGTTTTATGTGTGATGTACTAACAGAGAACACACACACACAAGCTAGATCCTGGAGATGCCTGGCTACCTTCGATGACAACAACTGGGCCTTACGGCAGATAGAGACTGCCTTATATGACAACAACTGGGCCTTAGAGCAGATACAGAGGCTGAGGTGGTTTTATGTGTGATGTACTAACAGAGCACACACACACACACAAGCTAGCTCCTGGAGATGCCTGGCTGCCTTCGATGACAACAACTGGGCCTTACGGCAGATAGAGACTGCCTTATATGACAAAAACTGGGCCTTAGAGCAGATACAGAGGCTGAGGTGGTTTTATTTGTGATGTACTAACAGAGCACACACACACACAAGCTAGCTAGCTCCTGGAGATGCCTGGCTGCCTTCGATGACAACAACTGGGCCTTACGGCAGATAGAGACTGCCTTATATGACAACAACTGGGCCTTAGAGCAGATACAGAGGCTGAGGTCTTTTTATGTGTTATGTACTAACAGAGCACACACACACAAGCTAGCTAGCTCCTGGAGATGCCTGGCTGCCTTCGATGACAACAACTGGGCCTTATAGCAGATAGAGTGACTGAGGTGGTTTTATGTGTGCTGACACACACACTAGCTCCTATAAATCCATGCCTGCCTTAGATCACAATAGGACAGAAGGTTATACTGCAATGCTGTACTAACAGCATAGGACAGAGGGTGCTACTGCAATGCTGTACTAACAGCACGCACACACCAGACTAATCCCCAGAATCAAAACAGTTAGACTCAGCAGCAGATAATGTCACCACTCAGCAGAAGTGCAATCAGCAGAATGAATATATATTCTCTAATGATCAGTATTCACTTCAGTAGTAATGATAATGAATCAGCATCAGCATCAGCAGTCTGCCTATTCAGAATCAAAGCCGGAACACACGTGCACTAGGCCGACGGCGCGGCAGCCTTTTATACAGTGGGGCGTGTACTAAAGCCCCTGAGCTATAATTGGCTACAGGCGTCCTGCCTGTAGCCAATTATTGCTCTCCTCGCTGCCGGCGCTGTGATTGGCCAAGCATGCGGGGTCACAGTGCATGCTTGGCCAATCATCAGCCAGCAATGCACTGCGCCTGGCGCAATGCATTGCGGGCCGCTCGCATCACACGAATGTTCTAAATCTAAAGTCCGTCTGATTTTTCGACAGCAAAGGTCCGATGAAGCCCACACACGGTCGAAGAATTGTCCGATGGATTTGTTCCGCCAGACCTTTGCTGTCGAAAAGTCCGGCCGTGTGTACACGGCTGTCATGAAGATCCTGCCAGTAACCGGCGCATTAGAGTCCCTGGTACCCTTTCGCGGGCACCATTGCGCGTGTGCACGTGCGCGCACACACCCGCAAACGAGAGCGCGCGCGGGAGGACGGGCGCCAGTGAGCCTATTTAAATCCGCCTGTCACAGACGGTCCCCGCTGTCTGCTCTACAGCGTTCTGTGCCTGATACCTGATCTGAAGTTGTTACCAGTATTTGACCCGGCTACCATTTTGACCTCCTGCTTTCTGCCTGTACCCGACCTCGGCTTGTCTGTGACCTCTCTCCTGCCTTACCCACCTATACTGCATTGCCAGCCTGATACCTGACCGGGCCTGTTTGGCGATCCAGTCTGCCTGTTGTTCCAGTCTGCTTGCTGATCCAGTCTGCTGTGGTTCCAGTCTGCCAGCTGATCCAGCCCGCTCCACTGACCCTGTCTGCTGTGCTGTTCCAGTTGGCCTTCCTGATCCGGCCTGTGGTGCTGATCCAGTCTGTTTGCTGTTCCAGTCTGCTATGTTGTTCCAGTCTGCCAGCTGATCCAGCCCGCTCCACTTACCCTGTCTGCTGTGCTGTTCCAGTCGGCCTTCTTGATCCGGCCTGTGGTGCTGATCCAGTCTGCTTGCTGTTCCAGTCTGCTTGCTGTTCCAGTCTGCTGTGTTGTTCCAGTCTGCCAGCTGATCCAGCCCGCTCCACTGACCCTGTCTGCTGTGCTGTTCCAGTCGGCCTTCCTGATCCGGCCTGTGGTGCTGATCCAGTCTGCTTGCTGTTCCAGTCTGCTCTGCTGTTCCAGTCTGCTTGCTGTTTCAGTCTGCTTTACCGTTCCAGTCTGCTTTGCTGTTCCAGCCTGCTTTGCTGACCTTACCTGCAGTTCTGATCCAGTCCACCCTACTCACCTTGTCCGCTGAGCTGATCCAGGGATCTCTCGTTACCGGTCTTACAGTCCTGCCAGGCACCCGTGCCCCTCCTGACTCCTGGCCTTCCTGTCACCTTACCAGGGGACCGAGAGTGGGAGCCGCAAGGGAGGCCCTCCTCTGCTAACCAGACTCATCCCCACCAGGTGCGTGACAACGGCATTACAGATATACCTGCACCAAGCATAAACAAAAACTACATATTCTTCCTAGCAAATTAACATGATTAATAGTCTGTATAAATAAGAATTTGCTAAAAAGTTACTTAGCTCAAGTTACAGTGGCTTCACGATCTCCATAGGCAATCAGTAACCCAGGCTTACTCTACAAGAAATTTCAGGAAATCAGGTGAAAGCATCATTAGGTTAAGTTTCTTCTGGTACAGACCTTCCTTGGTGTTAAGTCATTTTTGAGTCCCTAAAACAGTGGTTCTCAACCGGGGACGTCATCCCCCTCCGCCTGGACACTTCCGTGCGCCTCAAGCCCCGTGTTGAGAAAAGACTCCACCGCAGCCGGCCAAACACCATCCAGCGGTGTATGAGGAAGATTTTAGGACGCACACAGACAGGAGTAAACTAGGGATCGACTACACCAAGGACAGCTCCAAATTTTGGGAAATGACTTAATGCCTTCTTTTAACTCCAGAAATGTGAGTGCACTATGAGATCATTTTAACTGCATATTAAAATTTGTTAAAAATCTGCACCCAGAGGCGCCTCTTCTCCCTCTTTTTATCTTTTCCGTGAGAGGTCCCCAGGGGTTCCGCAGCGATCTCACTGTCAGTTCCAGGCAGCTGACAGGAGGATCGCACAGACACAGGCAGAGATAGGCAGAGAAGCGGCTGGCATCCTATTGGCTGTAGAGCACTGTTCCCTGCCGGCCCCTCCTCCCCTCCTGTCCTTCCCAAGTGGTTGTATGTGACATCATCTGGGATGGATAGGATAGGAGGGGTCGTGGGGAGACAGCGTGCCACTGGAGGAGATATGAAATGAGTTCTAAAGAAGAAAGCTGGTACTGAAGTGTGCCCAGCTGTATCCCCCCACAATGTGCCCAACAGTCTGTACCATGTAATGTCCCCTGTCATGTCCCCTACCCCATGTAATGTTTACGTTTGTTTTAAAGGACCATCACAAACTGTTCTTCTTTACACTGTTATAATAAGATGATTTTGTAACTTTTTTTAGTTTACTCTTATTAGATTTAACACATGATTAGACATGGTTAACACACAAAGTCCAGTCATGCGTTCCTAGATAGAGGACATAGACATAAGCAAGTCAACCAGAGAAAACCAAGGTATCAGTGTTTCTAAAATAATGTGTGTACACAGTTACAATGTAAGCTATCATAAAAGGAGCAAAAAAGTAATTTCTGATTTATTATATTCGGTATTCCAAAAATCCAAAAAGATGCTGTTTGTTTCATTTCTATATTTCCTTTGAGGGCAGCTTTATTACTGTGGTGGTTTCTCTCGAAAAGTAATCTAAGTGGGTAATCAGCTTTAATGAAAGAGATCCAACACAATTGGACATGCTTCACTTTAACGCTTTTCTTTGGCGACATTATAGAAGTTCAGTCTTCATCGGCCAAAATTTTTTTTTACATAGCAATAATGACTGAAACAGCACTCTGTGTCTTGGTGACATTAGTGTACTGGCATATTTCCCTGGGAGATGGAATTCAGCTGCCTTACTTCATATTTTGATTACCAACAGGAAAACGTATAAGCTTAGATTATTTTTTACTTAAGTTCTCTAAAAATAACTTAAGCATATCTAAGTGCTAGCCAGTAGCACATCTGCCTGATTACAAGCTTATGGCACTACTTTCACAATATCACAGAAACCAACATCATTATAACTTCATTGTCAATTGCTTTTTGTCAGATGTCTACTTTCAAACAGGGTTTACACGAGAGGTAAATGGTACAAGTTGAAGAGTAGTAGTTCCCCATTCATAACCCTTGAAAGCATTGGGCAGTTCTACCACCACAACCCTGATTCCGGTTCTAATATCTCTAAAGGCTAGATGTAAGTAAGTGCTAAACATACTATTGCAAGCACTCAAAAACAATACAGATCAAGTTAACATGTGTGACAACACTCATGGGAGATTTCACTTTGGTGCACAATGATAGTTCCTTGTCAAAAGATTTTTTTAAGTTCAAAGTAATAAGCTTAACATACATGTTAATAGATACATGTTAACATAAGGAATGAAGCTCAATAATTACAGAAGTAGGTAAGAATATAAAACATAAAATTAATATGATAAATAAATACGGATACTTGAAGTAGAGATTTTAGAACCAATACATTTTATCAAAAAGTATCCCTCTATTTCTACCATGTTAGTTTCCAATGTAACGTGGATGAGATACATCATTAGTAACAATGAGCTTCAAGAATCAATGAGGGGGATGGGAGAGAAAGGAAAGAGTATAGAGAAAGAAAAGAAAGAAGAAAAGAGAGGAGGGAATAATTTTACTGGATTGATCCGAGATCCAGTGCGGGGTTTAGTAAGGTTTGAGTTCCATCAAATATAATCAACTACCATGGCAGGCGTACTGAATTATCAAAGGATGAAGGTGTGAAAAATGAACCCATGTAATAAGCTTAAAGTGGAAGTAAACCCCCCTATCGTTTTCAGCCAAGGAAGCTGCCATCTTTGCCTCTGTTTAATCTTCAACTGCCACAGTGCTGCACATGTGATCCAATATGACACCAGCCATTGGATGGTTTGACTGTTTGGTTGAGAGCACAGCCAATGTGCAGTTAGCATTCACGGCATGCCTTTTTTTTAGACTGTTAAATCGATGGGTTTACTTCCGCTTTAACATACATGTTAATAGATACATGTTTACATAAGGAATGAAGCTCAATAATTACAGTAGTAGGTAAGAATATAAAACATAAAATTAAATATGATAAATAAATACGGATACTTGAAGTAGAGATTTTAGAACCAATACATTTTATCAAAAAGTATCCCTCTATTTCTACCATGTTAGTTTCCAATGTAACGTGGATGCGATACATCATTAGTAACAATGAGCTTCAAGAATCAAGGAGGGGGATGGGAGAGGAAGGAAAGAGTATAGAGAAAGAAAGAAAGAAGAAAAGAGAGGAGGGAATCATTTTACTGGATTGATCCGAGAACCAGTGCGGGGTTTAGTAAGGTTTGAGTTCCATCAAATATAATCAACTACCATGGCAGGAGTACTGAATTATCAAAGGATGAAGGTGCGAAAAAATGAACCCATGGGCGCCACATAATTTCAAATTTTGGAATTTGATTATGTTCTATGGCAGCCAGTTTAGAGTGAATCATGAAGTTGTTCATTCTATGTTTTGACTCAGTTACCACCAAAGAAGGAGATTTCCATGCCTTCGCAAGAGTTTGCTTTGCAGCTGTAAGGAGCCGGACAAAAAGCTTGGACTGTATATGTGTCAAGTATACAGGTTTAAGATTAAGTAATGCCGTGGTAGGGTCTGGTTGCATTGGCATTTTGAATAGTTTGGAGGCAATTGAAAATATTTCCTTCCAGAAGGTTTGAGCTATAGGGCTGGCCCACCAGATGTGCATTTGCGTGCCCAAGTCCAAACAGCCACGAAAGCAAAGGGCTGAGCAGGATGGAGAGTATTTAGCAACTCTGGAAGGTACAAGGTACCATCGGGTCAAGACTTTATAATTGGTTTCAACCACTTAAACGTTAGGAGAGGATGTTTTGGTAGCCAACCAGATATCTGACCATTCTGTAGCAGTTATTGTATGCCCAAGGTCCTCCTCCCATTTCTGAGTATAGGAAGGTTTGTCCGAGTTGGGTGCAGTTAGTAACTGAGAGTAAAGCACAATGATAGTTCAAGCCGCAGTCCTATCCACATCATATTCTGATAGGTGATAGCATAGGGAATTGTTCCAGTGGCCACAGATGTGACCACAGATTTAGGGGCGTGTGTGTTCATATTATGGTGTTCCCACCTTTATTAAATATGAACTCCAGCCTTACCCTTTCTTACTCCAAACTTACCCTCCCTGAAGCCTACCCTTACCCCTTTTGTACAGTTGTACAGTCTCCTCTCCTGTACTGAAAATGCTTAGTCTGATTTCATTGCAGATGGTGAGCTTTTCACTGTAAGCATTAGAAGTTGCAGCAAAGCTTTCTTTGCTGGAAAATGTCAAGTATCATTTAACCCTTTCATTCTGAGTCTGGCATACCTGATCCCACCCCCTTCATTCTTTGGATTGCAAGTATTTAAATGAAAGAGGTTCAGCATCACATAACTGCTTTCAGTGGACCAGCCTAATAAGTCTCTCGCCATAAGAATGAATGATGCTGCATTGTGTATGTGCAGGAAGGAAACTCTTTTGGGAGAAAATGCGATATGGTGATATGGCGATATGGCACTGCATTACTTTAACTGACAATTGCATGGTCGTGCGACACTGTACCCAAATAAAATGTGTGTCCTTTTTTTCCAACAAATAGAACTTTCTTGTGGTGGTATTTGATCACCTGCATTTTTTTATATTTTGCGCTATAAACAATAAAAGACTGACAATATTTTTTTTTTCTGCTATAAAACACATCCAATAACAAAAATGGAAAAAAATAGAATTTTTTCATAAATTTAGGCCAGTATGTATTCTATGTCATTTTGTTTTAAAAAAAATCCCAATAAGTGTATATTGATTGGTTTGCGCAAAAGTTATAGTGTCTACAATCTATGGGATATTTTATTTTTTTATTTTTTTACTAGTAATGGTGGCAATCAGCCACTTATAGCAGGACTGCGATATTGCAGTGGACATTCGGACACTGACACTTTTGACTCTTTTTGGGGGCCAGTGACACTAATACAGTAAATGCACTGTCGCTGTACTAATGACACTGGCTGGGAGGCAGTTAATATCAGGGCAATCAAGAGGGTTAAATGTGTACCTAACCAGTGTTTTACTATACTCTGGGAGGTGCTTTCGCTAGGGAAAGAGATGGAATGTATTCCCTGCTTTGTAGGGACACAAATTTCATCTCTTCCCTCCTGTCAGAAAGGTGATCTGCCTTGTTCACATAGAAAAATAAAACTGCTATAGGGCGGACCTTAAGTGGTTAAAGGCCAATTATACTAATATTACAGTTGTCCTTTAAAGCTCTTTATCTGCTTCTTAATGTCAATATTTTGGGCACGGATCACTTTAACCACATGCCGACCGGCTCCTGTAGATATACGTCGGCAGAATGGCACGGCTGGGCAAAGTAACGTACCCGTACGTTACTTTGAATTTGCCGCCAAGCATGCGTGCGAGCCGCCGGTGGCACGCGCCTGCCGCGGGCTCCGTGAGCGTGCCCGCAGGACCCGTGGACACGATGTCTGCGGGGATACCCTCGATCATGTCACAGAGCTGAAGAACAGGGAGATGCCGATGTAAACACAGCATCTCCCCGTTCTGCCTAGTGACAGGACACTGATCGTCTGCTCCCTCTCATTGGGAACAGCGATCAGTGTCATGTCAATGCTAGCCCATCCCCCAGACAGTTAGAATCACTCCCCAGGAAACACTTAACCCCTCCCCCGCCCCCTAGTGGTTAACACCTTCACTGCCAGTGACATTTTCACAGTAATCAATGCAATTTTATAGCATTGATTGCTGAATTAATGCCAATGGTCCCAAAAATGTGTCAAAATTGTCCAATGTGTCTGCCATAATGTTGCAGTCACGATAAAAATCGCTGATCGCCGCCATTACTAATAAAAAATGATTAATAAAAATGCCATAAAACTATTCCCTATTTTGTAGGCGCTATAACTTTTGCGCAAACCAATCAATAAACGCTTATTGCGATTTTTTTTACCAAAAATATGTCGAAGAATACGTATCGGCCAAAACTGAGGAAATTTTTTTTATATATATATTTTTGGGGGATATTTATTATAGCAAAAAGTAAAAAATAATGTGTTTTTTTCAAAATTGTCGCTCTTTTTATGTTTATAGCGCAAAAAATGAAAACCGCAAAGGTGATCAAATACCACCAAAAGAAATCTCTATTTGTGGGGAAAAAAGGACGTCGATTTTGTTTGGGAGCCACGTCGCACGACCGCGCAATTGTCAGTTAAAGCAACGCAGTGCCGAATCGCAAAAAGTGCTCTGGTCTTTGGCCAGCAAAATGGTCCAGGGCTTAAATGGTTAAATTATGAACACCACATGTGAACTTTTGACATGTTGTCCCCTTGAGAGATTTTCCAGAGCATGTTCTGCAGTTTAAAATACCTGTGATGGGGGTTGCAACACCCCATTTTATAAGGCAAAAGATGGTACCACAATGACCTGACAAGGATTACAGTATTGTCTTATCCTCTTTAAGTGCTTAGGTGCTGTGTTTACTAGTGAGCCGAGATTTCCACCTACATGTGACTACAGTGAAGCACTAGAATGGCAAAAAGATTTAGATAACTTACATGAAAAGTCACTTAAAAAATATATAAAAAAATACATTGCTCTGCAGCCTGATCAAAACACCTAGTACTGGATACCTGCTGTGGGGATATCTGCAAGTTTAATATACCATCGCTTGCAGTATTATCCTAGTTGTGTTTATTAGCTGTCTCCCTGGCAGCAACTGATTTGGCTGCACTAAAGAAAACTGTGGAAAGACTCTCTACTTGACTAAATAAGAAGCCTGTCTCTTCTCTTCTGGGTTTAAACCAGTGTTAGTGAGAATCATCAATCACTGGTTAAAGGTCAAGCACATTAGCAGCATTTGGTGATGGTGGAATTTGGAGGACAAGCACTGTTGAGCTTTGGAAGAGGCAGCCTTATGCCACGTACACACGATCTGACTTTTCAACGGATTTTGTCCAGCGGACAATCCGACGGACTTTGCAGCTGAGATCTGCCGGACTTGCAAATGAACGGACTTGGCCACACGCGATCACTCCAAAAGTCCGCCGGATTCGAACGTGATGACGTAGAATAAGGAAGTTCATAGCCAGTAGCCAATAGCTGGTCTAGCGTCGATTTTAGTCCGTTGGACTAGCACACAGATGACCGGACTTTGAAGCCAGTCTTATTTCTAGGTCCGCCGGACTTTTGGGAAGAAAAAGTCTGCTGGAGCCCACACACGATCGAATTGTCCAACGGACTCTGGTCCAACGGAAAGTTTGATCGCGTGTACGCGGCATTAGTCCTCCTTGCAGGTTTTATTTTAGTCAGCATGCGAAGGCTGGTTTAGCTGTTTTTGCTCCAGTAACCTGTTTAGGTTCAAGTGCAGGGCATGCTGTCAAAATCTACTAACATAATTTCCGTAGAACTATTGTAGGTAGTTTTAGGTGGCATCTCATGGACAAAGGCCTTTATTTTAGTGGACATGCGAAGGCTGGATTAGCCGCTTTTGCTCCAGTAACCTGTTTAGGTAGGTAGTTTTAGGGTTACATCTCATAGACTTTTTGTCAAAAAAAGTATTTATCTACATTAAGTTGGGTGGGAATATCCAGGATGAAGTGAAGAATTAATCATTTTTGCCTCCTCAGGGCAACTGTCTTTTTGCATCCTCCCTTCTATCCTATTTCAAGGGAAAGGAAAGGGAAGGGGGGGCAGGCTACAGGGGCACTGTGATAGAGGAGGCTGTGAGGGGCACTGTACTATAACATTACTAGTGGCCCTTTACAGTCCAGTCCCCTTTACATCACAGCCCCCCTTGACATTACAGTGCCTCTTTAAATCACAGCCGCCCTTTACATTACAGTGCCCTTTTATATCACAGCCCTCCTTTAAATTACAGTGCCCTCTTTACAGACCATTCCCCATTACATTAATATAAAGAGGCACTGTGATGTTAGGGGAATGCACTGTAAAGGGGCACTGTAATGTAAAGGGGGGCTGTGATGTGAAGTGGAACTGAAGACACTGATATTAAAGTGGTTGTAAACCCTTACATACCACTTTAACCTACAGGTAAGCCTAGATTAAGGCTTACCTGTAGGTGCAAGAAATATCTCCTTAACCTACACGGTTAAGGAGATATTTTCCTTAACCTACACGGTTAAGGGGATATTTTCCTTATAAGGTGCACCGATGCGCACTGAGCATGCCGTCAGTGAAGGCTAACATGCCGTCACTGATGGCTCCCACGCACATGCGCCAGAGTGACGTCACCTCTGCTCCGGCCACTCACATCGCCGGAGCAGCGATACCTGGAAGGAAGATGGACGCTTCGTGCAACAAGGTACAACGGTGACATCGCTGGCTCCTGTGTCAGGTAAGTGACACATAATGGGCTACTATGCGATGCATAGTAGTCCATTATGCTTTACCTTTGCAGAGAAACAAAGAGGAAGTAAACCCATCAGGGTTTACTTCCTCTTTAAGGGGGGACTGTGCTATAAAGGGGGGATGAGGACAGACTCTATGAATAGCCCTTCCCCAAACCCCTCCTTTCCCTGTCCCCAGGAGACTCGCCACTGGAGCAAAGAAGATAAGTAGCTGCTACACTTTCCCTCCTATTTTACTAACAGAGTCATTGTCATTATACAGTATGTTCATGAATTATGATTTTTGTTAGGCCACCAGGTAAACCAAATAACATTTTACTATAAATATATTTCAAGTTATCACTAACATTAAACAGCTATTCATTTTATCTTACATGATCTCAATAAAGCCAGCAACCACTTTAAACACTTGTAAAGACTATATGCCTGTTATGGAAATAAAATAGCCATCACTTTAAATATTTAAGGCACAATTGGATTACTGCAGGATAAAGGGTTATAGTAATCTCTTACTATAACAAATAATAAAATAAGATTAAAATATAAAACTAACTTAATTAATCATGCTTTCTCCACAGTGCTGGATAGGGTACTATTATAAATAAAACATTAAAAAACAAGGCTTAATATAGATTTTTAGTTCTGTTGCCAAAGTAGATAAAAAGTTATGACTTTAAGATCACTTTTATAAAACCAAGTTGCGTGTGTTTTATTCTGGCTTTGGATAAAAACCTGAAATATTAACAGTTCACTATGACAGCCTTGGCTCTTGTGCTGCTTTGAGTCCCAATGCTTCTCCATAGCCCTAGACCTCCACAGAGTGCTAGTTTCCCATCAAAAGCTGGTGCCTAGATCTTATAAGGGCATGCAGAATACCCTTTATATAGCACATAAGCTATAAAAAAAAAACTTGCCTATATGAAATATGATAATTGTTAGCAAAATGATTATTGCTCAATCCGAGCAATCCTATACAAAAGGAAATATAGTAATAAAGTAAAACAAGGGAATCCTGCCAAAGACCAGTGGCGGCTGCTCCATTAGAAGCCGCCCCCCTAATCCATTCGCCCGGCCCCTAATCTACACGCAGAGCGCCGGACGTATGGATTTCAAAGGGTTTTTTTTCTATTTTGAAGTACATGATTGGAGCCTGAGGCTCTAATTGGCTTCAAAAAAGGGTGGGCTCGGGGTGCAGAGCACTGCACACTGAGCCCACCCAATTGTGTGACATTAGCAAATTAATATTTGCTAATGTCTTCCTGCTTCTCCTCCCGACCAATCAGGAAGCGGGTCCCAAGACCCGATTGGCCAGGGAGTCTTAGGACTTCCTGTTCAGCTGGGAGGAGAAGCAATGGCCTCGGGCTGAAGCAGGTGGAGGGGCAGCTTCAATAAGCCCTACCCCAGATCCAGCACCACCTCCTAAGTTAAGGACATGGATGGCCGCCGACCTGTCCGGGCGGAGTGGGGGGTGGGTTGGGGGTGCTAGTGCGAGTGAGGGGGCCAGGGGCAGCTTCCAGGACCCCGCACCACCTCCGATCACGGCCCACCGTCAGATCGCCACCTTATTGTCCATCTCTCATGGGGAGGGGGGTGACGGTTGTGCGAGCGAGGGGGGCAGGTTTGTCTGCCCCCCCCAAATATTGAGCACCAGCCGCCATTGCCAAAGACCTCACTATTTGCCATCCTATGTATCCTTTATACAGACTGATGCTATATGTGATATCCTAGCTTGAAGTGTGTATAACAGAATTCTCCAATACTTTGCTGGGCTATTAATATAAGACATTTGGCCTAATTCAGTAAAGAGACATGAGCAGGAGCAGGGATAGATTGTTAAAGTATGCTTATACTACAGTCTTGCTTGAACAAGGATATGTATGTGCAGAGTGGACCTGATACATGAACCTTCTTGCAAGTCCTACACCGATGTTCAATGCATATAGCAGTCTTTCTCAACCAAGGTTTGGGATTGGCATCCAAACTTCTTTGAAGTCTGCCAAACAATGCTCAAACCAAAGCCAGGGCAGTTGGACTCATCCCTATTTAAGGGTTACTTCTTGGTAAAAGAAGAAAAGGGGGGATTTTGGGACTTTGAATGGGGCACATGTTTGATGTGCCTCAATCCCTGATTCAAAGAATAAACTAGGAAGGTTGGGACTTTAAATGATACCATGAACATAGTGGAGGTGACTAGGATAAAAGTACATATTTATTGATCAAAAGAAATGCATAAAACATATCAATAACAGAAACCACATATAGAAAAAACATTGTGTAGCGCCGGCTCCTAATGAGCAGATGCTATTGTTTTTTCAAAATTAAGTTGTCTGAGGCCGCAGTTGGGCTTCAGGGTAATTATTCTAAAAGTTCTGGTTTCTGTACCAGTTCAGTTGGATTGCACTGGTTTTTCCTTGACCGTAGGTGTTGCTGTCACCGCCGGCAGGTGTAGAAATGCAGTTCAGCTGGATGTATTAAATGCCATCTATTTCTCGGAAATAGCCCAGTGGGAGTGTTCTTCCTGCTGTGCATTCTGGGAGATGGTATTTAGGTACCGACGCCATTTTCGGGGGCTTTTTGTTTTCTTCTTTTTGTCCTCTGGGTTCTCCTTTACCTGGACCTCATGGCCCTCCTGGCCTGGGGTGTGGGCCGCATGTATTCTGTGCCTCAGGCTACGCAACTCAGAGAGTAGGCCCAAAATAGCTTTGGGGTCTACTGATCCAGGGGTGGTCCTGTGCTGTCTCGCCTGCGAAGAGAGGCCAAGAAACTGGAGGATCCAGGGTAGGACTTTTCTGGGAGAGGACCGTGCGTAAGGCTGGTATCTCTGGAGGAGCCTGGAAACTCAGTTAAAGGACGCAACCCGGATCAACAGCCATACAGTATCGCCGGTTCGGCTGCAAGAGACTGGTATTGTATGGCAGTTCTTTAAATCTCTTAGGAACGCTCAGTGATGTTCTAACTTAATTAATAAGTCTGTGGCAGAGACTTTGTCAAGTAACCCACCGGTTGCTAGGTCAAGTGAGAGGGGCCTATCCGGAGGTTGCTGGATCCAGTCAGTGGAGCTGTTGTCCTCTGGATCTGAAGAATACTTTTAATCTACAAATACAAAGTGCCTGAACTCATCCCTAACCCTCTGACCCTTTATTGAAATACTTTGCCTTTATTTTAAATAAATATCAAAGAAAAGACTCAGTATTGGGAATTCACATTCTTTGGGACACTTTCCAATGGGACTCCTGAGACAGAGATGCAAGCAGGTGAGGTAACGGTAAGCCCAAATAAAACCAGCAGCTCCTTCGGGGGTCAGTGCTACAATTGTAATAAATATCATATAAATATTCATAAGTATTCACAAACACATATGTATGTGCGTATGCAATATGGGCATCAAGGGTACATCAAAAATATATCAGCTTGGCGCCAGGTAGTGGTCACAATTGATGGTTTATACATTCAAAAATGTCATATATGTACATATAACAATATAGCAGCACTTGCAAAGGGAATAAAAGTATAAAAAACAGTAAAACCATGATAGAAAGGTGAAAGATGTTCTGAGTTGATGGTGTACTATAAACATGTCTGCATCCCCATTTTCCGATGCGCTTCGTGTAAAAAACACTCATCAGGGGCAGATGCTCGGGATGTCTATAAAGTATGATAAAATATGATTAATCTACTGGTAACCGATCATAGCAGGGAAAGGCGGGTAAGCCCACCCTGAGTACTTACATAGAGTCAGTACAATGAGGTGTAGCCGGTGCAGAGCCAAGACCAAAAAGAGTATCTGTCCCGGGAGCTGAGGTATTGTGGGGCGCGTGCTGGCGGGTGAGGTAAAAAAGAGCCCCCCCTGAATGTAGGGACCCAGGTTTCTGGTATAAATGGTAAAAGCAATGTGCTGCACCAGTGATGACTACCTAGAATATAGAAGTACATAATCAGTGTATGAAAAATGTACTGATACGATGAAAGAAAAAAGGTAATGTCTATCTGATGGGAATGGTGAAAAACGGGAGTCTGTGCACATAGAAAATTAAATAAAAATGTATATAACCACATCCAGAGCACAGTGGAGTGTGGTATAAAGAGAGGTAAACAAACAGCAGTGACATACCCAATTTCCCCAGACCAAACAATGTAAAGAAAGGGCTGGCTAGCAGGATGGTGGATAAAATAACCTAGTGGTAATTTACATACATCCCGAAGGGGGAGATAAGGCACTCTGGTGAGGTGTAGCGACTCTAGTTTGTGGCACCCAGACTGTATCAGGGGAGGCAAGATATACCTGACCCGCACACGTGCACGCTGACCCCTGACCAGTGTCCCCCAGGCACGGCAAGAGTGGGGAGGGGCTCTGACGCAGACGGTGGACTCAGTCCATGGAGAATGCCCATTTTCCCCACCTGAACCGGCTGATGTATAGCAAAGTCCTCATTTGCAGCACACACTGAACATCCAAAAAAAGTCCTGCAAGCAGCATCTTTGGGGCGGATCGGGAGCGGTGTATACCGCCCCACCCAAATGAATGGGCACCGATGCCGAGGCACCAGCATCTTTTTTCTTTTTTTTTGTACCTATTCCACTACTCGTGATAATAAAATATAATTATAGTATTTTTTAAAGTCTGGTACCGCTAATCCTCCTTGCATTTTTTTCTAGCTTTTTGTTCTGCCATATAAACCTTTTAATGCCTTAAAATAAGTCTATGGGAGAGAAGTCAGCAACATTTGAAATTTATACATAATTTTCGGTAGTATTACCATTTTAATAATTTTTATTCATCCTATCCAGCAAAGGTACCTTGTTGAAATTTTTAAATTTCTGTTTTTATTTCATTTAATAGCGAAATATAATTTGTTTGTGTCAGGGCTGCGTTCAGCCCTTCCTTCTCTGAGCTGGCGGCTCAGCTGTCAGTTAATTGCCAGCTCCTATATCTCCTCAGTGACTCACCTGTTGATCATATCCTGCTCCTCAGTCCTGCTTACCTAAGCCGTCCAGCCCAGATGATCCCTGCCTTCGCCTGGTCAACATCACAGAGACTTTCTCCTGCATGCCTGTTAAAGACTTGCTTGACTAACATCCCTCCTGGTTCCAGATCCTGCTCGCTGTTCCACTGCGCTGATTCCTGGCTTCCTGACTTCCTGGCTTGTCTGACTACCCGTTACCGAACTTTGGCTATGTTTTGACTACGTTTGCTCTATTTACTTTTATTATTATTAAACAAGTGTGATTTAACTGTACTTCTGTCTCGGTCTGATTCATGGTTTCTGTCAGTAGTCAAAGGCCATGAATTCAGATCATGCAGTTAATCCTCTTGTTGGTAATATTTTTTCCAGATTGGATGACCAGGATCACCGCATGGATCAGTTTGCCATAGCGTTACAGAGCGTTTACAGAGTTGCATGGCTCACCTGGAATCTCCCACTGTGGCTGCTCTGGTACAAACTGTGTTGCAGGCTGTCCCTGCTGCTGCCCCAGTTTCTGTGCAGGCACCCACCTGGAGTATTACCTCTGTAAGAGGTATGTCTGGTTTAACTTCGCTTCTCCAGCGATTTAGGGGGGGGGGGTTCCAGTTGAATGCAGAGGGTTTCTCAACCAGGAGTTTCCGCTGCAGCTGCGTGCCACTCCACTTGCCATTGAGGCTTTTGACAGGAGACCTCTACAGCCTGCTCATGTAACTCATGAGACTGCTCCATTGTCCATGGCCGTAGGAGCGCTTCACCATGAGATAATCCAATTCCAAGTTATTTCCTCACCTAAATTTCCACTGGTTATTGGTTATCCTTGGTTACAGAGGCACAACCCCTCTTTTGATTGGCTTTATGCTGAGGTTCTCTCCTGGTCGCGACAATGAAGTAAGACATGCTTTTAGAATGTGGCTAAGGTCCGGTGCACCTCTTCACTCTCCTCTCTGCTGGAGGTGTACCGGGATTTTAGCTATGTCTTTGACAAAGGTGGTGAACTGAGACCTTGTATTGATTATAGGGGTCGCAATCTATTCACGATTAAGAATGCTTATCCGAATCCATTGATTACGGAGTTCTTTGACTGCCTCAAGGGAGCAACGGTTTTCACAAAGCTTGATTTGAGAAGGGCATACAATCTTGTGAGGATTAAGGAGTTCAACGAATGGAAGACTGCGTTTAATACCAGAACAGGCCATTATGAGTACATCGTAATGCCATTTGGCCTTTGTAATGCTCCGGCAGTTTTCCAGGAATTTATTAACGATGTCCTCCGAGATTTGCTGCAGTTATGTATGGTGGTTTATCTTGATGATATCCACATATTTTCCAAGTCCCTAGAGAGCCACCCACACAAATGTCTGTCGTGTGGTTCAGAAACTAAGAGAGAACCATCTCTATTGTAAATTGAAGAAGTGCGAGCTCCATCGCGAACAGGTTAAACTCCTGGGTTATGTCATTTCCACTGCTGGTTTTTAGATGGATCCAGAGAAACTTTCAGCAGTCCTACAGTGGCCCCGACCTGTGGGGTTACGTCCTCTGCAACGCTTTCTTGGCTTAGCCAATTATTATCGAAAGTTTATACGTAACTTTTCGTCTCTGGTCAAGCCCCTCACTGATATCACCAGAAAGGACGGTAATTCACAGAGCTAGTCTCTGGAGTCCATTAAGGCCTTTGAGAGTCTCAAGACTGCCTTTGTTTCTGCTCCTGTGTTGGCACATCCTGATCCTAAGCAGTGATGTAAGTAACTGAGTTAAAATAAACTGAGTTACCTAACGTTACTTTAGAGGGTAACTAGTAATCTAACTGATTACTTTTCCCCTCATGGTAACTCAGTTCCCATTACTTTGGCTTAGTTACCCCAATTACATCTACCGCCACTAGATGGCAGTAGTGTAATTCCGGTGTCCTGCCGAAAAAGTTCCCCCGCCGGATAAGGACCCCCTGTATGCAGGGCTTGCGCAGTACGAAGGACTACGGAGCTTCGAAAATTGCCGAACCTAAACAGCTCTGAGTGAACTCTACACTGCGCAGGCGCAGTTAACATGTAATTGTACGAGGCGATGCCGTACGCTCCCGATGCTCGTGCTACTCTGCAAGGGACGTCTATCGTGTAAGTAAGGGGTGGGTCTAGTATTACTGTCACCAAGGGGCGCATTTATTATTATTGTTAAAAAAAAAAATGTCAGTTACTTTGCTGCGTAACTAATTACTTTTCCAATGTAGTAACTGAGTTACTAACGCAATTACTTTTTAAGAGAAGTAATTTGTAACTTAACTAATTACTTTTTTAAAGTAAGATGACCAACACTGATCCTAAGTTACCCTTTACCCTTGGAGTTGATGCTTCTGAGACTGGAGTTGGCGCCCTTCTGTCTCAATGTCCTATCTGTGAGAGCGATATGTATCCTTGTGGCTAGAAGAAGAAATTGTCACCTGCGGAATGCAATTACGAGATTGGTGACGGAGAGCTATTAGCGATCATTTTAGCCCTGAAAGAATGGAGACATCTCCTCGAAGGTACCACTGTGCCGGTTCTCATTCTTATTGACCATAAGAATCTCACATTCTTGTCTGAGGCTAAACGCCTCTCTCCCAGAAGGGCACGATGGGCTATTTTCTTGTCAAGTTTCAATTTCATTGTCTCTTTCTTACCCGGTACTAAGAATGTAAGGGCTGATGCTTTGTTGCGACAATTTTCCTCCACTTTCAAGATGGAGTCAGTTCCGGTTCCTGTGACTCTTCCTGATCGTATTCTGGCTACGGTTCGCACCAGTCTCACTTCTCCTTTGGGTGACAAAATTCTTGCCGCTCAGGTCCATGCTCCTCCTGAGAAACCTTGTGACCGCTGCTTTGTGCTCCAAACTTACCATTCTCCCAAGGCTGCTGGTCACCCTGGGAAGTATCAACTCTTTTGGGCCATTTCTCAACAATTCTGGTGGCCTAGTCTACATGCTGATGTAGCCGCCTTCAAAGCTGTTTGTTCCATGTGTGCTCAGAGTAATGGCGCGTACACACAAACGGACTTTCCCGCGGGATTGTCCGCCGGACAATCCCCCCGTGTTTGGGCGCCGGCGGACTTTTTGGCGCCAAAAGTCCGGCGGACTAGGTTTTAAGTTTTGTTTTTAAATTATCTGCTGGACTTGGCAGTCCGCCGGACATTCCCGCCGTTAGTATGCTAGTCCGCCGGACTTTTGGAAATGAATGGACTTGCCGATCATCGGAAAGTCCGTTCATTTAGCACGTGACTTCAGTTAGACGGAGCTAGCGAAGGCAGTAAATGCCGCCGCGCTAGCCCCGTCACCTGGCATGGATTTAAACGAAAAAACGGCGTGGGGGCCCCCCCCAAATCCATCTCAGACCCTTATCCGAGCGTGCAGCCCGGTAGGCCAGGAAAGGGGTGGGGACGAGCGAGCGCCCCCCCCTCCTGAGCCGTACCAGGCTGCGTGCCCTCAACATGGGGGGTGCCCTGGGGAAAGGGGGGCCGTGCGCCCCCCCCCACCCCAAAGCACCTTGTCCCCATGTTGATGAGGACAAGGGCCTCTTCCCGACAACCCTGGCCGTTGGTTGTCGGGGTCTGCGGGCGGGGGCTTATCGGAATCCGGGAGCCCCCTTTAATAAGGGGGCCCCCAGATCCCGGCCCCCCACCCTATGTGAATGAGTATGGGGTACGATGTACCCTTACCCATTCACCTAAGGTGTAAAGTGTAAAGAAAAAAAACACACAATTTTTTTGAAAAAATATTTTATTGCACTGCTCCGGGGGTCTTCTTCCGTCTTGGGGGGTCTTCTCGCCGGACTCCTCCGCTCATTTACCTAGCTCTTTTACCGAGCAGAGGAGCCCAGCTACCTTCTTCGTCGTCGACGCCGTCGTCTGGGGGTCTCGATCCACCTTCGGGGGTCTTCCGGGGTCTCTTCTGTTCTTGCCGCTATGATGTCACAGTCCCAGCAGCCTCCGGGACTGTGACATCACAAGGGGGCGGGGTCACCATGTGACATGAGCATGTGGCCCTGTCCCCTTATCCCTATATAAGTCTCAGCACAGCGCGGCTCTGGCATTCCGGCCAGAGCGAGCGACGAGTCAACATCGGAAGAAGAAGAAGAGGAAGAAGAAGAAGAAGAAGGCGGCGGCGGCGCAGAAAACGACAACAGCGGCAAGAACAGAAGAGACCCCGGAAGACCCCGGAAGACCCCCGAAGGCGGATCAGACCCCCAGACGACGGCGTCGATGACGAAGAAGTCCGGGCGTGTGTGGGTAAGTCACACGCTCGGAAGTCCGGACGTGTGTGGGCAAGTCACACGCTCGGAAAGTCCGGCGGTTTGTCCGCTGGACTAGGTCCGGCGGACAAAGTCCGAACGTGTGTACGCGGCATAAGACTCCACGACACCTTCCAGTGGGTCTCCTACAACCAATACCCACTGGAGAGAGGCCTTGACCCACCTGTCTATGGATTTCATTGTAGAGTTACCCAACTCCCAGGGCAACACAGTTATCCTTATGGTGGGTGACCGATTCTCGAAAATGTCTCATTGTATTCTACTTAAGAAGTTGCCCACATCTAAGGAACTGGCTTCCATTTTTGCTCGGGAGATCTTTCGCTTACATGAGCTACCCAAGGTGATCCTCTCGGACAGGGGTAGTCAGTTTGTGTCCCGGTTCTGGTGAGCCTTTTGTGCACAGTTGGGAAGTCAGCTTGCTTTCTCCTCTACGTATCACCCACTGTCTAATGGGGCTGCAGAACAAGCCAACCAGTCCTTGGAGCAGTTCCTATGTTGCTATACTTCTGACCATCATAACAACTGGCCAGACCCTTTTACCCTGGGCGGAGTTTGCCCACAATAGTGCCTTAAATTCTGCTTCCCGTTTATGGCGAATTATGGTTTCCAACCTTCCAGACGCCTGCCTGCGCCTTCCAACCAGGTTGGGGACAGGGTCTGGCTGTCATCTTACAAACCTCAAACTCCGTGTTCCCTCTGAAGTTCCCTCTGAAGTTGGCACCTCGGCTTATTGGGCCTTTCCGTAATTTCCGCAGGATTAACCCAGTGGCTTACGCTTTAGACCTTCCTTCTACTATGCGTATTTCAAATGTATTCCATGTCTCCTTATTAAAACCTTTGGTCCGCAACCGCCTTACCACCTGGGTGCCACATCCTTACCCTGTACAGGTTGAAAACCATGAGGAGTATGAAGTACAGTCCATTGTTGACTCCCGTAGGTTCTGAAGGAGCATACAGTACCTGGTGTATTGAAAAGGGTACGGTCCGGAGGAACGCTCATGGGTCTCATCCTCGGATGTAAATGCCCCTGTCCTCCTCCGTGATTTCCATAGATGTTTTCCCCTCAAGCCTGGTGGTCCTCTGAGGGGGAGGGGTCGTTGAGCAGGGGGTACTGTCAGGGCTAGGCTCAGGCATGCAAAGTGGGGGCACCGGGTCCCCAGGAGGATTCCTCTATTGCACATTGGGAGATCCTCTTTCCCTCCAACCTCTTCCTCTCTCCCCCTACCCCCCTCCTTTCCCCTCCCATTCACCCCCCATCTCTCTTTTGTTGGGGTGTTTTGGCCTACCCATGACCTTTAAATCGAGGGCAGGTCCCTCCATCTATTCCTGTCTGCCCTTTGACTCTTTCCTCTTGAGGTTGAGCTCTGTCCTTGTACCCTAGTTGGGAAAGTCTTATATCCACCTCTGCTCCCCAAGTCCCATCCCTTGTTTACTGCTCGCTTCTTTCTTCATGTCCCCTCCTATCCCCCCCTATACGCCCCCCAGCCGTCAGTCTTTATCTCATCCTCTTCTTTATCAATGTTTTTTTCTTTTTTGATGTTTTCTTCTTTGAAACTAAGTGCCATTGATCAAGAGAAGCAAAATGATACCCCAGGTCCACTGCCAATATGATGATCTATGAACTGTGAACCGGTGCTCTAGCCAGGACGTTCAGGCCCCAAAATGAAGTACTTGAATCTGAAAAGGGCTGTTCGATTAGGATGCTCTTGAATAAAAATCCTTTATTTGGTTACATGGGTACACGGGTACAGGCTATGTTTACGCGTTCCTGCTAAGAAGCCTTCATCATTGCTTTGATGAAGGCTTCTTAGCTGAAACGCGTCAATGTAGCCTGTACCCATGTAACCAAATAAAAGACTTTTATTCAAGAGCAACTGAGTCGCCAGCCCTTTTCTGTGCCATTGATCATCGTCTGAGTTTGTTGCTTTTTTCTGTAAATCTAACCAGCCTGGGATATCTGGCATCGGCAAGTCCAACTTCTTACAAAATCCTTCCATTTCCTCTGGAAATTTGAATCTTGCTGTGCAACCCTCCTTCCGCCCTATCAAACATGCCGGGAAACCACAAGAATACTGGATGTTATGTATTCTCATTTGTTCCAATAGAGGTTTAAGTAATCTTCGTCTTGTCAGGGCTTCCGGAGATAGATCTGGGAATATCTGAAGAACAGTTTCTTCATATTTTACGGGTATTTTGTTCTCAATTTCTCCCATATCTGTTCTTTGTCTTTGTAGTTGTGAAACTTCAAAATGACATCTCTTGAGATATCTCTGGCCATAATTGCAGGTTTTCTGATCCTATGTACTTTTTCAATCTTTATTTTTTCTGTTATTGATCTTCTGAGCAGTGGAACAAATACTTTATCCATTATACATTATCCATTGTAAATCCTCTTCCTTTGTTGTTTCTGGAAGACCATGTATTCTTCGATTTTTCCTTCTAGATCGGTTCTCCTGATCTTCCAATCTGTACAACATGTTCCTTTGCTCAGTTTGTAATTTTTGATTTTTTTCCTTAAGTTCTTTTATTCCTACTGTTTGAGTGTACAATTTTTCCACTGTATCTTCAACTTGCTTTAATATCTGGCTCAGGTATCTATGTAAAGTTGCCATATCTCGCTTTAGAGATTGCTCCAGTCTTGAAAACATATCCGTCATTTCAGTTTTTGTTGGAAGTTGATTTTTTTATTCTTTGTTTTTCTTTATTCTCTATCTGCTGCTCTTCATTTGCATGATTTGAGCTACTTGTATATTCTGAACTGTATAGTAGAGACTAAGAGCTTATTGAAAAAAGGTGTGCAGACACAATATAGATCTACCATGAACTAAGCTAATTAATAACTATTTAAAGTGATAATAGTGAACCACATTTGGTTACTCATACATTACAACCATTATAATGTGAATAATAAAAATTGGTTAGAGTGTGTTTATACAAACAATAATAACACCAGACACCTAGCGTGACCCAGTGAGGTATAAATTAATTATTACCCCAAAGATAATTACCACACAAAATAGAGCTGACCGAGCTCTATTTAAATTAAATAATATAAATATAACAGACCCTGTACCTTGTATCACAATGTGTACAACGAAAGTTAATGATCAAGCACTTATGCCCAATCTAATATATAAAAAGTGCAAACCAACAAATTTGGCAAATATCCCAATATCTTGGGTACATCCAAAAAACGTGAAAAATATTAATATAAATTAGACAGTGTTAATTGATATAACGCAAAGTTCATGTAGTATATAAAAAGTGCAAGCCAACAAAATTGGCAAATAATCCCAATATCTTGGGTGCATCCAAAAAACGTGAAAAATATTAATATAAATTAGACAGTGTTAATTGATATAACGCAAAGTTCATATAGTAGTCCTTGCTGCAAAACGCCACAATCACTCCTGTAGATATAGCTTGTGCACCATCACCAGACAAATTCTCGATCCACCCAATGTGAGAACCAGCAGTATTAAATGGCCTCTTACCAAATGGAGTTGATTACTTTGTTTAGAAGCAATCAAATGCGCTTTCACAGGATTCTAAACAAAGTAATCAACTCCATTTGGTAAGAGGCCATTTAATACTGCTGGTTCTCACATTGGGTGGATCGAGAATTTGTCTGGTGATGGTGCACAAGCTATATCTACAGGAGTGATTGTGGCGTTTTGCAGCAAGGACTACTATATGAACTTTGCGTTATATCAATTAACACTGTCTAATTTATATTAATATTTTTCACGTTTTTTGGATGCACCCAAGATATTGGGATTATTTGCCAATTTTGTTGGCTTGCACTTTTTATATACTACATGAACTTTGCGTTATATCAATTAACACTGTCTAATTTATATTAATATTTTTCACGTTTTTTGGATGTACCCAAGATATTGGGATATTTGCCAAATTTGTTGGTTTGCACTTTTTATATATTAGATTGGGCATAAGTGCTTGATCATTAACTTTCGTTGTACACATTGTGATACAAGGTACAGGGTCTGTTATATTTATATTATTTAATTTAAATAGAGCTCGGTCAGCTCTATTTTGTGTGGTAATTATCTTTGGGGTAATAATTAATTTATACCTCACTGGGTCACGCTAGGTGTCTGGTGTTATTATTGTTTGTATAAACACACTCTAACCAATTTTTATTATTCACATTATAATGGTTGTAATGTATGAGTAACCAAATGTGGTTCACTATTATCACTTTAAATAGTTATTAATTAGCTTAGTTCATGGTAGATCTATATTGTGTCTGCACACCTTTTTTCAATAAGCTCTTAGTCTCTACTATACAGTTCAGAATATACAATTAATTAACCTATTAATTAATTTAGTATCTCTTGTTGGTACTAGCGCCCCTCATTTAATTAAACTACCAATTAAATCATCTAGATTTCATAGGGAGCAGCTGTACTGGGTTTACAGTATTAATATTAGTATAGACCCTTTTGAATTATCCTAAGCGCGGAGCTAGACAAGCCAATGTGAGTGGCCGTCTACAATTCTTCATTTGAGCTACTTGCACCCAAAGATTGTCTATTTTTCCCATTTTTATTGATTCCATCCGTTTGTTTACTCTTTGCTCCCAACTGTTTTCTAGGACTGTCCTGATTCCCACCTTGAGTCATATATTTTTAATTGTACTTGGGAACTGGTTCGGTGTTGGATGACATTATGACACAAAGAAGTTATCCATGTATAGTCATTGAAAAGACTTGAGAGACTTTTTGTCACATTTTATCTACTATTATTGCGAGTCACCATCACTGGTACATACTATTGTTTGATGAGTATTGAGTATTATTTTATTTTATTTTCACATTATCACACTTTATTTAAGTGTATATGCACTGTCCTACAAGGGCAGAATCATTTTTTGTTATTATTTTTAGGCCACCACCAGTAATCGGTGCGCTTATTTTGTACAGTTTGTGGTTTATGATCATGGTTTATCATCACTATTAATTTAAGGTTTGTATTATGGCATCTATTTGTGTATAGTGGGTAGCGTAGCATCACAATAACACATAACCACATGTAAAACCGCTAACAGTGGTTGGATAGATCCAAAAACATCAAGAAAATATATTTTATTCATATTTTAAGCACGCCACTGCTTAGCTAAAGTATAATCAGATGTCATGGACAAAGTAAATTAAACCTCGTAGTAAATTCACCATATGTATATTCTGGCATGTGCCAGAAGGTTCACACACCTCACATGCGATCCACACACAAATGGTTCATTGGGTATATACATTATTTATCATCTTTGTTTCTTAGGTCCAATCAATCATTTCTCAAGCTGTTGTAGATGCTTTCTTGACGGCTGTCATTGGAACTCATGCAGGCATATCTAACCGAGAGCAGTCCTGGGGCAGAATTAGACAATGCAAAAATGATTCTAGCTTCTGGCTGGCCTGGGAATGTCTTACAATAGCAGCAAGTTTAGTCAATATCCAGGCAAAAGTCGTGTTCTTAGCCTACTGCACCTACAATCCTACAAGAAGAAGCAATGTGAGGTGTGAAGATATGAGTGCATCCCATGAGGCAGTTGTAACATTTCTCCATGATAGAGTAAATTAAACTTTATACATAGACACTAAGATATACCTGCAATACACAAAGGCTATAATTTAATGACAGAAAATTGTGCCTTCCCTTATACTATCCTCTGCTAAAAGACTCTTTTGTCAAACATGTTTAAAGTTCCCTTGCAATCCTTTACAATAACCAAGAGATGAAACACTGCTTCTGTAGCAGACTCTGAATACATGCTATTGATCCCATTCCAAGTGATGAGAGCTAAAAGTACTTAAAGCTGCCTGAGCCGCATAAACACAATAATTAGTATTGACCCCTAAGATACTAAAGAAGCAAAAGAATGCTTAAGCCTGCAATAGTCTACTGACATTAGGAAGCACTGTAGAGGAGAACAAAAAATGAAGTGCTTGAAATTAGTACTCTGTGACTATTGAATATATAGACATTATATATATATTTGACATTTATATACTGTACTATGTAAAAAGACTGCAAGGTACAATATTAGAAATGAGAAACATATCTGTGTAACCATGACCAACATTCTGATCATTCATTTTATAATTTTTTACATGCAGTAAAAGACAAAAAACATACCTTCCAAATATCTGAGAGAGAGGGGCGGCTGCACAAAATAGGTAGCAAAGGATGCACCCCTTCTCTGCTGCCCCTTCCTACTCTGGGCCATGCTTACTGGTTTACTTTCTTATCTGCTACTTGTTCTGACCCTTGTCTACACTTACTGAATTAGGCAGGCCATACATGTTGCAAATTTCTTTCCTGCAAACACAGGTTATGCACAATTCCCCCCATCAATACAGACAGTGCTGACAGGGGAATCCCCCTGCCAAACAATTGTCTGCTCCCGGCAGGCGGGGGAAGCCATCCCTGCTGGGAGAAGACAGTGCCTATAGCAGCCGCTAGTGATAATCACAAAAGAATCCAGCAGGCTGGTTGTATCCAAGTTGATCGATCGATTAACTTGGTACATTCAGCCTGTCCATTAACCGCTTGCTGACCGCCCGCCGGTAATCGTATGATGGCGGCAGAATGGAACTCCTGCGTGAATCGCCACATAGCTATAGAAGCCCGTGAGCGTGGCCAGCGGCCACGATGGCTGTCAGCTACCCGCGATTGCTCCTGAGAAGGAGAGAACGGAGATCTGTAAATTTAAACAGACAGATCTCTGTTCTGTCAGGGGTGAGGAGAGCGATCTGTTGTTCCTACTGCTTAGTAACAACAATCAGTCTCCCCTCCCAGGCAGTCCCATACCCCCACAGTTAGAATCACTCCCTAGGACACACATTTAACCCCTTGATCGCCCCCTAGTGTTAACCCCTTCCCTGCCAGTGACATTTATACAGTAATCAATGGTCATTTATAGCTCTAATCGCTGTATAAATGTCAGTGGTTCTAAAATAGTGTGAAAAGTGTCTGATCTGTCCCCCGCAATGTCGCATTTCCAATAAAAATCACAGATCGCCGCCATTACTAGTAAAAAATAAAAATAATAATAAAAATGCTATAAATCTATCCCCTATTTTGTAGACGCTCTAACTTTTGTGCAAACCAGCCAATATACGCTTATTGCGATATTTTTGGTAAAAAAAAATGTAGAAGAATACATATTGGCCTAAAACTGATGAAGAAATAATTTTTTATATATTTTTTTGGGGGATATTTATTATAGCAAAAAGTAACAAATATTGCTTTTTTTTCAACATATTCTGTCTTTTTTTGTGTATAGCGCAAAAAAATAAAAACCACAGAGGTGATTAAATACCACCAAAAGAAAGCTCTTTTTGTGGGAAAAAAAGGGACATCAATTTTGTTTGGGTACAGTGCCGCATGACCGCGCAATTGTCAGTTAAGTCAACGCAGTGCCTTATCACAAAAAATGTCCCAGTCAGGAAGGGGGTAAATTCTTTTCCGGGGCTGAAGTGGTTAATGGTTCAAATTGTATATGGCTGGCCTTACTCACTTGTCTGTTGTCGGTCCCATCCAGGTAAGGCAGCTGCTAGTGGTGAAGAACATTGTCACTATATACTCGAACCAGGGTGTTCCGTTTGCATACACAGCATTACATTTTGGTAGTTAAAGCAGTATTAAACCCAAAAGCAAACATTTATTATATTGCAGCTTACCAATTCTTAGATGTGATGGCTCTGCATTAGTTTTCTTTTTTAAGCTTAATTTATTTTATTTTTATTTATTGATATGGCCAGTAAGTCTGTTGTATTTCAACAGAAAAGCTCTCCTGTAATTGTAGTGTTGAGGCAAACCATTTACCACTGACAGGGGTTGTTATAATCTGTTTTTATTTATGTAAAACTTTTATTCCAAAAGACACAAAACTGTTGCAGTAACTTGGCATGCGCAGGACGAAAAAATTTGTTTTGATTCAGTATTTAAATCAATTAGTTTAGTTCAATTCATAACATCTGTACCCATCCCACAATATCATTCAGCCCTGCATACACTTATGGGTGGTCTTGCCCTCCTTAGCTTGTCTGACTCCGATCGGCTGGCTCTGGAAGCCAAGATTACAAACAAGGAGGTGGTTTCAGCAATTTTTGCTTTTCCGCCTCATAAGGCCCCCAGACCTGACGGGTTTCCTGCTGACTTTTATAAATTTTACGCTGATCAGTTGGCCCCTAGACCTACTACGCTATTAGAGTACTGCTTGCAAGAGAAAAGGTTACCTGACTCGATGCTCAATGCCTATATGATTCTATTATTGAAACCAGGGAAGGACCCCCTTGAATGTTTTTCATACAGACCTATTGCATTGCTGAATATGGATTTGAAAATCCTAACGAAAGTGCTGGCAAAGAGACTTGCAGGGTTATTTCCTCTCTGGTAGATATCGACCAGACAGGTTTTATGCCTGGCAAGTCTACTGACACGAACCTGCAACGACTTTTTACACACCTGCAGCTCCCTAACCTTGACTCCCCTGCTAGAATCAGCGTGTCTATTGATATTAAAAAGGCTTTCCAATCAATAGACTGGCACTACATGCTCACAGTCCTAGCAAAAATGGGTTTCGGCCCAGTCTTTAAAAAAAAATTGATCTAGCTGCTCTACAGTAAAGTTGGTTGCCTTGCGATCGTCAGGCGAGGTTAATGCAATTAGGATGGGTACAATTGACGAGGGTCTGGTGCTCTACGCGGATCACTTGTTGCTGTTCCTAAAAGACCAGAGAGAGTCACTGGAGGTGGCACTGCTTATTATAAATAAATTTACTACATTTTCGGGGTTGAGGGTCAATTGGAACAAGTCTTCCATTATGCCACTAGATGCATGTGCTAGGGTGGTTGCGGACCCAGATTTGCCATTGCGTATTCTGGAGTCAAGATGTAGCTGATTACATCCCCCCTAACCTGACGCCCCTACTGACCTTTAAACAAAAAGTCCAGGCATGGAAAAAACTCCCCTTATCATTAATAATGAGGATTAACTTGCTAAAGATGAAAATTCTCCCGGTTATTTTATATTTTTTAAGAAATGCACCCATCTGGATTCCTAAATTATTCTTTAGAAAATTTCAATGGCATTACCAGCTCATTATTATGGTCCCCTAAGCCAACCAGGATAGGGCTTGTGACGGACCTCGTACCCAAGATGTCCGCCCTAACTGCTTCCTCTGTCCGGTACCACACAATCCAAGACCCCCTTAGCTTACCCAGTCACCAGACAACACCAGTGTAGGGTACATCAGGAATGACTCTTTATTTGACATGTCACACTTATATACAGTTGACAGATGACTCAAGCCTAACCTAATTAGCATGAGCTAATTATCTTAATCAACACTGGGCTCCATCATTCAATTGCAGGGTTAATTAGCACACACAACAATAGGTGAAACACTTCTACAAGCCAGACTATACTCAATTACATAACACAGGTGGCTGGAGTTCATGAGTCATGACATTAGCGTCTCTTGCTAATATGCCAAATACACATACAGATTCTATGTGTATTGGGGGGCCAGCATGGACCTGAATCCAAGTATCACCAGCTCAGGGGTCCCAGGCCTGCAGCTCAAAGAGCACTGTTCCCCCAAATGCCAGGGCCCATAATCGCAAGGCAACAGGCTCGCACTCAGTCCCCTCCAACAGCCCGTGTCCCGGCTAGGTCCGTCACATTTCTCCCCTTTCGGCAGGAGACTAACACAGGAGGGGACCCCAGACGGGTTGACTCCGAAGTTAGTCAGTGGTTCCAGTCCTCTAATGCTGGGATCCACCCAGTACCCCAAACAAATTGTTTCAAACAGAGCACTCACCCAGCCAACCTCTGCCTCTTTCAAAGAACATATCTGCCGCTGGGGAGAGGCCTGGACTGGCCCTTCTCCCTGGAGTCTTTTCAGCCGCTGGAGAGAAGACAGGGTGACTGGGATCACTCCGTCATGCTGTTGGGGATTTGGGCCGACCGCCCAGCATCCCGGAGGTATACAGGTGGGGACTGCAGTCCCATCCCCCTTTACAGGAAATCTGCCCTCTGTTAGTTGTGGGCAGAGGCCAGCAGCACTTTGTTCCATTGCCAGCAGTTCAGGTGGGTGTAGGAGCTTCCCTACATCATCTCCTCCAGCTAACTGTTGGGGAGAGAGGCCAACTGCCCCAGCTCCCTGGAACTCCGCAGCTGTTGCTGGTGCTGGACAGAGGTGGGTAGCACTCTGCCCTGTTGCCAGCACTTCTGCTGGGGACTCCACATCCTCCGCTATGGTTAACCGTTGGGGCAGGAGGCTGGCTTCCTCCACTCCCAAATTGTGTAGCTGCCATTGGGAAGGGGAGCCGGCTGCTTCCTTTTCCATTCCTTCATCTGACTGCTGGGAAGTGATCGCCACCTTCTCACCCTGAGCCTCCAAAACTGACACAGGTGTGGGGCAGAGGTCTTGGACCCTCTGTCCGGTGACCAGCGCTTCAGCTGGGGAAGTTCCTTGTAACTCCCCAGATACTGCTGTTGGTGCTGGGCAGAAGTTAGCAGAGCTCTGCCCTGTTGTCAGCACTTCAGGTTTGGGGACGGCAATCTCCAGAGTTTCCACTGCCGATTCTCTTGCATGCTGCTGGACAGGCATATTCCTCCATCCAACCTCGTTTTGTGCAGTAACAGGTTTGTCAAGGTCAGTCAGCACTTGCTGCATCCGCCATAAGACCTCTGCATCCATAGCTGCGGGGGCAGGTGGGCAAAGCACTCTGTTACTATGCCACATTGCTGACTCTTCAGCCAGGATTTCAGAGCTGTCTGCTGGTATTTCCTGATAGTCCCAGGCAAAGGGAGCCCCACCCTGCTGCTGAGCAGTGTCTAGCAGCTGTATGTAGGCAATCTCCAGCTCCCATTCCTGAGCGGCCAGGAACTCCAAATCTTCCTGTGCCCAGAGCACTTCCGAGACGTTCAATCTTTGCTCTCTGTGCTCCATTATTTCCTCCAAACGCCACTCCAGATCACTCCCAAAGTCGGGGTCCTCGGACAGCCTCCAGTACAACAATCCCAGGCCATTATAATCAAAGCCTTCCGTGGGCCTGTCATCCGCTGTCCATGGGCACACTTGGGATACATACCACCGGAGGGCTCTGTAGCTCTCGTCCAAACGCATTTCTGCCCGGATCAGCCTGCTTAACTCAGCTGTCCACTCCTGCTTCGGTTGTTCCCCCAATAACAACATTCGTACTTCATACTGCGACCAGTACCTTACATGGATGGAGGGGAGAACTTTTCCCTGGTGTCGCTGCTCACAGGCTAGCGCTTCTTTCCAGAGTTGTAGGCGAACAGAATCATACCATCCCAGCAGGACCTGCACCGATACTGGTCCTCTGTGCTGTATCCGCATCTCTCGCAACCTCCTTCCGAATTCCTCTTCCATGACGTATCCGGGTCTTGGATCCAGGTGATGGTTTGGATGTGTTCACGACAAGGAAGCACGATCCCACCGCTGCCAGCCAATTGTGACGGACCTCGTACCCAAGATGTCCGCCCTAACTGCTTCCTCTGTCCGGTACCACACAATCCAAGACCCCCTTAGCTTACCCAGTCACCAGACAACACCAGTGTAGGGTACATCAGGAATGACTCTTTATTTGACATGTCACACTTATATACAGTTGACAGATGACTCAAGCCTAACCTAATTAGCATGAGCTAATTATCTTAATCAACACTGGGCTCCATCATTCAATTGCAGGGTTAATTAGCACACACAACAATAGGTGAAACACTTCTACAAGCCAGACTATACTCAATTACATAACACAGGTGGCTGGAGTTCATGAGTCATGACATTAGCGTCTCTTGCTAATATGCCAAATACACATACAGATTCTATGTGTATTGGGGGGCCAGCATGGACCTGAATCCAAGTATCACCAGCTCAGGGGTCCCAGGCCTGCAGCTCAAAGAGCACTGCTCCCCCAAATGCCAGGGCCCATAATCGCAAGGCAACAGGCTCGCACTCAGTCCCCTCCAACAGCCCGTGTCCCGGCTAGGTCCGTCACAGGGCTCAAGGTCCTTCAGAAGCCATGGGGTCAGGGAAGTTTGGCCTTGCCGAATTGGAGGAAATATCATCTTGCGAGTCAGTTGGTTTTTGCTCACCACTGGCTGGTTTCAGATGCTGGGGATTCAGCCACGGTATTAGAGGCGGCACACCTGAGATCATATGAATCCTTACGTTTGGCCATTCATAGAGGTACCAAGTTGGAGCTCCCCCTTACTAAGTCTATGAAAGCCACCATCAAAGCATGGGAGGAGGTGGTTAGGCTAGCGTGCCCCAATTATTTGGGCTGTTCTCCCTCAACTCCATTGTGGATGAATCCCAAATTGCCACACTTTTATTCCTTTGAGAATCCCATGGGGTGGGCATCTAGGGGAATCAAACTGCTTAAAGACATCACTAGAGATGGGAATTATTAACTTTTGATCAGCTCAAACACCGTCATGACCTTCCTAACTCGCAATACTTTAGATATCTCCAGTTGCATCACGCCTTCCAGGCTCAGTTTAAGGACAAAAGCATCGAGTCCGTTCCTTCTGACCTAGAAAACCTGCTTATGACTGAGGAACTGCCTAAAACCTTATCTGTCACTTACAAAGAGTTATTTAAAAAAAAGGCCGCAGGCAGTGATCAAATGTAGGGAACGTGGGAAGCTGAGGTCCCTGACATCCAAGGGGAAGGCTGGAATGACATGTGGGATCACCCCATTCAACACCTGGTTGCTGCAAGGGATAGACTAATCCACTTTACATTTTTACATAAAATCTATTACACACCTGCTAGACTGGCAGAATTATATCCAAATGTTCCAGCAGGTTCTTGGAGGTGTTCCTTTTCACCAGCACCAGCAGCTGCTGCACATCTTCCGGAGTTGTCCTCAGATCCAAAAGTTCTGGACTGAGGTTACCTCCTGCATTACAAAGATCCTAGTGGTCCCTATTTCATTGACGATCAGAGTGTGTCTCCTGGGTTTGCTGGAGAAGGTAGTCCCATCACAGGTGCACAGAATCTTGCTCAATATCCTATTGTTTTATGGCAGGAAGGCCATTTTGTTCCATTGGAGGAGATCGGATGCCCCTAGCTTACCTTTCAGCAAAGGGCTAGTGAATTTAATGATGCCGTATTATAAAGTGACTTACTTATCTATGTTTGAAGAAATTTGAAAAGGTGTGACAGGCATGGTATAACTCTGACTTAACAGTGGGGTAAAAGACATATTGTAATTAACAGTTATTGGGAATGCACCACTTTCATATCCAAGATGGAGAAGGGAGATACTTGAGGTCAAACGAGTACTAGGGTTGAACATATCTATTTTTTTTTAGCCCTAATAGATTATGGAGTTCACCGCAGGAGGTAAATGGGCTCTTCACGAACACTCCTTGAGGTACTGCACTGAGTAACAGGTGCATTTTTGTCTATAAATGAGTTGAGGTGATGAGTAAGAGAACTGAGTATTGGATTGTTGGGGGGGGGGGGTTGCCACTTGAATGCCTAATTAGAGTTACTGTTAGCTAGGTTGAATGTCAAATGTAATTGTAAATGTTGGCCATGTTGGCCATGTTGGCCGTGTGAGTGTTTAGGTGTTGTGCCGAATCATTTTTCTACTGTTTGTCTTTAAAACTCAAAAAAATAAAAAATAAAATAACTGCTTGCTTGCAATGACCTGTGCATTCCTTTTCATGTGTGTTATATTCCAATAGGGTTCTTTATGTGCATGTTAACTTTTTATTTTAAAACTTAAAATACACCAAAATGCTATCATGTGAAAATCAGCGTAACTGCTTGCAAAAAGTATAAAATTGTGTGAAAGCATGTGTCCAAAAAAAAAAAGGATCCACATTTCACTCTCCCAGAGCAAATAAGGGTGAAATCCAAGTAAAATGAATACGACCGTTTGTGTATATACACAGTATCTCACAAAAGTGAGTACACCCCTCACATTTTTGTAAATATTTTATTATACCTTTTCATGTGACAACACTGAAAAAAATGAGTGACACTTTATTTACGAAAGGCAAATCCACTTTGCACTACAAGAGCACTGCAGGACGCTATGACGCTCAGCACATGTACGCAACTTCTTTGGTTGACCATGGCAAGGCCTGTTCTGAGTGCAATCTGTCTTGGTAAATCACTGTATGGTCTTGGCCACTGTGCTGCAGCTCAGTTTCAGGTTCTCAGCAATCTTCTTATAGCCTAGGCCAGGGCTCAAAATTTCAAGTCCTGAGCTACTAGCCATGCCTCAAGGATCACTCGCCACCAGTTGCCCCACCCAACCCCTACCCTGCCCCGCCCATAATTTTGCCCCTAATTTTGCCCCTAATCACGCCCTCATAAATTATCTCATGAAATTGCACTTAAATGTTTTATGCAGAATTAGGTTACAAAAATAAATATTAACAACAACTTTATCAATGCAGCCTCACCTGTGCCCCTCAATGCAGCCTCACCTGTGCTCATCAATGCAGGCTCACCTGTGGACTCCATTGGAGCCTCACCTTTGCCCACCATTGCAGCCTTACTGTGCCCATCATTGCAGCCTTACTGTGCCCACTATTGCAGCCACACTGTACCCACTGTTGCAGCCACACTGTGCCCACCATTACATCCTCACTGTGCCCACAATTACAGCCTCACTGTGCCCACTATTGCAGCCTCACTGTGCCCATTGCAGTTTCACTATGTCAACTATTGCAGCCTCATTGTGCCCATTACAGACACACTGTGCCCACTATTGCAGCCTCACTGTGCCCATTGCAGCCACACTGTGCCCACCATTGCAGCCTCACTTTGCCCACCATTGCAGCCACACTGTGCCCACCATTACAGCCTCACTGTGCCCATTATTGTAGCCTCACTGTGCCCATTGCAGCATCACTATGCCCACTATTGCAGCCTTGCCTGGGGAGAGGAATGCATGACTGGAGGATGAGAAGAGCCGTGCTTGTGATAGACAGAATGCATCCCAGCATTGGACTGGCATTCTGTCTATCACAGGCGCGGGTCAGGAGGAGAGGGGCTGTGTCAAGAAGAGCGGAGACAATTGTAATGAAAGCTGTAACAGCATGCTATCCTGCTCTGTGGTGCCTTGGCTTTCCTCTTCCTCCGTGCTCTCTTCCCCCCGGGGCAATCACTGGGAGAACGGCTCCCGATCAACCCCGCCCACCGGCGGTGCTCGCCCCCAGCTCCAAGGCAGCCCAGCTCCTAGCAAGCCCTCATTTTCCACTCGCAAAATGCAAGTAGGCGAGTGGAAAATTTGAGGGCTGGCCTAAGCCATCTTTATGTAGAGCAACAATTCTTTTTTTCAGATCCTCAGAGAGTTCTTTGTCATGAGGTGCCATGTTGAACTTCCAGTGACCAGTATGAAAGAGTAAGAGCAATAACACCAAATTTAACACACCTGCTCCCCATTCACACCTGAGACCTTGTAACACTAAGGGGTCACGTGACACCGGGGAGGGAAAATGGCTAATTAGGCCCAATTTGGACATTTTCACTTAGGGGTTTACTCACTTTTGTTGCCAGCAGTTTAGACATTAATGGCTGTGTGTTGAGTTATTTTGAGGGGACAGCAAATTGACACTGTTATACAAGCTGTACACTCACTACTTTACATTGTAGCAAAGTGTAATTTCTTCAGTATTGTCACATGAAATGATATAATAAAATATTTACAAAAATGTGAGGGATGTACTCACTTGTGAGATACTGTATATATATATATATATATATATATATATATATATACTGTATTTATCAGCGTATAACACGCACTTTTTCCCCCTTAAAATCAGGGGAAAATCGGGGGTGCGTGTTATACGTCGATCCCCTGCCGTTTCTAACCTCTTCTGCCGTTCTTGGCGGCTTTCGGGTATTTTCGGCCACTCTCGGCTATCTTCGGCCGGTTTCGGCTATTTTCGGCCGCACTTGGCCGTCCTCGGCGGCTTTCGGAAAGCGGACGAAAATACCCGAAAGCCGCCAAGAACGGCCGAGAACTACCGAGCGCCGCCGAGATACACAGGACATCCACTCTGTATCTCGGCGGCGCCATTTTTAAACAAAAAGACACTGACAAGGCTGCAAATGACTGACAAGGCTGCAATGGAAGGCTGCAAATGACTGACAAGGCTGTCTATATATATATAGATAGATAGATATATATAGGCACTCCAGGTGGGGGGACATTTATCTAAATAACCCTAAGGCCCCTTTCACACTGGGGCGTTTTTCATGCGGTGCAGCGCTAAAAATAGCGCCTGTTCACCGCATGAAAAAATCTGGCCCCTTTGACTCCAGTGTGAAAGCCTGAGGGCTTTCACACTGGAGCGGTGCGCTAGCAGGATGACAAAAAAACTCCTGCTAGCAGCATCTTTGGAGCGGGATAGGAGCGGTGTGTTCACCGCTCCTATACCGCTCCTTCCCATTGATTATATAGCTAAATATAGCGCTGCTTTACCGTCACCGCGGCTCACCGCCCCAGTGTGAAAGGGGCCTAACTGTTTTGTCCACTTGGTTTTAAATAATAAAGTTTGAAACCTACTGTTTGGTCTCTAAAGATGATGCCACTAGTTTGCCAGCATTCAATATATTTCTTTGTGATGAACAGCAAATATGTAGATTTTAGCTTAGCAAAATGACTTACAGCAAAACAATTAGTGTAGCAAGGGAAATGTGGATAACTAAGTAACAAATTATAAACACTTTTCGTCTTAATAAGCATGATTGCTCTATGATTACTAAAATCACTCATGTTTTTCTAGTAACCCGCAGCTTTCTATTGCATTTTCAGATATTGCATTGATATATCATTCTGGTTAGTTATATTAATCTAGCTCCCAGCATTGGGTCTACTGAAAAATAACAAACAGTCAAATAAGACAAATACAATGCTGCAATAGGAAACAATGCAATAGGAAACAATGTCATAAAAGTGATTCACTATAACAAATATGATATAACTTATTGTTCTAACACCAGGCACAAGAAAGTGCATACAAGTTTTCAACTTTTTTTAATAACCCCACTAAAAACTTGATGTTATATGGTGCATCAGTTGCAGTAAATGTCATTCTGTGAGGTTACCAGCTATTGTGCTGGGTCTCTTGTGGACAGGACCTCCACTTAATCTGTTTTTTGACCATCACTGATTATTGTTTTATATTGTGTGCCATAGACACTTCTATACCTGATGACATTAGTGGCTTCACATGTCCATCCAGAGTCTCTGGCCAGTTATTTAAAGTATCTGTATGTGCTAGCATCTTTTTTGGCAATTTAAAACAGTGTCCCTTGGACAAAATTTACTACACATCACATTACTTATGTAGCGCCCCAGAGTTTAGTCAGGGTACTCCTCACAAATTTATTTGCCAAGAGTAGCTATCTTGGTCGATTGATAGGCATTAGGGATGAGCCAAACACCCCCCGGTTCGGTTCGCAGCAGAATATGCGAACAGGAAAAAAATTTGTTTCGAACATGCGAACACCGTTAAAGTCTATGGGACACGAACATGAAAAATAAAAAGTGCTAATTTTAAAGGCTTATATACATGGTATTGTCATAAAAAGTGTTTGGGGACCTGGGTCCTGCCCCAGGGGACATGTATCAATGCAAAAAAAAGTTTTAAAAACTAATGTTTTTTCTGGAACAGTGATTTTAATAATGCTTAAAGTGAAACAATAAAAGTATAATATTCCTTTAATTTTGGTACCTGGGGGTGTGTATAGTGTGCCTGTAAAGTGGTGCATGTTTCCCGTGTTTAGAACAGTCCGAGAGCAAAATGACATTTCTAAAGGAAAAAAAGTAAGTTCAAAGTACTCTGTATAGGGCTATAATGAATTGTCGGTCCCGGCAATACACATAAAAGTAATTGATAGGCCCTTCAGGTATGGTATGGATTTTAAGGGGAACTCCGCTCCAAAAAAAAATGGCATGGGGTTCCCCCCAAAAATCCATACCAGACCCTTATCCGAGCACGCAACCTGGGAGGCCTCAGGAAAAGAGGGGGGACGAGAGAGCACCCCCTCCTGAACCGTACCAGGCCACATGCCCTTAACATGGGGAGGGTGCGTTGGGGTACCCCCCAAAACACCTTGTCCCCATGTTGATGGGTCAAGGGCCTCATCCCCACAACCCTTGCCCAGTGGTTGTGGGGGTCTGCGGGCAGGGGGTTATCAGAATCTGGAAGCCCCCTTTAGCAAGGGGATCCCCAGATCCTGGCCTCCCCCCCATGTGAAATGGTAACGGGGTACAAATGTACCCCTACCATTTCACAAAAAAAGTGTGAAAATGGTAAAAAAACACAAGACACGTCTTGGGGCAAGTTCTTTATTAGAAAAATTTAAAAATAAAAGTGTCCCACGAAATCCATTCATCTTCCTCTTCTCTCGCTCCAATGGACCGAAAAAGAAAAAAAAAGCCCTCACTCCGCCACCGATCAGCCTCCATGGGAGGCACCCGCCATAATGACCGGCCTCTCAGATGACAGTTCTTTTGAGGGCGGGCCCATGCGATGATGTTGGATCGATGATCCGATTAACCCCCCCACCCTCAGACCCCCACAACCACCGGGCAAGGGTTTGTGGGGATGAGGCCCTTGTCCCCATCAACATGGGGAAAAGGTGTTTTGGGGGGTACCCCAAAGCACCCTCCCCATGTTGAGGGCATGTGGCCTGGTATGGTTCAGGAGGGGGGCGCTCTCTCGTCCCCCTCTTTTCCTGCGGCCTGCCAGGGTGCGAGCTCGGATAGGGTACTGGTATGGATTTTTGGGGGGACCCCCACGCCCTTTTTTTTCTTTTACATTTTGGCACGGGGTTCCCCTTAAAATCCATACCTGACCCTTCAGGTCTGGTATGGATTTTGAGGGGGACCCCCACGTCATTTTCTTTTGTTGGCGTGGGGTTCCCCTTATTATGCATACCAGACCTGAAGGGCCGCAATTTTTTTTTAATTTTGGTTCGGGGTTTCCCCCCCGAAGGGTCTGGTAATTGGGTGAATGAAGAAGCCATCTCCACAACAATCGCCTAGGAAGCTAAAGCTCGGAGACATGCCGGTATGCCCAGTACCAGCATAGGCACAACCCTTGAAAAAAATGTAATAGGGTGGAGTTTGCACCCATGCTCCTGCGCTAGGACTCCCATCATGGTTTCACAGTTGTCCCTGGAAAATAAGTGATACATCTTGCCATATTCAGGTAATCCAAGACCAGGAGCTGTGACCATTGCAGTTTTAGAATATACAAAAGAATTACACATTTCATCTTTCCATTTTACACAATCTGGCATATCGATATTTGTGGCTTGTATCATGAGTTTATCATAGTAGCAACAATCAGGTATCCATTGGCGGCAGTAACCAACTACACCAAGAAAAGACAGCATATCTTTCTTAGTAAGTGGGCGGGGCAAACCCACTAGAGCCGTAGCTTTCTTGTGACTGATTTTCCTCTCTCCTTTTGTAAGCAAAAACCAAGGTATTGAACAGTTTTCTGACACCATTGTAGCTTTTTCCTAGACACCTTGTGATCATTATCTGCTAACCAATGTAACAGATCTATATGTAACTTGGCTTGGACTACACAACAATAAATAATTAACATATTGGAGTAGGACGGAACCATGGCGGGGAGTCCAGGACCGCAATGTTGCCTGGAGGACCACTGAGTAGACTACAGTGGAGTCCACATAACCCTAGGGCATTCTACACCATGTCATCTGGCGGTTTCTAAAACATAATTCAAGTATTGGCTGTGTCTCCTCGTCCACAGGGATGGAAACAACTGTGTTCGCTAAATCAATCACAGAGAAATATTCAGCATCGGATGGAATGGAGGTAAGGAGTGATGGCACATCAGGCACTATGGGTGAAATGGGTATAACTAAGTTGTTTATGGCCCTTAAGTTCTGCACCAACCTATAACTGCCATCCGGCTTTTTGACTGGATTCATACGTATGTTGTAGGGTGAAACTGTCTTTTTTTTATTATTATTTATATTCCCTGTTTAGGAAAGTACGTCACCATTGGAGCAATTTCCTCCTTTATCAATTCGGTAATCAGACAATGTTATCTTTTACCCATACAAATAAACTGCCTACACTCTTCATACAGGACTCATGTGAATGACAGGGGCATAGTGTAGCACTGGGGCACTGGTCTTCCTGGCATGCAGGACACAGATAACTAGTTAAGGTACACAAGGAGTCTAAGACAGGAAGGACCCCTATGGGTATTAACTGAGGAGATTACAGTATGCCCACACATATAATGAAAGTGAGGGCCCTTGAAACAGCCAAGAGCTGGTAACACCCCACACAATTTTCCTGCACAACCCTTCTCCAGACTCACCCAAAACCATACAATACAAGGCCAGACCTATATTAACAAAAAGCCACGTAAAACCAGACAAACGGGAAACTCTAGGAGCAAATAGAGTTGCATGGTGACACTGGGCAGGAAACAGTGCTTGAAATACACTTGGGGACACACAGATGTATTGCTAGGGACATTTAACATACCTTAGCCTGAGGCAATAAGTGGAGTTTGAACAGCCAGGCATGGCTGGGCGTGTAACTAATTTACAATAACAGAGGGGGGGGGTTTGGCAGTCTTAAGCCTCATATACAAAAGTAACATCAGTCCTTTACCCTTTAAAGCCTTGGAACTGCAAGTATCAGCATGGCTGATCTTTGGGAATAGGAAACAGCTATGTAACACCTAAAACATTCACCCGAAGCCCAAAAAACCAGGGGAAGAAAAAACAATCTTGTATAAAGTTGTCTATGAAAGCTGTGATTTCCTTTTGTTCTGAAAGCCATGAAACCCAATTATAGAATCTGAGGGAAAACACAGATAAAATTTTGTGATAAACATTCAATTTTTTTTGCCTAGAAATCAAATAAACCACTGGTTATATACCTGTAACAAGTACATTAGCATATGAAAACACAAACATACATTACATTACTTTCCATAAAGAAAGTCTTTCTTATTTTTTACCAGTGCACTTTTTCTAATAAAAAATAATTTGACGTCAAACTCATTTTTTACCAGGTGGATTTTATGTATGGTATACCTTTACAATTAAAAAAAAATATTGTTCTGCCTGCTGTTGAACAATATTTTAAGGATTTTAAGAACAGTATGCACCACCTCTAGAGATGTTATGACAAGAGTAATGTCTTATAAACTGATGGCGAGATGGTACATTGTCCCACAAAGAGCACAGAAGTTTAGCGTAGAGACCTCATCAAAGTGTTGGAGGGGTTGTAATGCCCCGGGAACATTTGTACACTTATGGTGGGATTGCGTAAAAAGATCCAGCCATACTGGGAAAAAATTATAGACAATATCTACCAAATAACAGGAGAACAAGTCAGGAAGGAGCCATGGACATGCTTGTTCCATGATACAGGTAAAACATTAGCATAATATAAGAATACTCTGACACCTCATCTGCTAAATGCAGCCAAGAGTCTAATCCCAAATGTATGGAGGACCCCTGACCCCCCACTAATAAAAGATTGGATAGTAAAGATAGATTGGTTAAGATCAATAGAAGAAACCATACATAGAAGTGAATACTCGATGGAAGCATTCAACAGAATATGGGGGAGGTGGTTAGAGTTTAAAAAGACAGCAGAACACCTGAAAATGATGGAGGATTAGGATAAATTATGAAGGACTGAGGTATGGGGGCAGGAGGGGGGAGAGAGAGAGAGAGAGAGAGAGAGGGAGGGAGGGAAGAAGGGAGGGATAAGTATAATTTCAACTATTTGTATTTCATATAGAAATTTAATATTAAATGTAAGGCTCTACGGCCTCTTCTCTCGCTCTCCAGTTCTTCTTCCGGGCTCCTCCGCTATCTTCTTCCAGCTCTTTTACTAGCAGTGGCCCAGTCTCCTCCGTCCTTCTTCCCTCTTCTTCCGATGTTGACACGATGCTCTCTCCCGCTGAAATGCTGTGTGCGAGGTGCGCGGCGACTTATATAGGCATGGGGCGTGGTCACCGGGCGATGTCACACGGTGACCCCGCCCCTTATGACGTCACCGTCCCGGGGCAGAAGGATGGAGGAGACTGGGCCACCACTAGTAAAAAAGCGGGAAGAAGATAGTGGAGGAGCCCGGAAGAAGAACCCGAGAGCGGGAGAAGAGGCCGGAGAGCGGGAGAAGAGGCCGGAGAGAGCGGAGAAGAACCGAAGAGAGTGGAGAAGAGGCCAGAGAGCGCGAAGGAGTCGGAAGAGACCCCTGAAGTCGGAAGAAGACCACCGGAGCTGCCTAATAAATTACTTTAAAAACCTGTCTAGTGTTTTTTTTTGTTGACTCTTTTCTCCGGGTGAATGGGTAGGGGTACAATGTACCCAATATTCATTCACATAGGGTGGGGGGCGGGATCTGGGGGCAACCCACCACATATTGAAGGATGTCAGCTATCTTTGGCCTTGGAGGTCCTCATTAGACCAAAAGAGGTAAGAGACCTTGCTACACTTGTTCTTTCGTTGATCATTTTTCCCACTCTGCAATACACACAGATGTATAAAAAGAATTCAATCCAGATTGGCGCACTCCATCAAAGATTTCTTTATTGGTTAAAATCCATACAGCAAAAGAAATCGCTTGCTAACATGTTTCACACCGTAACTACTGGTGCTTAATCAGCTATGAGTAAGCACCAGTAGTTACGGTGTGAAACATGTTAGCAAGTGATTACATCTTTTGCTGTATGGATTTTAGATCAATAAAGAAATCTTTGATGGAGTGCGGCCATCTGGATTGAATTATTTTTATATGCTAATTGCATACTGAGCCAGCACCTGTACCTTGTGGGGGTAAGGGAACCTGTAACTCGGACACCTGGAGCAGGTTCTTTTTCTGTTTGCCTGTTATCCGGATTGTATAATACACACAGATGGTTCTAATGTATCTATCTTATGTTATTTATCCATCTATATGTCAATCTGTGTAATCATATTCTGCATGAAAATGCAGGTGGTGCATGTTACTAAGGAAAAGCAAAGAACAGTATGATAACAGTATGTAATATTTGTCACAACTTACAATTTGTGTTGACATCATAATATCTTTTTGTGGCACCAAACTTTTACAGACTTAAAACTTGCAGAACAGGAAGATTCCAGGATTTTTTATAAGTCCAAAACTATTGGAGGATATAACATTGTGGATAGGATTTTGAGGCTTATGTATCCACTGTCTGACTTTTATTTCAATTTGATGAATTATTCTAATACCATTAATATGCAATTTAAAAATTTCCAGCTCATTTTTGGTATCCAACATTTGAATGTTTGAATCTATAAAGATTGTATAGCATGAAAAGTGCATTATTAAACGTCAGAGAAAATAAATAACTCTGCTTACCTAGTGGACAGAAAATCTGAATTTATGGATGTCAGTATAGGGAAATGAACAGTGAATTGCAAAATGTTAGAGGGGGAAAAAAAGCAACCAATTAATTTCATCATTTTGAGACATCATAATGACTCTTGTCATGCAAAAAAAGCCATTCCAGTTTGTTAGGTTAAAATGAAATAAAACTTGACATGAAGATTATGAAAATCTTTCACCCACAATCTTTTTAGAATATGCATTGATGTAAACCATGTAGGTAGCTGTTTTACTTCCCAAAGGTTTGGTATTTCTGTCTATCTAGTGCTGAGAATGTACACAGTTCTGACATACAGTACTGTCCTGTCTAGCAGGTTAGGGGACTTGATTTTTCTCTACTGCTGTTCACTTTCACTTAACCACTTTCAGACCGAACCATTTTGCTGGCTTAAGACCAGACCACTTTTTGCGATTTGGCACTGCATCGATTTAACTGACAATTGCGCGGTCGTGCGACGTGGCTCCCAAAAAAAATTGACGTCCTTTTTTTCCCACAAATAGAGCTTTTTTTTGGTGGTATTTTATCACCTCTGCGGTTTTTATTTTTTGCGCTATAAAAAAAATAGCGACAATTTTGAAAAAAACACATTATTTTTTTACTTTTTGCTATAATAAATATCCCCCAAAAATATATATAAAAAAAAATTTTTTTCCTCAGTTTAAGCCGATACGTATTCTTCTACATATTTTTGGTAAAAAAAAATCGCAATAAGCGATTATTGATTGGTTTGCGCAAAAGTTATAGCGTTTACAAAATAGGGGATAGTTTTATAGCATTTTTATTAATAATTTTTTTTTACTAGTAATGGCAGCGATCAGCGATTTTTATTGTGTATTTTATTGTGTATTGACACATTTTTGGGACCACTGTAATTTATACAGCAATCAGTGCTATTTAAATGCACTGATTCCTGTGTAAATGACACTGGCAGTGAAGGGGTTAACCAGGGGGTGGCAGTGTAGGGGTTAAGTGTTCCTAGGGGCGTGTTACTAACTGTGGGGGGCATGGCTGTGTTTTAGTGAACACTGATCTCTGCTCCAATCACAGGGAGCAGAGATCAGTGTCACTTGTTGCTAGGCAGAACCGGGAGATGCGGTTTACTTCCGCATCTCCCCGTTCAGCCTTTCCATGAGACGATCGCGGGTATCCCCGCGGCAATCGAGTCCGCGGGACCCACGACCGGACTCACAGGGGTCCCGACCGGCGCACGCACACGCCACCAGCGGCGCGCATGCGATGGCCCGGCGCCATTCTTAAAGGGACGTACCTGTATGCCCTTATGCCTGTCCATGCCATTCTGCCGACGTACATCGTCGTGCGCCGGTCGGGAACCAGTTAAAAGTCTACTCCCCAATCCCACCCTATGACTAGACAGTGAAAGGTGAAGCACTGATGAGCTTATCACTGTCTCTCTGCTCTCTCCTTCTATTGCTCCTTGTCAGCACATGAACTGTTTGGCTCCTTGTGTTTTTTTCTCTCTATCTATCTGAGCTCTGCTGTACAAGGACAACAAGAGGCTGATACCAAGTCAAATTCAGGTATTTACAGTGCTTGATGATGTGCAAAGATTTATTCATGAATATAGAGTTTTATTTATGTATTATTGTGTTTTTTTTATATATGCCTGGACAGCCTTAGAGGCAGAAGTTTTTTTTATCATTCTATGCAGGGGCAGACTGACAATACTCAGGGCCCCCAGACAAAATAAAACAAGGACCCTCTGTCAGGCCCATCCATGATCCACCCCTGGCCTCGCCCCTACATTTTGCACAAAGTACAACAGAGAGTCTATTAGAAAGCATCCCCTCCAGGCCCCATTAGAGACTACAAAGGAGTATAACGGGACCTGAAGGGTGTCTCTCTCTAAGAGTGTCCATTAGACAGTCTGTTAGAAAGCGTCCCCTCCAGACCCCTTTAGAGACTACAATAGAGTCTAATGGGACCTGGAGAGGGGTCTCTCTCTAACAGTGTCCATTAGACAGGCTGTTATAAAGCGTCCCTTCCAGGTCCCATTAAAGACTACAAAGGAGTACAATGGGACCTGGAGGGGGGCCTCTTTTTAACAGTGTGAACACAGAGTGTACAGTGAACACCTTCATTCACTCTGGTCCTCACTGGACATCCTTCTTGTGTCATGACTCTCACCCCTGCCCCAACCTCTCACAAAGTAGAAATAAAATTGGCACTGTGTAGCGCTCCTCTTAGCTTAACTATAGGTACTGTAGCTGTGGCTGGCTCCAGCGTCCTCTGTGGCTGGTTGGCTCCTGTGTAATCTTTGGCTGGCTGGCTCCCACGCCCTCTGTCGCTGGTTGGCTCCCATGTCCTCTGTGGCTGGCTCTTGTGGGTGGATGGCTCCTGTGGGGGGTTGGCTGGCTCCTAAGGGTGGCTGACTGGCACCCTGGCCCTGCTGTGGGTGGGTCACCATGGGTGGAGTGCTGGCACCCTGGCCCTGCTGTAGGTGGGTCACAGTGGGTGGCTGGCTGGCACCCTGGCTCTGTTGTGGGTGGGTCACTGTAGGTGGCTGGCTTTCTGGCACTTTGGCTCTGCTGTGGGTGGGTCACCGTGGGTGGGTCACCGTGGGAGGCTGGCTGCCTGGCACCCTGACCCTGCTGTGGGTGGCTGGCTGGAACCCTGGCCATGCTGTAGGTGGGTCACTGTGGGTGGCTGGCTGGCACCATGGCCCTGCTGTGGGTGGGTCACTCTGGGTGGCTGGCTGTCTGGCACCCTGGCTCTGCTGTGCGTGAGTCACCATGGATGGCTGTCTGGAACCTTGGCCTTGCAGTGGGTGGGTCACTGTGGGTGGCTGGCTGGCACCTTGACTCTGCTGTGGGTGGGTCACTGTGGGTGGCTGGCTGACTGGAACCCTGGCTCTGCTGTGGGTGGGTCACTGACTCACTGTGGGTGGCTGGCTGGCACCCTGGCCCTGCTGTGGGGGGTCACTGAAGGTGGCTGGCTGGCACCCTGGCTCTGCTGTGGATGGGTCACCGTGGGTGGCTGACTGGCACCCCGGCTCTGCTGTGGGTGGGTCACCGTGGGTGGCTGGCTGGCTCCTTGGCCCTGCTGTGAGTGGGTCACCATGGGTGGCTGGCAGGCACCCTGGCACTGCTGTAGGCGGGTCACCGTAGATGGCTGGCTGGCACCCTGGCCCTGCTATGGGTGGGTCACCGTTGGTGGCTGGCTGGCAGGCTGGCACCTTGGCCCCACTGTGGGTGGGTCACTGGTGGCTGATTGGCACCCTGGGGGGGCAGGATGGGGTTTGGCCAGGCTGAACCGCAATTTTCCAAGTCTGATTGGACACACAGAGCAGCGGCTCGGCTCTGGAGCCTCCAGAGAAAGCTGTTTTCTCTGGGGGCACTTGGCAGGAGAGAGGGGCCAGGAGCCTACCAGCACGGGACCCGAGAAGAGGGAGATCTGGGCTGCTCTGTGCAAAACCACTGAAGAGAGTGGGTAAGTATGACACATTTGTTATTTTAAAAAAAAACAAGACTTTAATATCACTTTAAGTTTGGCTGTAAGCTGTAATAGGGATAAACCATGTATCTAGAAACAAAAATGTGATAGCAATTTACAAAAATTAAAATGCAACATATCCCTTCACACATAGAACTTTTAATAACTAAAATTTACCTGCACATCAAATTCAGTAGTATTCTGGATTGTATTTGTACATTGCATAATGTTTTGTCCATATCCATTACACATTTCTATTTTTCTCTATTTTCATTTTCTTTATTTATTTTTACTAAAGAAGACTTATTTAAAGATGTTAAGCAACTGTGTAAAAAAAAACCTTGTTAATTAATTCCTTTTCAAATCCATTTTGGCAAGAGTGGTTTAAGTAGACTCATAAGGTAACTACAGATCTTGCTGGAGGCAATATTTAATATGCTCTGACAAATTAAAACTATGAGAGCCGTTGCCGTGAAATCTATTTAAGGTCCTCTGTGGCTGGTTGGCTCCTGTGTAATCTTTGGCTGGCTGGCTCCCACGCCCTCTGTCGCTGGTTGGCTCCCATGTCCTCTGTGGCTGGCTCTTGTGGGTGGATGGCTCCTGTGGGGGGTTGGCTGGCTCCTAAGGGTGGCTGACTGGCACCCTGGCCCTGCTGTGGGTGGGTCACCATGGGTGGAGTGCTGGCACCCTGGCCCTGCTGTAGGTGGGTCACAGTGGGTGTCTGGCTGGCACCCTGGCTCTGTTGTGGGTGGGTCACTGTAGGTGGCTGGCTTTCTGGCACTTTGGCTCTGCTGTGGGTGGGTCACCGTGGGTGGGTCACCGTGGGAGGCTGGCTGCCTGGCACCCTGACCCTGCTGTGGGTGGCTGGCTGGAACCCTGGCCATGCTGTAGGTGGGTCACTGTGGGTGGCTGGCTGGCACCATGGCCCTGCTGTGGGTGGGTCACCATGGGTGGCTGGCAGGCACCCTGGCACTGCTGTAGGCGGGTCACCGTAGATGGCTGGCTGGCACCCTGGCCCTGCTATGGGTGGGTCACCGCTGGTGGCTGGCTGGCAGGCTGGCACCTTGGCCCCACTGTGGGTGGGTCACTGGTGGCTGATTGGCACCCTGGGGGGGCAGGATGGGGTTTGGCCAGGCTGAACCGCAAGTCTCCAAGTCTGATTGGACACACAGAGCAGCGGCTCGGCTCTGGAGCCTCCAGAGAAAGCTGTTTTCTCTGGGGGCACTTGGCAGGAGAGAGGGGCCAGGAGCCTACCAGCACGGGACCCGAGAAGAGGGAGATCTGGGCTGCTCTGTGCAAAACCACTGAAGAGAGTGGGTAGGTATGACACATTTGTTATTTTAAAAAAAACAGACTTAAATATCACTTTAAGTTTGGCTGTAAGCTGTAATAGGGATAAACCATGTATCTAGAAACAAAAATGTGATAGCAATTTACAAAAATTAAAATGCAACATATCCCTTCACACATAGAACTTTTAATAACTTAATTTTTCCTGCACATCAAATTCAACAGTAGTATTCTGGATTGTATTTGTACATGCATAATGCATAATGTTTTGTCCATATCCATTACACATTTCTATTTTTCTCTATTTTCATTTTCTTTATTTATTTTTACTAAAGAAGACTTATTTAAAGATGTTAAGCAACTGTGTAAAAAAAAACCTTGTTAATTAATTCCTTTTCAAATCCATTTTGGCAAGAGTGGTTTAAGTAGACTCATAAGGTAACTACAGATCTTGCTGGAGGCAATATTTAATATGCTCTGACAAATTAAAACTATGAGAGCCGCTGCCGTGAAATCTATTTAAGGTAGGCAGAATGCCAGGGAGCTGGTGCCAGCATTGCACTATGAAAATGTGTAGTGCCTTGCAAAAAGAGCAATGTCCATTACAAAAAGTAATCTACAATACACATTCATTAAATTGTTGCATTTAGGCAAAGCTAAGAGTGAGGGAAGGTCTGAATGAGTTTAGAAACTGAAATTCAAGGTTAAAAGTCAATCAATAAGCAGCCAAGACCTAAAAGTGCTGAGTTTTACTCACAGGCTTTATACTTCTCCTGGCAGGAAATATAATAACAGGCAAGGTCCTGCTGGCCCACAATTCTTTTTAAAGTGAACTGAATGCAGGGCAAAGAAACGTAACCGCCCTTCTCAGCTTCATGTACTTCATGTACTGTGTCTTGGAGCTTTCACAGGATTTCCTCTCTTTTCCCTCAATAGCTAATAGAAGTGGAGGAGGAATGAGAGTAAAGGGAATAAATGCAGGTGCAGGGTAATATTTAAGTTAACCTGTTGCTTTGCCCTGCATGGGAAAAGCACATGGTCACTTTATGGCTGTCCATGGTAAGATAGATGTCTCATCAAGAATAATGGATGGTGGAATTACTGGTCAGCCTTGATAAAGCCACCCTGCTCCATTACCTGGCCCTGTATTTCTCTCTGACTTAGTACAGTCATATATTTGTTCAATATTCTTCACAGAAAAGGGTTTAGTTAGTATTTGCCTTCACAAGGCTGTATAAGATTTTTTTATGTGAAATAACAAGCATTCCTAGATAATTTTGCAAGTCAAAAATTAAAAAAAGAATGGGACTTTTCTGGTACCATAAGGTCAATATTGAGTTCAATATACGTATACTTATTATCTTAAAACATACCGTATATACTCGAGTATAAGCCAACCCGAAAATAAGCCGAGGCACCTAATTTTACCACAAAAAACTGGGAAAACATATTGACTCGAGTATAAGCCTAGGGTGAGAAATGCGCAGCTACTGGAAGTGGAAAAGAGGGTCAACAATGCCCATTTGCAGCCTCACTGTGCCCATTTGCATGCCTCACTGTGCCCATTTGCAGCCATAGGTCTCCTGAACTTCAAACTCTGTAGTTAAAGGGTTCCTAGATGCCCCCTAGCTGCAGCCAAAATTTGGGGTCTCTGGACCCAAAGGGTCCCAAAATGACATTGCTGCAGATGGACACAGTTGACTGACTTTGGGGCCCTGTATCTTGGGGCCACTTAGTGCTAGGAACCCCATTTGGATATGTTGTAGTGTTGGCTCCACTGGGTTTGCATACCAAATTTGGGGTTCCTATCACTAAGTGGCCCAGAGATGCGGGGCCGCAAAGTCGGGTCGGAAAATATCGTTTTTTTTTCTGCAGAAAAGTGCTTGACTCGAGTATAAGCCAAGGGGGGCACTTTCAGCACAAAAAAATGTGCTGAAAAACTTGGCTTATACTCGAGTATATACGGTAAATCGTTTTCCCCATTCCAACCCCTCTTCCTCCTGCTTGGTAAATCAGGAGGTAGGAGTCTTGGAAGTCTTTGTGGCCTATCCTATTGATTGTTCGAGAGATAAATTAGACAAGTTATTGGTCTATTCTTTTGAAATGTATTCATATTCGATGACTATGTTTTACACTAATGATTTCTCCCTTTGGTCCCCTTTTCAGGCCTCTACCCTCATGAGGGTATTTAACTTTATTTTTCTTCTTCACCTTTTCTACTTACCTCTATGGCTAACCTACAATCACAGAAGCCCATAAAATTCCTGATCATTCCCCAGTAGGTTATCCTTTCCTCACTATGCTGTCCTACAGCTTCCTACATCTGGCGCCTAAATGAGGCCCACCTCAGCAACCTTGCCACTTGTTTAGATATTGAAATTGCATTGAAGGAATTTTTTACCCTGGGTGACCCAGCGCATACTTCTTTAATGTGTACATGGGCTGCTTACAAAGCTACAATAGAGGTATCCTGATTCAGATGACTGCCAGGCATAGAAGACACTATAACGCTTTTTTGAAACAAAAAGAGGATGATTTAGCCGCCCTACTCAAAGATCCCCATCTAGACCTACGGGAAATAATTGAGTCCGCTCACCTGGAATTAAATGCCTGCCTCACTACAAAGGCAGAAAAACAACTGCGTTGGACTCAGGCAAAGTTTTATTCCCAATCGGATAAACTGGGTAAACTTTTATCAACAAGACTGGCCCTCAGATACCCCACCTCCTTATGTCCCTAAGATCAGGAAATCTGACGGTCCCTTCACTCAAAATCCTAAATCAGTTTTCCAGGAATTCCAAGCTTTCTATAAAAAATTGTATAACGATGGCAAGGTCACAAGCCAGCAGCAGTTTGATGATTTTGTAGACCATTTGCCTATCCTGACCCTGCAGGATGAACTTAGAGCCTTTCTAGATAAAGATAACACTGTGGAGGAGGTTCTGGCTGCTATAAAACCGGCTCCAATGGGCAAAAAAATTCTTTACATTACTGGCCCCATCTCTAGCATGCCTTTTTAGGGACATACAGAAAGGCGGTCCAATAGACAATCATTCCAATAGAGCCTTCATCACTCTTATTCCCAAACCCCACAAAGATCACAGTGATGTAACCAACTACCGACCCATATCCTTAATTAATATGATGGATTTGTGTCTTTTTCAAGTTTGCCTACTATGTAACTATGTAACTATGTAATACGGATTTTAAGCTATTCACAAAAATTCTGTCAAACAGGATGTTGACGTTTTTGGCTGACTACATTCACTCCGATCGGGTGGGCTTCCTGCCATACAGACAGGCTGCTGATCAGATCAGGAGACCAATTGACTTTATATCCTTACTACACTAATCATGAGATGGTGGACCACATAGAAAGGGGATAATGTTATCTATTGATATCTGAAAAGCATTTGATTCGCTATCATGGCCCTTCCTCTTTTGGGTGTTGGATAGGTGGAATTTTGGTCCTACATTTCTGGCCTCGATGCACTCACTATATAGCTCACCCTCGTCTCAGATACTTTTAAGGGGTCATAGGTCGGACTAGATACCCATTTTGTCGGGCATTCGACAGGAATGCCCACTATGTCCTTTATTATTTGTGATAGCCATTGAAACACTGGCAATAGCGATCCACCACAACCCAGACATCTTAGGAATAGAAAGCGGGGGGAAGAGTCATACGTGCGCATTATTTTCAGACGACCTTCTATTGTTTATCCCATCCCCCCATACCACACTACCAAATCTTCTTTCCCTATTAAACGGATTCAGAATTATTTTCAAACTCTGCCTATCCATGTCCCCGTCACCGCAATACGCCGTTTCCAATCTATAATCCTCCATAACGTCTGGGGTACTAAAGGTCCTAGAATAGCTCAGACTTCAATGTATGCTCCCAAAGACCTGGGGGTATGGGGTTGCCTGAGTTTCGGAAGTATTATATAGCCGCACAGTTGGCCCAATTACTCCAACTCCACAGCCGTCACTATTGCCCTGAGTGAGTCCCACTGGTGTCTCAGGCGTGCCTCCGCTAGCATTGGACCTTATCCTTTGGACTTCCCCAAAGCACCGTAAAGCTATTTTGAGTCCGATGCTCTCTCATTCCTTATGCATCTGGGATATGGGTTGTAGGAGATGGTCCCTACAGTCTGCACATACCCCAGTGGCCCCACTTTTCGATAATCACCTGTTCCCCCTTGGCATACAGACCGATAGATTTAGTTGGTGGGTGAACAAGGGACTATACCGTATAGGGGACTACCTAGACCACAGAGGAATACGTCCCCCTCACACTTCACAGGCAGTCTGGAGATGCCCCCCGCAGAGAGCTTCCACCTACAACATATTCAACACTTTCTTCAATCATTAAGGACGGACGGTTCTGACCTGGCAACCAGCACCATGTTTGAGAACAGGTGCATGCAGAATGCTGCCTTCCGGGGGGGGGGCATCTCCATGCTCTATGAACAGTTCACTATCCCTCTAGCCAGGCTATCATATCAGGTGGCAAGGGAGAGACATCTGGAAATAAGCCCTGAGGCAGAGGACTGGCGCAAATTGAGCACACAAATCCACAAAGGCATCCCCAATGTTGCCCTGATTGAGGCGGGATACAAAGTATATACCAGAGCGCCTCTCCAAAATGTATCTAGGAACCTCGGCCTCCTGCTTCAGGGGTTGTGGACAGGTGGGATCACCACTTCATACAGTGGTGTGAAAAAGTGTTTGCCCCCTTCCTCATTTCCTGTTCCTTTGCATGTTTGTCACACTTAAGTGTTTCGGAACATCAAACCAATTTAAACAATAGTCAAGGACAACACAAGTAAACACAAAATGCAATTTGTAAATGAAGGTGTTTATTATTAAAGGTGAAAAAAAATCCAAACCATCATGGCCCTGTGTGAAAAAGTGATTGCCCCCCTTGTTAAAACATACTATAACTGTGGTTGTCCACACCTGAGTTCAATTTCTCTAGCCACACCCAGGCCTGATTATTGCCACACCTGTTCACAATCAAGGCATCACTTAAATAGGAGCTGCTTGACACAGTAAGGTCCACCAGAAGATCCTTAAAAGCTACACATCATGCCGAGACCCAAAGAAATTCAGGAACAATTGAGAAAGAAAGTAATTGAGATCTATCAGTCTGGAAAGGGTTATAAAGCCATTTCCAAAGCTTTGGGAATCCAGCGAACCACAGTGAGAGCCATTATCCACAAATGGCGAAGACATGGAACAGTGGTGAACCTTCCCAGGAGTGGCCGGCCGCCCAAAATTACCCCAAGAGCGCAGCGACGACTCATCCAAATGGTCACAAAAGACCCCACAACAACGTCCAAGGAACTGCAGGCCTCACTTGCCTCAGTTATGGTCAGCGTTCATGCCTCCACCATCAGGAAAAGACTGGGCAAAAATGGCCTGCATGGCAGAGTTCCAAGGAGAAAACCACTGCTGAGCAAAAAGAACATCAAAGCTCGTCTCAATTTCTCCACAACACATCTTGATGATCCCCAAGACTTTTGGGACAACATTCTGTGGACCGATGAGACAAAAGTGGAACTCATTGGAAGGTGTGTGTCCAAGTATATCTGGCGTAGAAGGAACACTGCATTTCAGAAAAAGAACATTATACCAACAGTAAAATATGGTGGTGGTAGTGTGATGGTCTGGGGCTGTTTTGCTGCTTCAGGACCTGGAAGACTTGCCGTGATAAAAGGAACTATGAATTCTGCTGTCTACCAAGAGATCCTGAAGGAGAATGTCCGACCATCTGTTCGTGTACTCAAGCTGAAACGAACTTGGGTTCTGCAGCAGGACAATGATCCTTAACACACCAGCAAGTCCACCACCGAATGGCTGAAGAAAAACAAAATGAAGACTTTGGAGTGGCCTAGCCAAGTCCTGACCTGAATCCTATTGAGATGTTGTGGTATGACCTTAAAAAGGCCGTTCATGCTCGAAAACCCTCTAATGTAACTGAATTAGGACAATTCTGCAAAGATGAGTGGGACAAAATTCCTCCAGGACGCTGTAAAAGCCTCATTGCACGTTATCGCAAACGCTTGGTTGCAGTTGTTGCTGCTAAGGGTGGCCCAACCAGTTATTAGGTTTAGGGGGCAAACACTTTTTCACACAGGGCCATGATGGTTTGGATTTTTTTTCACCTTTAATAATAAACACCTTCATTTACAAATTGCATTTTGTGTTTACTTGTGTTGTCCTTGACTATTGTTTAAATTGGTTTGATGTTCCGAAACACTTAAGTGTGACAAACATGCAAAGGAACAGAAAATGAGGAAGGGGGCAAACACTTTTTCACACCACTGTATATGGTGGATATGCCCAAAGGTTCGTCGCTTCTGGATGAGGGTTCATTCATTCATATTTTTGATCACAATGGTCAATATTGGTAAAGATGCTTGTGTCGCCCTACGGAATAAACCAGTGGAAAATATCCCTAGACTTACTCTATACCAGTGGTCATCAACCCTGTCCTCAGGGCCCACTAACAGTCCAGGTTTTAGGTATTACCTTGGGGAGATGCAGACTAGAATACTGCAATCACTGAGCAGCAAATTATATCACCTGTAATGTATTTCAGTTATCTTGCAAACCTGGTCTGTTAGTGGGCCCTGAGGACAGGGTTGATGACCACTGCTCTATACCAGTGATGGCAAACCTTGCACCCCAGATGTTTTGTAACTACATTTCCCAGCCTCTCAAAGCAAGCTCCACTAATCTTTAAATGTATAATTACATGAATATCTTGCTCTAACATTGTATTATGTTTTTTATATGACATTCTGTTTATTTGTTTCTTCAAAACCACAATGATTATTATTCATAAACCTCTCAGCATTACCATATTCCTATATGTATTTTGATGCTCGTTTATGTTTATTGCATGCTGAATTTCTCCTCTGTTTATATTAGTTTGCGCCTGAATGCACTGTCTGTCCGCCAGTACATAGGAATTTGATGGAGAACCCACAGTGTTTTGTGCATTTATTTGCTTCTATTCCCTCTGGGCCTCCAATCATTTTCTCCCTTATTTCCTCATATTGGCCTTTTTTGGTGTAATGGCCACTGGGGATTTCATGTACTGTCCCCTGCTAGCTCTCAGATGCGGCTAGGATGTACTTTTCCATAACCCTGTCACCTCAGTATGGCGATTGGTTCTCCCATTGGGGATTGCCTCTATCTCAGCCTATTGTTGGTTAGTATAGACACCAAGGGGGCGGCATCACTACGGAGGCGTCCGCCCACTACTGGCCAGTGTACCCTTATCATCAATATGCCGGCTGTATTGGTGTTTTGTCTCATTCGCCCATCGAGCCTTCTGGCTGGACCAATGAGGGACTCCTTTCAGCCTGACCGTGTCATCGTGACTAGGTCATGTGACGCGGACGATGCATGCATGGCATTATGGGCATTGTAGGCCCAACACTGCCATAGCGTCGCACATGCGCACTTGCCCATTTTGTCCACACAGCGAGCGGTGACGTCACACGCCGCTCGCTGTGGGGGGCCTACTTAAGCCAGCCGTCCGCACACCACCTTGTCGGATGCTGGGGGTGCCTGTGGATTGCCTGGATCGTCTTCACAGTAAGTCTTTTGACTAAACTGCTACACTCTTTCCTGACTTGTGGCCGTTATACTTCCTAATTTATTTTATCCTACCACTATTCCTCAGGATGACCTTGATCAGAAGCAACACTCCCTGCACTGATCAGATCTACACTGATAGCATTTATCTCCATCATTATCCTGTGATTGAATGTCCTTGATGTAAGACACTACCCTAGGTAAGCTCAGATTGAATATATTGCAATTTGGTACACCTTTGGATTATACTTCTCAAAAAATATCTGTCTTCCTGGCCTGTCCATATATATTTTAGAGCCATCGGTACATATATTCTTTTTTTCCTAGTGTGATCTATGAATCGACCTATGATACCACTGTGAACCGATCAATCCACTCCAGGCACCCTCCTTCTTGCTAATATCGTCCGTTCCATATTCCATTTGATTTTATACAAATTGTAAGTATTAGAGGCTGTTGCCCAGGGTAGTTGTACCCCCAATTTTGGGTGGGAGTGAGTCTCCTCACAAGGGACACTACTATAACATATATGTGTAAAAAATCACAAATCCTGAACTTGCTTTATTTTATGATTGCTAGGTCTAGTGTGTCCCCTGCTACCAATTTTCTTTGGCGCTGATTCTTGGTGACCCCATTTGGGATCCGGTTGTCCATGCTGCTGAGCTGGACTTCCATCCAGTGGTCATTAGGTAGGTCCATTCACCATATGCCTACACTGGGGGTATTACTTTCAGGGGTATCCACCATCAGACTAGCCTGTGCATTCAACCGCAAACTATTTGAAATTAATCTATGACTTTAAAATGTATATTAAGAGAAAGGATATGGTTTGGTCAACTAGTTTGTACTAACTGGGAAGGTTAGAGATATGTGTGCCGCATCCTATAGTAATAGAAGAAAAAAAGAAATTTTCCCCTTGTTTGTGGACTTTTAAGGCACTACCAATTTTTCCCAAAGTAACACGATGTATATAGTAGCAACAAGGTTTATTTTAAATAAGTCATATACAGGATTGATTGAAAGTTGATAATTTTAACAAAATTGAGAGAATAAAAAATGCATCAATATAATGTGTAACATCAGACCCGATGCATTTCGGAGTTTAAAGAGAAGTATCCTCCTTCTTCAGGGGTCCCATTGTCAGATGTAGAGCTTAGTTCTAAATATAAGAATTTATATAGAATATAAGAATATAAGAATTTACCTGATTTTCGGCTGTACCCGACCACCCATGATACATTGAACAAACCTTTATGCCTCACAGCAAATATTTGTACTGTCATACTAAAACTGTAAATTCTTATATTTAGAACTAAGCTCTACATCTGACAATGTGACCCCTGAAGAAGGAGGATACTTCTCTTTAAACTCCGAAACACGTCGGGTCTGATGTTACACATTATATTGATGCATTTTTTATTCTCTCAATTTTGTTAAAATTATCAACTTTCAATCAATCCTGTATATGACTTGTTTAAAATAAACCTTGTTGTTACTATATACATCGTGTTACTTTGGGAAAAATTGGTAGTGCCTTAAAAGTCCACAAACAAGCGGAAAATTTATTTTTTTCTTCTTGAAATGTATATTATGGTTCTTATACTCTGTTTTTTGCATCTAGAAAGTCACTATTTAGAACATCCGCTGGTCTTTTCCCTGAGGAAGCCATCGGATATGGCAAAACATGTTGGAATGTGACTGCCTGCATCAATCATTGGCCTGCATTGATCATTAGTAGGCCTGTTGTCTTGTGAATTATTGTTATGTAAATGTTTTTTTGACACCAACTGTAATATACTGAAGTTGTGTGTTTTCTCTTACCTTCTTTTTAAGAAATTGTATTAAAACTCCTTTGGTTTTATAAATAATAAATAAAAATAACTTTTTTCTAAAATTAAATACGTTTCTGACAAATATATTAATTGGCACCGTCATAATACCTCCAATCTATTCCAAACCATTTTTTCTAAAGAATTGGGATGAGCTGCTATATAACGGTTTGGACTTTATAACCATACTGTCACATTTTTTCCACATTTCCCATGATGTTCATGCACTCTGCAGTGTAGTTGAGCATCATGGGAAACGTAGTTCCAAAACATCTGGAGTGCCAAGGTTTGCCATCACTTCTCTATACTACCGGTATATATTCTTGGTGGCAAAAATTGCCATTGCATCAGCTTGGAAAAGCCCTATTATAGACATAGCATTGATGAAATGCAAACTAACTTGGATCATGTTAAACGAAAAAATAGTGAGCGTTCTGCATGACAACCAACCTCTTTTAGAGAAAATATAGTCCCCCTAGCTCACATACCTACAGGCCTCTGATATATAAAGCTGTTTACTCGGATGACCGACCGTGGATAGCCAGATGGACTCTCCTTTCTTTCTTCTCTCTCTCCTTCTTTCCTACCATATCTTTATTTTATGCTTACCTCTGGAATCGTGTTTCTATGATTTTCTCACTTCTATTCTCTTTGGTTAACCCGGACACTCCTGGGTATATTGTTGAGAATAGGGTCCCCTATAGGGGAGAGTTATAACAAATAATTGCTGAAAGAATCTCACTTATTACATAACTATGCCACCTGAACTAACCCGCTGTGTTTTTACCTTAGCAGGGATGTATAACAGGGACCATGTTGTCTTGCATACACACAATGCACTGGGTGGCTGATACAATGAATGCATTGCAGAGTACACGTAGTTTAACCACTTAAGGACCAAGCCGCTTTTTTATACTAGTTGTTTACAAATTAAAATGTGTTTTTTTTGCTAGAAAATTACGTTAAACCCCCAAACATTATATATTTTTTTCTAAAACCCTAGAGAATAAAATGGCCGTCATAGCAATACTTTCTGTCACACCATATTTGCGCAGCTGTCTTAGAAGTGCACTTTTTTTGGAAAAAATACACTTTTTTGAATTAAAAAATAAGACAGCAGTAAAGTTAGCCCAATTTTTTTTTATATTGTGAAAGATAATGTTACGCCGAGTAAATGGATACCCAACATGTCATGCTTCAAAATTAAGCCCGCTCATGGAATGGCGACAAACTTTTACCCTTAAAAATCTCCATAGGCGATGTTTAAAAATGTTTTTAGGTTACCAGGTTAACAGGTTACCAGGTTAACAGGTTACCAGTTTTGAGTTCTAGGAGGAGGTCTAGGGCTAGAATTATTGCTCTCGCTCCTACGATTGTGGCAATATCTCACCTGTGTGGTTTGAACACCGGTTTCATATGCAGGCGCTACTCATGTATGCATTCGCTTCTGCGCCCGAGCTCGTCGGGATGGGGCGCTTTAAAAAAATATGTTTTTTTTTCTTATTTATTTTCCTTGTAATTTTTTATTATGACACAGTTTTAAAAAAAAAATTGTGTCACTTTAATTACTATTACAAGGAATGTAAACATCCATTGTAATAGAAAAAAAGCATGACATATGATATATGACATATGTTTGGATGTGGTTTTTGTCTTACCCCTTATAATATTTGGGAGGCTACATACCTGTCTTTGGCAGTATTCACAACCATCGGCACCCTCTACGGATATACGTGCCAACCTTTATGGTTGACACTGAAGTTCCAGTATTAAGATTCAGCTGTACCCATGAACAATTGATATTTCTATCTCTCGTTGAGTATTGGCTCTATCACGAGTGATTGTTATATTGTGTACTTCATTACTCTCCACCCCTGATGAAAGTTTGCAAGATAAGCTGGAAACGCGTCGGGTCTGGGGTATCCAACCCCCCATGAGAGCTTAAGTGCTATCTATTGTTGTATGTTTTTATGTTTTTCTTTTTGTACTGTATTGCGTATTGTTACTATTCAGACGCTAGTCGTCTGTTTTTAACAAATTTTTTTGTACTAATAAACACTATATTTTATAGTTTTATTGCATGTGTTGGTGGTCTTTACACAGCAATCAGTGCTATAAAAATGCAATGGAGCCGAGCAGGGGCCATCTTCCCCTCAGTCGGCAGCCAGGCATCCACGGGAGAGGACAACTGAAGCGCGGTGGGAGGGGGGTGGTTACCTCTCCCGTCCCCGATAAAAGTGATCTTGCGGTAAATCCGCTGTAGAGACCACTTTTCCGGAAAATACCGGGGTTATGGCAGCTAGCTGCTGCCATAACCCCAGTATTTAGAGTCAAAGTACAGACGAATGGGTACGTCGTCTTGCGTGAGGTGGTTAAATGTTCTGCCAGTATCTCAGCACTGGTTACTGTCCTGCCTCACATTCTAGTTAAAATATGTTGGGGGGGCCACATAACAGACCTAAACTGCGTGTCAAGTCTTCACTTGTCTGCATTAAGCCCCACATTTGTCTGTTTGTTCTTTTGTTTATCTGTTTATCTGACACACATGGAGCAAGCGAGGATTGTTCGCTGCTCTACTGAATGTTCTTTATTGTTTTACCAAAACAATTAATAAAAACCATTGAAACAGAAAATATAAATGTTTTTATTAAATATAATAAGACCGGCCAATTCATTTTATATTGTACATAAATAAACAACCTATACCACACAGAGCCCCAACTTTTAGTTACAAAGTATATTAAACACCATTAGATTTTCAAAACTGTTATATTTCCTGGAACTGTATCTTTTCTTTCTCTCTACATGTTTCGTGACCATCAGTCACTTATTCAGGAGATTGTAGGTAACAATTGTCCACTTACAGTATATGCGTATTAGGCCCAATTCACATTTGAGAACTTTAGGTGCATTTTACTTGCAATTTATTTGCATTACCAACAAACTCTAAATAATGTGTGCCATGATAAAAGCACATCAAAGATGCAGGAAGCAGGATTTTTTTTCAACACATTGCACCTTGAGTGTGTAAAATGCATAGGTGTGAACAGAGCCTATCACTTGGCCTATAACTTCATGTAAAACCAACAGCTCTATTGTGATGAACAATGAGGAGAAACATGTACAACCAAAAAGGATATGAGGACCCAGACCCTGCCTTCCACCAAGCCATATCTTTCCTTTATCAATTATAACATGTACAGGGATATGTAAAATGGTAGAGACATAAACACACAACTGGAAGGACTGGTGTCTTTTTTCAACCTTACCAACTTTGTATATAACTATGTATCTATGTAACATTCACATTACAGATTGCAAATGCTTGACGCTAAAGAAATAGTGCCCAATCATCAGATTCTCCCACCTCTCACACTGTATGAATTTGTTGTCTCGTCCATGTAACCATTGCAACTGCATTACTCCAGCATAGCTCCTAAGCACAAAGAGGAGATATACTGCAATAAAATGCAATCGTGTGAGGATATAGGCCATGCACCATTCATAAATAGTATAGCCATATGTCTACATTGTCTACATTGTCATGTGGTGTATGTAATACCTTTCACGTGATAAATGATTGGCTTTGCCTCAGTATTTGAAGATATAAAGAAGTTGTTTTCAATATCTACCTTTAGATATATACATATACTGTATGTGGTATTAGTATGGGGTATTAGTAACTTTAGCCCACATATATTTCAAATAATTGTACTAAACCTGTGCTAAGCTATTGCTAGACTTGCCAGGCTTCACACGTTTGCTGCACAATTGCAGCAAGTCTGCATTACATGACTCCAGATCAATGTTCTTTGCAAACATTCTGCAAGTCTGCTGCAAGTTCTGGTTCAGTTGTGTTATGCAATAGTCATCCCACCACAGGGGTCACTGTGGCTGAATCTTCATGCTATAGACTTGCAGAGCTCTTCCTGTAGACTCACCACTGCAACTGCAACTTTGATATTGCTAGAGACTTGCCATGCAAATTTGCCACAAATTGAAAAAGTGTCAACTAGAACTTGTGCTTCAAGTTCTCTGCAAGTGTTCAATTTGTCAGTGAAAATGTGCAGCAAGTTAACAGACTTACAATTCAATACTGCCATAAATTTGTGGCAAGTTATCCTTGCTATATGGGAAATACCTTACATATTGTATGTACCCACAAGACTTTGCTCTATATATCTCACTTAAGCTCCAGGTTCATCTAGCCAGCGCCACAAGACTTTTCTCTATATATGTCACTTAAAGGTTCATCTACCCAGCGCTATTAAGGCTGCCCTATTGGGGGGCTCTAAAATAAATGCAATGAATACATCCGATAAGTGTATATATACGGTATGCAGGGATCACCTGGATTTTACATTTTACCATGTAATACAGAAGCACCCCTTTCCATTCAGACACAAAGCAGCTGGACTTTGCTGGACTAGCAACGCAACAATTTGGGACTTTAATTTATATGATGTGGAAATCATGAGTGAGTGGTAACCATGAGAGATAGAAATCAAGGAGTGACTAACCCCAATATCCCATTGGTGTAGCACAATTTGGAATGTTTTATTTTTCCTTGTTTATATGCTGAGATTTAGCAGAAATTGTGTGTATTTAACAAGAGGTAGAAATAGAAACCTGGTAGTTGCACCACTGTATAGAGGACTACAAATGCCAGCAATACAGTAACAATTCAGAATACCACCAGCTATAGGGGGTGTATATAGAGAGCCATGCACTGTATATAGAGAGATGACTGCACTGTACTGTGTTGTAAAGAGATCCATATACTGTAATGTATACAGAAAGACCCATGCATTGTGCTGTATACAGAGAGACCCCTTTCATGGGAAATAGGAAAAGGTGGCTTCTTTTGTCATCATCTATACTGGGCTCAACTCACTCTACCGAGGTCTCATATCACATGACCTTTCTGGTTTAGGCATGCCTTCTATCCCTGATAGTAAAGCAGAGAGAGATGTGCGGAGGGTTCCCCTACTACTGGTTTTTCTATTGTGCTGTCTTGGGCTTGGTCTATAAATGGCTAGATTTGCCTCCTACATTGTGTGCAATGTCTACCATTTCCCTCTTACATTCTGTTGACTTCTTCTGTAGCTTTATTCCTGACTGGCTATTTTCTGCAATCTCTGTATTTATGCATCTGTTGCCCCTCGATCTGAAAGCACAATGATTCCCATCATGGGATGCCCTGTGTATATGTAATAATAATAATAATAATAATAAAAAAATGGTGCACTAATTCTAGAAGCTATGCAGCAAAAATAAACAAATAGGCAAAAATGACTATCCCTCATTTAAAAAAATAAAATAAAATGCGATAATAAGTGAAACAGTGATAAAGTGTTCAAGACGCTAAACAGCAAAAATAGACAAATTTGCATAAATGTCTATCCTGAATTTAATAAAACAAAAAATACAATAATATGCGATAATATGTGAAACAGTGGTAAAAGTACTCAAATCAGAATCTGTCTATTTTTGCTGTTTAGCTTCTTAAATTAATGCACTTAATCATGGTTTTACATATCACATATTATCGCAATTTTTGTTTTGTGTTTTTTTTTTTAGGGATAGGCATTCACGCATATTTGTCTATTTTTGCTGCTTAGTTTCTTGAATTATCGCATTTCATCACTGTTTCACTTATTATCGCATATTACTGTTTTTTTTTTTTAAATGAGGGATAGTCATTCTTGCATATTTGTTTATTTTTGCTGCATAGCTTCTTGAATTAGTGCACTTTATCATTGTTTCACAACACTATCGCATATTATTGCATTTTTTTTTTTTTAATTAGGGATAATCATTCCTGCATATTTGTCTATTTGTACTGCATAATTTCTTGAATTAGCGCACCATTTATTTTTATTATTATTATTACATATACACAAATACACAGGTCTTCCCATGATGGGAATCATTGTGTTTTCAGATCAAGGGGCAACAGATGCATAAATACAGAGATTGCAGAGAATAGCCAGCCAGGAATAAAGCTACAGAAGACATCAACAGAATGTAAGAGGGAAATGGTAGACATTTCACACAATGTAGGAGGCAAATCTAGCTACAGTAGCTCACAAAAGTGAGTACATCCCTCACATTTTTGTAAATATTATATTATATCTTTTCATGTGACAACACTGAAGAAATTGCACTTTGCTACAATGTAAAGTAGTCAGTGTACAGCTTGTATAACAGTGTAAATTTGCTTAAAAATAGATGGGGGGGGGGGGCGGCGCCTGTGCGCCTCCCTATGGAAGGGCCGCCACTGATCACCAGATAAAATCAAGCATTTCTTTCTGTCTTGGAAAAATTTACATTTTGAGAATTTCATGCACTTCAATACACATTTTGTTATTGCTAGTGCTAATCTGTAATTTCTCAAATTGGCTTGTATACCTCTTTCTCAATTTTTTTGCTCAAATCTTTTTTACTGTCTTTAGGCATAGTTTATCTGGATTTTTCCTGCTTTCCAGCATCCAGTGACTGCTGCATATTCTGGTGGTGTATGGAACAATGAAAGTGCCATTGCTTTTTAAGGAGCTGTGCCATAATGTCTGAGAGACAGCCATTCTTAGGTTGTAGGGATGGAGGATGGACATGATCAGGGACCTTACTTACAAACCTTTTTACAGCCTATTGCATTAGGATGTGCACCCCAAAGATTAAACACACGTGTGTGTATGTGTGTATGTATGTGTGTGTGTATATATATATATATATATATATATATATATATATATATATATACACAGTATACTGTATATATATATACTTATATATATATATATATACACACACACTCATATATGAATATGTGAATTTAAACAAACATTATAAAATGTATTTAAACATGGACGGTGTCAGCAGACCTTTAACGTCCTGGGACAAATTGTATACACATGCCCGCAGATTAAGACATTGACCAAAGATTTGCTACTTAAAATATAAAACAGCTCTACTGTAAATTTAAAATGAGAAATCTCAGGCACATGGGCGGACCCTGACTGAGCAGACATGCCAGCTTAGAGCTCTGCTCCTGAAGGAACGTTTCTACCGTACTATACCGTGTTCCAGCTCAGCTTCACCCAGTAAATATTGTTACTCGGTCTGCTAATAACCCCTGCCATTTATTGTAATGGTTCTTGGGAGTTCTTGCCTGAAAATGAAGCCAAATAACAACAAAGAAGTGCTTCCTCAGGCTTCAGTCAGAATGGCACTAGCTTAATCCTCTCCCCCTGGTACCTCACACTCAGTGAAATCCTCTCAGCACTCTAAAGTATCTGTGGTAACACAGGGGGAATATGACTCAGATTCATCTATACAAACTTCACAAATTACATCTTTTACAGACCCCGCTTATTCTTCGGTTCTGAGACAATTTGAAAAAAATGCTTCACAAAGCCCTTAGGCCACTTTCACACTGAAGCGCTTCTAAACTGCCAGTAAAAACACTGAGCGATTTTGAAGAGCTTTTCAGGCGCTTTTGAAGAGCTTTCCATTCATTTCAATGGGGAGGGGAGTTTTTCACAGCCCTGCCAGCACACTGCCCCAGTGTGAAAGCGTTCATTGATTTTAATGGAAATAAGTTTTCGTGAGCTTTTTAGGCGCTGTTTTTAGCGTGAAAGCGCCTGAAAAGCGCCTCAGTGTGAAAGGGGTCTTAGACCCCTTTCACACTGAGGAGCTTTTCTGGCACTTTAATGCTAAAAAAAGGGCCTAAAAAGCTCATGAAAACCTATTTCCATTAAAATAAATGAATGTTTTCACACTGGGGCAATGGCCTGGCAGAGTGGTGGAAAAACGCCACTCTCCATTGAAATTAATGGAAAGCTCTTCAAAAGCGCCTGAAAAGCTCTTCAAAAGCGCTCAAATGTTTTACTGGCAGTTTAGAAGCGAATCAGTGTGAAAGGGGCCTAAAATAGATTTCAGATAATATTACAGACAGTATGACTAGAGAAATAAGAGAACTGGGCCAATGCACTGCAAATCTTGAACTGAGGGTCGATGTACTTAAAAATAACACCCAGGCTTATGCAGTTGAATTTTAAAACATCAAAGAGGAAAACTTAGTCCTTCAATCTCGTTTAGAAGATTACGAAAATAGGGCCCAGCGTTTCAATATCGGTATATGTGGAATACCTGAATCTGTCACTGGTTTGCAAGCCACTATGCTATCCCTATTTCAAGAACTACAGCCTTCCATACCAGTCAAACGAATGGAGATGGACAGGGTTTATAGAGCCCTCACACCTCGCAAAGCTAATGGACCACCGCACGATATTATTGCCAAATTTTTACTATTTCTGTACCAAGGAACAACTTCTAGCTGCAGCTAGAGCAAGAGATTCACTGATTTTCCAAGGACATACTTATCAACGTTTTGCTGATCTATCTCAGCTTACTATCTCTAAGTGTTGGGCTTTGAAGCCACTTCTTCAAATTTTACAGCGTCATCAAATCACCTATCAATGAGGCTTTCCATTTTCAATTCGCTTCACTTACCAAGGATCTAAATATGTCTGCCATTCTGCTAAGGAACTCCAATCTTCTTTACAAAACATACAACTTCTAGAATGCCCTCTCAAACAGAGCAACGCAAGAAATCGAATGGTTACCCGTTCACTGCTAAAATCAGCTGGTGCTGAAGGAAGAAAAGGTCACCAGGGGCAATCCAAATTTGGTTCTTTTTCTTCCCCTACGCCAACTCCTGAGGACTCTATAGACTGACCTTTTTCTTCTTGTCTGACTCAATGTCAGGTATTCGTATATCTTTAACTTCCAACTAACGAGATGTTTGGTAAACTTTTTTTTTTTGTGTGTCTTATCAGTTTAGAACTCACTCGAACTTTTTTTTTATTTTTTTAACTCTTTACTTTTCTGCTGGTCATTTTTTTATTTTTTTTTACTGACAGCAGCGAATTGTTCACTATATTGCTTTACATAATAGACTCAAGATAATATTCGTTTTTTGAATGTTTTTTATAATTTTTTTTTTTGTTACTTGTATACACCTTACCCCATGCCTTCTATCCCTCTTCATATGCTTTCTCATGACACATTGATGGGTATGCAACTTTATGGGACAACGGCATAATTTCTATTTACCATATATACTCGAGTATAAGCTGACCCAAATATAAGCTGAGGCACCTAAATTTACCACAAGAAACTAGGAAAATGTATTGACTCGAGTATAAGCCTAGGGTGAGCAATGCGCAGCTACTGTAAGTGGAAAAGAGGGTCAACAATGCCCATTTGCAGCCTCACTGTGCCCATTTGCATGCCTCACACTGCCTCACACTGCCCATTTGCAGCAGGTCCCCCGAACTTCAAACTTGGTAGTTAATGGTTCCTAGATGCCCCCTATCTGCAGTCAAAATTTGGGGTCTCTGGACCCAAAGAGTCCTGAAATAACATTGCTGCAGATGGACCCCCTGGGTTTGCACACCTCAAATTTGGGGTTCCTAGCACCAAGTGGCCCCGAGATATGGGGCCCCAAAGTCGGTTCGGAAAATGTCATTTTCTGCTGCAGAAAAGTGCTTGACTCCAGTATAAGCTGAGGGGGGCTTTTACAGCACAAAAAAAATGTGCTGAAAAACTCGGCTTATACTTGAGTATATACGGTATGTATTACTTTTTATTGTTGGCAGTGTTCCCTTTGTGGTGTTTATGTGCCTCCAGTTTGCTACCCTTGGATACCCATTATTATGTGGGCTTATGACGGTAGCTCTTTGGCCTCTGATGGAGTGCTTGTCTATCCCCCAGTACACCGTTCTCTTGAGCTATTAGCTCTTTTTATTATTTTACAAATTTTAGTAATATATGCTTGATGAGAGTCAATTCCTTACCTTTTCTTCCAGCCTTTCTTTTTTCCTACCCCCTATAATTAATTGAATGCGATCCTACTGTGTCAGCAAAATGTGGCTGTATGCAGAGCACACAGCCAAATCTCCTGTTTCTAATAATAATAAAATTTCCGTTTTAACGATATAATGACTTACCTTCTGATCATATGTCTCCCCTGGTTCCCCATTCCCCAGTAAACAGACATGACCATCCTTCTTATGTTCTCAGTTCCATCAGCATAACTTCCCCTGTGGGTAGTCAGCCTGGTTCTTTTATTTACCCATAAACAGGAAGCCACACGCTGGAGGGTTTGCCTCCAACAGCTAAACCCCTCCTACACAGTTTGTGACCTCACAGGAAAATGAACAACACAGGATGTTAATGACCATATAAAGACATGACACAGAATAAATTAATTTATACAATAACCAATGAATGATGACTACAACTCCGTTGATAGAAATCCTTAATATACATTGTTCCAGAGAACAATGTATACCTGGATTATGCTACCTTCCCTGTGGATGGAAGGTTATCTGCAGATGCACGCTGCGAATCTCGACATGTGCTGATCAGACACAGCAGAGACAATGAGCGTACATCCGCCCATAACAGACCATAACCTATCCACTCAGACGATCGTCTGTGCAATGCACAGGGGCCCTTTCGCTGGTGGACATACCCCCACTCTGCAAACACCTCTCTCCAAACAGGAAGTTTACCACTACCTAACAGGTCTCAACCAGCGTCAGTCTGCCCCAGTCAGCTCTTTAGAGTGGGCTGGGATAGAACGAAAACTGGGGGACTCTTATGACAATACATACTAAAATACATCCAATACATCTTCATAACATTTTCCACAACATACTGTCAGAACTTAAAGTTTTTATTATGCAACTCCTTTTATTGTTAATATGGCCCCCTCAAACATTTTTACCCTAAATGTCCAAGGTCTTAATATATCACAAAAACGCACTAGAGCATTCCGCTCATTTGCCGCAGCTAAAATCCACATTCTTTGCCTACATTTTACTGAACAATCTACTCCTAAGTTTTTCAGCTCCTCTTATACACAGGTATATACAGCCTTGGCATCTACTAAATAATGAGGTGTTCTTATAGCTGTTCATTGTACAACCCCATTTGTACTTTCATCTTAAATTTAGAAAACATTTTTTTTTTACTTTTTGCTATAATAAATAACCCCAAAAATGTTTTTAACAAACAAACTTCTTTATCAGTTTAGGCCAATATGTATTCTTCTACATATTTTTGGTTAAAAAATCGCAATAAGCATATATTGATTGGTTTTAGCAAAGGTTATAGCGTCTACAAACTATGGGAACGTTTTATGGCATTTTTATGGCATTTTTATGGCATGTTAAGTTTTTTAGTTTTTACGAGTAATGGTGGTGATCCGCTATTTTTAGCGGTACTGCGACATTACGGCAGACAGATCTGACACTTTTGACACATTTTTGGGACCATTGTCATTTATACAGCAATCAGGGCTATAAAATGCACTGATTACTGTGTAAATGTCACTGTCAGGGAAGGGGTTAACACTAGGGAGGCAATCAAGGGGTTAAATGTGTTCCCTCGTGTGTGTTTCTAACTGTATGGGGTTGGGACTGACTGGGGGAGGAGACATATACTTACTAGGAACCACTTTTCTGACATCAATGTCCGTGAGACAGTCGGCAAGTGGTTAAGGCCAGCTTTGACTCTGGGCTTACCACTGTACTGAGTTATATATAAATTCTTTATATGAAGCATCCTGGTACTCAGAGGACCTATATGGATATTTTTCAAATTTAATGTCCAGGGCAGCGCTTTTTATATACACATATGGAAAAATCACTGGAATATTTTTCTCTTAACTTTTACCTTTCTTCCTAACTAAAGCCTGTAAATAACAAATATATGCATTTAGAGCCTCTAAAACGTGAAAGCCCTAGCTGTCCTCCAATTAAAAAAAACAGAAAAAAGCTCTGGGAGTTAAGATGTTAATGTGTATGTTAAGCCAAACATTTCCCCCCCAAAAATTAGAGTGAAGAGTGGTAGGACCCCTACCAGTTTCCCCCCCCCCTCTTTTTTCTGTGTATGTCATGTCTTCACATCCTGTCCTAAAACCACGGAAGGAAGTAAGGAAGTACAGTAAGAGGGGACCTTTTAAAATTAAGGAAATATCTATTTAAGACAGTTGTCATATCCCAATTGAAAAATACCCCTCACTTCCTTTTTCCATCACTTTCGATAGTAACCTGGCAATAGATGATTCCGTTTTTTTTTTTTTTTTTGATCAGCCAGAAGGCTGATTAAGATAAAAAATTAACGGGTTCCCCAATACACACAAGTGAAGTAGATGGAGGAATGCTCCCCACTGTATTATATTTTGTCAGTTATATATTATGTTATGCCTTAAGGGGGAATCAGTTCGCATTTGCAAATCATTCATTCATTCAGTGGGGACTCCTCCATTGTCAGAATACTCTGATCACAGCGTTGCAGCTGATTGGTAGCAGACACTGATCGAATTAAAGTTTTCCAACGGTCCTGTTTGACAGAAGTCAATTGTTACATCACCTGTTGAGTGGAAACAGCCATAGAAGCATTGAAATTGGGCTGGTCCTTGCTGAGCCAGCCAAATATTGATCCATCAATGGCTGTCTTACAGTGGTATTAAACCCAAAACACAAAATGTAATTTGTTCAGGCTTACTAATCATTAGATGTGGTAGCTGCGTTCATTTTCTTTTTTGGGCTTTTTCCCTAGTGATCTGACCAGTAAGACCACACCTCCTGTATTAGAGTGCCCTCACTCTGGATGAAGGAATACAGGGGGCATAGCAGACCTCAGCATTATCAGTCTGGGGGGATGGGAGTGTTCGATGTACTAGCAAGAAATTACAGTAACAGTTTTGTTTCTTTTGAGATAAAGGTCTTACATAAATAAAAACTGCTCATTATAATCACCCCTGTCAGTGGTAAAAGGTTTGTCTCAACACTTTAACTGATACGTTTGCAGGAGAGCTTGTTCTTTTAAAAGACAACAAACTTACTGGCCAGAATAAAGAAAACGAATGCAGCCATCACATGTAAGAATTGGTAAGTTGCAATATAGTAAATGTCTGCTCTTTGGTTGAATACCACTTTATTAGTAAGTTTGAATCAAACTGAGGCTCAGTCTAATGCCCCGTACACACGGTCGGATTTTCAGATGGAAAATGTTCAATGGGAGCTTGTAGTCGGAAATTCCGACCGTGTGTAGGCTCCATCGGACATTTTTTTCCATCGGAATTTCCAACACAAAAAATTTGAGATCTGGATCTCAAATTTTGCGACAACAAAATCCATTGTCGGAAATTCTGATCATGTGTACACAATTCCGATGCACAAAGTTCCACGCATGCTTGGAATCCGTCAGAAAAAAAACATGGATTTTGTTGTCGAAAAATCCTATCGAAGGCATAACCCTTCAACATTTTATCCAAAATAAACAAAAAATGTTGACTTACACTTGAACATTTACCAAAATTTACTAGATGTAACATTTGTTGACGACACATTATAAATTATGTAAATATTACTATCAAATAGGCAGCAAATGTGCATGAATTAATAGAAGGTCTTTATAAAAATATCCCTTAATTGTTTCCCTTAGGATTACTCACATTTATGTCATCATTTTTTTTTCTTGAATACTGTAAAGTGTTAAGAATTGATTTACAGTCTCTGTTTTTGTACAGGTGATGGATATGTCAAATAACTACTTATTAAAAAGCTGCAAATTGTCAATTAATGTCAGATGAGCAGAATAAGAAACTGTAAAGTCTGACTGCACTTGTTGCCATGTCAACTGGAAGGCAAAATACATTTTCCTTAGTATATTTTTAAGATCCTAAGCACCAAGCTTAGATTATCTAAAAGACAGGGCAAAAAACATTTCATTCAGTATATATGTGTAGCACTGGCTCCTGACGAGCATGCGCTATGTATTTTTCAAAAGTTAATATTCCTGAAACCATAGTTGGGTTTTAGGCCTAATTATGTCAAATTATGGTTTCAGTACCAGTCTAGCTGGAATTGCACTTGGCCGTAGGTGTCGCCGTCACCGCCGGCAAGTATGAGAACACAGTTTGGCTGGGCGTTTTGCGTACCATTCTTTCTCAGAACCAGCCCAGTGGGAGTGTCATCCTGCTGTGAATTCTGGGAGAAGGTATTTAAGGTACTGAGATCACGTGCTTTGGGGGTTCCGGTCCAGTCCAGAAGATATTTTCTGTCTGTTTGGTCCTGGTCCTCCTGACCAGCCCTCACGGCCCTCCTGGCCTGGGGTGCGGATCCATGCCATTCCGAGTCTCGGGGCTGGATAGCCCGAGGCGAAGCAACTGCAGGGACAGGCCTGAATGGATATCGGGGCCTAATCATCCAAAAGTGGTCCGGTGCCGTCTCGTCTAAGGAGAGGCCCAGCAACTGGAGAAGCATCTAGGGGAGGACTCTTCGGGAGAGGGCCATGCACAAGGCTGGTCTCTCTGAAGGAGCCTGGAGGCTCAGTTGAAGAACACCAAATGGATCTACACTCATACGGTATCGCCGGACCGGCTGCAAGATACTGGTACCGTATGATAACTCTCTCTCTAAATCTAAAGTCCCTCAGTTAGTCTGTGGCAGAGACTTTTGTTCAAGTGTTCTACATCCAAGTCTGTGGCAGAGACTTTTGTTCAAGTGCTTTACATCCAAGTCTGTGGCAGAGACTTTTATTTACTTAGCACTTTACCGGTTGCTAGGCCTAGTGAGAGGAGGTCTATCCGGGGGTGGCGAGAATCCAGCTGTGAAACAGTTATTCTCTGGATTTCTACAATAAGAGACTTTCTATTCTTGCAGTTCCAAAAGTACCTGAACTTTCCTCATAAGGCCAATTTCACACATGCGGACCGTATGTCCGTTTTTCATCCATCCGTTTTTGGATGAAAAACGGACATACATGCATGTCTATGGGATAGCGGGTGTCAGCGGATGAGCATCCGCTGACACCCGCTATCGTCCGCCTCCGCTATTGTCCGATTCTGCAGACAGAGGAAAACCCTATTTTTCCATCCGTCTGCAGAGCGGATTGGATGAACACGGACAGACGGTCCGTGTTCATCCGATCCCCCATAGAGGAGAGCGGAGAACTGACAGGGCGGTCCCTGCATAGTGTGCAGGGACCGCCCTGTCATCAGCCAGCTCAGCGGGGGATCAGCGGAGCGATCCCCGCTGAGCAGCGGATCTTCACGGGGCGGATCAATACGGATCCGTCCCGTGTGAAAGGGGCCTAACCCTCTACCCTACGTTAAGAGACTGTGTTATCTTTTAAATAAATAACCCAAAAGGAAGATAAAGTGTCAGTTTCTAAATTTTTTTGGGCCATCTACCACGGGAACCCCTAGACGGAGACGAGGTGAAGAAGGTAACGGTAAGCCCAAAAAAAAAACCAGCAGCTCCTTCGGGGGTCAGTGCTACATATGTTTTTTTTTTTTATTCTATGCACAATTTCATTTACCCATAGTGCTTAGCATTTACAATTAAAATTCTGTATGATGGATTCTTTAAGAAACTATTAAATTTAGATGAAAATGGAAGAAATTAAGAGAGTCCATTTTATTTATGAAAAATACTATGTGTTTCAACCTTCTGATGACAGGACTTTTTTGCCGCGTACACACGGTCGGAATTTCCGATGGAAACAGTCCGATGGGAGCTTTTTATCAGATTTTCAGACCGTGTGTATGCCCATCAGTCTTTTTCTGTCGGAATTTCCGACGGACTTTGGATTGAGAACCTGTTCTTAATTTTTCCGACGGAAAACCTTTCTATCGAATTTTCCGATCGTGTGTATGCAATTCCGACACGCAAAATTCCGACGCATGCTCGGAAACAATTCGACGCATGCTCAGAAGCATTAAACTTCCCTTTTATAGTGCAGTCGAACGTTTTTTAAGGCGTGGTGTTATTGACCGTCAGAATTTGGTGTGACCGTGTGTAGGCAAGACAGTTTGAGCGAAATTCCTTCGGAATTCCGACGGGAAAACCATCAGAGCTTTTTCCGACGAAAATTTCGACCGTGTGTACGCGGCATTTGAAATACTGACATGGAGCAAATATGCAGATCAGGAAAGTCCACCCAAAAGGGATGTCATCCTTCTTATTCAAGGTTAGTAAATAAAGGTTCTGAAGCTAGAAGATAAGCATGACAGCCATGCAACTCTTTCAGAAGACAACAGCAAAAGCAGCCTGTACAGTATATCACCATAGACTTATTTTAATACATTTTGAGATGCCTGCAAGAAATATAATTTCAATTTCTACTTTATGGTGGTCAGGGCTCACAGTAATCATGGACAGAATGACGCTCATGTCATTACATGAACGTTCATAGACAAAAAATGGGTAGTGCTAAATAGTATGAGATTTTTTTTTATTCCCCACAGTATTTCCTTTCATTATCCTAAAATATTGTTCTGTTTCCCTGAACTCAATCCATTGTTGCCATATCCTCTGATATTTTTCTTCTAGATTCTCTAAGGTGTATAGCGAGAGTTCTATTATTCTTGTCCTCTCAACCCTCTCTACCCACTCTTTCATTGAGGGTGTCTCCTGAATTTTCCAGTAGCAGGGAATTAGGGCTTTGGCTGCATTTAATAGATAGGGGGTGAGGTTCCTAGCGTGTCTTCCCTCTCCGCTCTCTGTATCATGGAATAAACATACCCATGGAAGCTTCTTCACCCTTACTTGTGTTATTTTAAAAATTATTTCTATTATTTGCTCCCAATATTCCTTTATTTTCGGGCAGTAACACCACAGGTGTGAGAAGGAACCCACTGCCTCGCACCCTCGCCAACAATTAGGAGAAATATCTCCGTTGTAGGCGTTCGCTCCTTGAGGAGTTACATACCACCTAGCTAGGCGTTTATAGTATGAGTCCATCAATAAGTCAAGCTTGACAAATGAGCACGCCCTGAGTCCAATCTACCAGTGTGCATGCTCTGAAATGCCGTTGCAACCCACCCATAACGTCATCACGCCGGTGCCGTGTTCCAGTGCTCACCATCGGCCTGATCCAAGCCTTGGTTTCATCACCGTGGTCCCAGAGATCCTGCTGGCTAGGATTTCTCCCCCACAGGCAGAAAAATCAGCTGTTCAGAACGCTGCTCTACAATGAACGCCACGCCAGTGTGGATAGACTCGTGCCTTACTTCCTTAACCTCCATGTAAGTGGAAAATGCACCTGTATCTCATTCAAATGTTTAAAGTTCTAACCCAGAGGTGCCTGTGTTTCTCTTCTCATTACATGAACACTGTCTAGGAGTAAGGACTGCTGCCAGAGGAGAAGAGGAAGGACCCATGCCATCACAGCACCAACCACATGGCTAGAGAATTTAAAGTGATATTAAAGGTTCAGTTTTTTTTTTTTAATAACAAACCTGTCATATTTACCTGCTCTGTAGCTCAATGGTTTGGCACAGAGTAGCCCGATCCTCGTATTATTGGGGCCCCCACGATGCTCCTCCCTCCTGATGCTCCTCCCTCCTGCTTGCTATGGGGGCACCGTGTGTCCATTCACACACAGAGTGTGGCTCGGCCTCGGCTTCCTACCCTTGCTCCTTACTGGTCAGATCCCAGTGTCCTTTTTGATGTTCTGTTCCTTTGGTCAGCTTATTCTTACAGGATTAAGTGGGATTCTTTGTGCCCAACCTGGGGAACTGTGGCACTTGTTTTGAGGTACTCAGAGCCCTTGTACATAGTAGTCTGTTTTTCTTACCGAATTGCATAGTGAAGAAAAAGACACACTACAACTTTTGACTGGTTTCCAGTAGTTAAATTGTTTTTTGTTTTCTTTTACCCTAGTGTACTTTTTTCTGTGTTGTCCATCCCTTTTCTCTTTTTATGTTTTTGTTTTTTCCTCTGATCATTTGAAATATATCTCTTTCAATGAGGTATAGAAAGCACAAAGGTGTGAGCATGGATTTGTAAAATAGTAATGACCTCTAGCAGTCTCTGACCTTTTCTTGCTGCACATTTTGACTTTGACTATCTTCTGTTGTATGCCTACAGCCTCTGTAAGTTTTTTGTAATATTACATTTGCTAAGTATTATATGCAGTCCTTTGGCAATGTTAAGGGCCACATTTGAGGCCCCATTTATAAAAGTTGATCAACACTGCTTTTGATAATGGTGCTAGATGATGAAGTGCTGCTTTCTACTGTATTACCGAAGTAAAGTTAAGGATTAAAGTGGTTCTAAAGGCCAAAGGTTTTTTATCTTAATGCATTCAATGCATTCAAATAAAAAACCTTCTGTATGCAGCAGCCCCCCTTAGCCCCCCTAATACTTACCTGAGCCCCATTTTGATCCAGTGATGTTGCACGATAGCCTCGGCTGCCCGGGACTCTCCATCCTCATGTACTAAGACAGCAGCGGGCGCCATTGGCTCCTGCTGCTGTCAAGTCAGTGAGCCAATGAGGAGAAAGAGGGGGTGAATGCACACACAGAGCAGCAGCTTAGCTTGGGTGCCCCCATAGCAAGCTGCTTGTACTCGGCAGGAATATGAACAACGTTCGATCTCCTCACCCAGGCAGTCCCATCCCCCCACAGTTAGAATCACTCCCTGGGACACGCATTTAGCCCCTTGATCGGCCCCTACTGATAACCCCTTCCCTGCCAGTGTCATTTATACAGTAATAAGTGCATTTATATACAGCACTGATAGCTGTATAAATGTCAATGGACCCAAAAAAAGTGTCAAAAGTGTTCGATCTGTCCCCCACAATGTCAACATTTTGATGAAAATCGGCGGATCACCGTCATTACTAGTAAAAAAACAATAATAATAAAAATTACATAAATATTGCCCCCAAAATGAACTGCACAGTGAAGGTAAGTATGACATGTTTGTTATTTATTTTTTTTTTTTATTAAACAACCCCTTTAAGTCTATTTAGTGACAATCATCTCCCTGATACATTTAACATACAATGGCAACCAGGCTCACTTCTGCATAGAAACCAATTATCTTCTAGCCTCAGCTTGGTCATTTAGGCTTTGGCAATAAAACCTGGACCCTGATTGGCTTCTATGTAGAAGTGAGCCTGATTTTTGCACTCTCCAGCTTTAGTAAATAATCCACAATGTGTCATTATTTGTGTTTTGTTCATTGTTTGAGATGTAGTCAACTGAACAAAGAGGAAGGTTAATAGTTTATTTGTTTATTTATTTTTTACAATACTTAACAGTATTGTTTTGTGTGCATATGTACAGTATATATACATACAAGTCATATGTTTTTTTTTTTTATCTTCAAAGAGCTAAAGGTGTGTTTGTTTTCCTTCACTATAGGTCTTGTAGTGTGTTGAATAGGGATAATTAGTGTGTACCAGTTCCTATTGAAATTTCCCTCTCCAGCTGTAGGGGTTCTCAGGAAAGTTTGGCCCACATATCTGTTTTAAGCTCTATACAATGTTTGTAGAGTATAGTAATAGATTCATTCTAGAAGTACAACAGAAGCCACCATAGGTGTGCTGTAGAGTGATCACGTGACAGTTCACGGAATGATAATGTATGTCTGATGAAGTGGTAAATTGTTTTAGAAATGCTATAAATGTCTACTTTTCCTGCTGTTTGGTGTAATATAACCAAATAGTTATTTTTTATGAGAAAACACACATATATATATATATATATTCAAATAAAAGGCTGCTTTTGCTTTTGTTTTTTTTTATTATTACTATTTGTTTTGAAATTTTTACAAATGGACATACATTATAGTCTTTTTTCCTAACCATAAATAATTTTTCCTAGATACATCACACTAACAGGAGAGAGCTTACCATCTACCTAAAGCTGAATTCCAGAAATTCATCCAGATTGTAAACAATGCAGGCATACCATGCGCATGTCACTTCCTGGACTTATCTCTATTATTTGCATCTAAAAGGATTTTGGCACTACCGGAAAAGACACTCGGAGCTCTCAGAGAAGAGAAGCACACACAGCAGCTCTGCCCGACTCTTCCCTCTGCTGCACATTCACAGAAGCCCTTGCATTTTGTGAATAAGTCCACATAATACAAAGGCTTCTGTGATTGGGCAGCAGGAGGGAGAAGGGGGCAAAGCAGCTGCATCGACCCTGCTGCTGAAGGAGCTGTCCAGCATCAAAGCTCCTGGAATTATAGCATTACTTGCCTCTTGGGAGATCCATAAACCTATCAGATGTAAATAAAAAATATACGTTCAGAAGGTGGCATGCACCTTTTTGGACTTTACTCATAGTATGCCTGCACATTTAACTAGCTAGCTGAATTGCTGGGGTTCAGCTTTAAAGAACAATTCCATCCAACAAGTATTCAGGAAGCTGCTAATGCTTTCCAGTTAAAGCAGTTGTAAATAGTTGTATTTCCTAAAATAATTTTTTTTTATAACTTACCTGATCTGTTCAATGGTTTTGCACAGAGTATTCCCAAACTTCCACTTCTGGGGTTCCTTGCCAGTGCTGTCCACTTCTCCTGTTCTCCAAGTGCCCCCATATTAAGCCGTTTGATATGAAGGTACTCATGAAGGTACTCATGTGGAAGCACTCCCAAACCAGGCTGTGTGTATCTATAGATACACACAGTGCTGATCAGCCTCACCGCCAAGCACCCCCCCCCCCCGCTCCCTCCTCACAGAATTTGATTGACAGCAGCAGGAGACAATGGTTCCAGGACAGTGCTGGATCGAGGGAAGACGCTGGTAAGTGTTTAAGAGAGGGCTGGGGGGGAGCTGCTATTAAAAGTTTTTTGTTTTACCCTAATGCAGAGAATGAAAAAAAATGTGCCTTTTAGAAACACTTTAACATAGCAAATTGTTAAAGCCTGAAAGTTTATTTAATGTTTTCTAATTTGAGCTATTAATCCTGGCAGCCTCTAAAAGTAGTTGTCCCTTAACCACTTGGAAGATTTGGCTGCTGAATGACCGAGCCATTGTGTCGATTTAACTGACAATTGCACGGTCGTGCGATGTTGTACCCAAACATTGACGTCCTTTTTTTCCACTACAAATAGAGCTTTCTTTTGGTGGTATTTGATCACTTATTTTTTATTTTTTCGCTATAAACAAAAAAAGAGCGACAATTTGGAAAAAAAAAGCAATATTTTTTGCTTATTTTTTACTATTTGCTATAATAAATATCCCCCACAAATATCTAAAAAAAAACTATTTTTTTCCTCAGTTTAGGCCGATATGTATTCTACAAATTTTTTAAAACAACGGGACCGTGTGGGACCGTGGAGCTGTGTGTGATCCCAGTACGGAGGATCACTGATCGGTCTCCTCCCCTTGTCAGTCCCCTCCCCCCACAGTTAGAATCACTTCTTTAGGGAACACATTAACCCCTGCAGCGCCCCTAGTGTTAACCCCTTCCCTGCCAGTCACATTTACACAGTAATCAATGCAATTTTATAGCAACGATCGCTGTGTAAATGTGAATGGTTCCAAAAATGTGTCAAAAGTGTCCGAAGTGTCCGCCGCAATGTAGCAGTCACGAAAAAAAAATCGCAGATCGCCGCCATTACTAGTAAAAAAAAAAAAAAAAAAATGCAATAAATCTATCCCCTATTTTGTAGACGCTATAACTTTTGCGTAAACCGATCTATATACGCTTATTGCGATCTATTTTACCAAAAATATGTAGAAGAATACGTATCGGCCTAAATTGAGTATAAAAATAGTTTTTTGTTAAAAAAATGGGATATTTATTATAGCAAAAAGTAAAAAATATTGTGTTTTTTTTCAAAATTGTCGCTCTTCTTTTGTTTATAGCGCAAAAAATAAAAACCGCAGGGGCGATCAAATACCACCAAAAGAAAGCTCTATTTGTGGGAAAAAAAGGACGTCAATTTTGTTTGGATGTAACGTCGCACGACCGCGCAATTGTTAGTTAAAGCGACGCAGTAATCTAATAGTGTGTATGGGGTCTTACTTCTTCTGCTATATGTTAGTTTCGCATGGTAGCAGGCAGGTTCTTTATTTGCTCGTTCCTCTGTTGTTGACCAAGGCCATAGTAGGAAAAACAAAAATTAAGGACCACAGAAATTATCCTCAGTGGTGCTGTGGAAAGTTCTGACGTTTTTGCAGTGGTGAAACGTGCCCGGCCCTTCCCACCTCCCACATATTCCTGCTGGCCAGTGGGGCATCCTATCATAGGAATGTACAGGGGGCAGAGTAATTACCCTGATTTGTTAACATTGAAAACTGAATTTTCCATCCAATAATGAATTTTTTACAATTGAGAATTTTTTTTACTGTATGTTTTTTAAAGGCATGTTCTTCAAAATCATATTGTTGCATTAAAAGCTAAAAGGGATCAGAAAACCTTTGTAAAAGAGCAGTAAAATTCTTATTACCCCATCATTAAGTACATTTTTCAATGTAGAAGTGAAAACATATGGAAATAATTCTATTTTCTGCTTCTTGTACAAGTTTTCATAATTTTAAAATTACATCATATGAAATAATATAAGAGGAACTAATATACAAATAAATACTGTTAACTTTGCATAACCACAAATAGGCAACAATTGCAGTTATTCCTTATGGAACGTGACACAACATTGGATTAACTAACCAACGATCTCTGGCATTAAGTTAGTCATTAGTGTGCCGTTAACTTGGTTAGAATCAGCTTTTCAGGGACATATTAAACTGTTTTGGGAAATGTGAATAAAAGGAGAATTGGCCAAGTAATATTAAATTGCATCTCCGAAGCGCTATGAAATATGTGTTAAAAGTAATAACATTTCCAGTTTTAGGAAAATCGTGATTAATGCTGGTATATTAAGAGGCCAACTTGGAAGAAACTATAGATATAAAATCTTCCAGATTCCAATTTTGATTTGGCATCTAATAATCTCACAGAAAGTTTAAAGTATCCGAACTGTTCAAACAAGCCCTAGATTTGACTGCAAGTATGACGCTTCCAGGAGAAAGATCCCCTAAATGTTGAATTCAGCAAGACCTTAGACTGACACGTAGATGCTTGAAAGGGCTTAATCTGTTAAATGCTGTGGAAGAGGTTGCTGAAATGCTGATAATTGCATACAAATTGTAACATACTTGTAGAAGTATGGAAAGCTGCTTGGAGGCCAAAAATATTTTAGCCTCTTGTACATTCGCATGGGTTTTATTACTTGGACTAGGAAACTTCTTGGTTCATGTACGGTAAATCCTTTCATTCTATAAGACCTTGTATTGGAATATAATATATGATGACATGTACCTTAGAGTCAACTACTTAGTGTACACAAAGCAGTTTACTGATAGTAATAAAGCTTTTTATACAGAATACCATAATATGTTTTGTTTTATTGTTGAATTTATCCCCCTATTAAACAACTAGGTTAAGACTCAAAGCCCAACCGAACATTGGAAGTGCATTTAAACAAAGAGTGTTCAAAGACTTACAGTTTGTTACATTTAAAAATCAGCTACTGAAAATCTTTTGTCCTGCCTGCATGTTGCAGAGTGATCTAACAGTATAAGCAAATCAGCCTAATGATTAGACAGAAGGAACTGTAACCTGGAAGTAAATAAGTGCAGAGTTGGTTTAACAATGAAAACAGGGTTTTATTAAAAAAAAAGTGTACATACATGACAGAACAATGTTAAACAGATTATGAAGCTGGGCAAACAGGAGCTCCTCAAAGCAATGTTTATGAGTCTCAATCAGGGCACTAGGTGGCAGCACAGCACAGGTTCTATAAGGATCTATAGTAACAGAGATTAGAGGGGAATCATTACTTCGGTAAAGAATACAGTACGCAGATAGCTTCTTGCACTTATTCTCTCAGACAACATCCCTAAGTCCAAGCTAGGTTTGGTAGCACAAGTGAACAACTGGAGGGATCTCAGGGCTGGTAACACAGCTGAGCAGCTGGAGGAGTCTCAGGACTGGTAGACACAGAGCCAATCCACTTGACTCTGGTAGAATTTGGAGCTACTGTAGGCTGTCTGCAGCTTGCCCACCTGCCAGGCCTAAAGCCTCGTACACACGATCGGATTTTCCAATGGGAATTGTGTGATGACAGGCTGTTGGCGGAAAAATCGACCATTTGTAAGCTCCATTAGACAATTGTTGGCCAACTTTTCGTGGTCAAATGTTGGATGGCAGGTTTATAAATTTTCCATGGACAACGGTCTGTTGTTGGATTTTCCGAGCGTGTGTACACAAGTCCGTCGGACAAAAGTCCAAAGTACAAACACGCATGCTCGGAAGCAAGGACGAGCCGGAAGCGGTCGCTCTTGTAAACTAGTGTTCGTAATGGAAAATTAACATTTGTGATATGCCAAATTATGAAATCTCGAAATGCAGCGCACATTCTCTTTTTCTTTAATGGGATAATAATGAAACTGCTTTGCTGGTGATACCAATGGAGTTATGGCAAACTAATTTTCAAAGGATTTTTTTTTCTAGTGATATCAAGAATAATATTATTATGTTTTTTTTTATTTTATTTTGTTACCACAACACCATTATCCCCTAGTTTATAAGATCAAAGATACAACTATGTTGGTGTCCCTTGTCAATTTTACATTGTATTTTTTAAAATGTAACTGCCTACTCCTAAACTGTCAAGTAAAACACATAGCCAAGTATTATTCTACACAATTTTTTTATTGTGCATTAAAAAAGAAAACAAAGAAAATTAGACATGCTATCTGCCAATAGAACTTAACCAAAAAGTGCATTCTATGCATCCAAAAATATAGAAAATATACCAAATCAAATCATTATTCAACCCCAAAAAAAAAAAAAGCCTCATGCATGTGTCCTGCTTCTTAATATAGGGGGTCAACAATGCCAAGAGTTGGTGAAAGCAGGGGTCTGTCATCCGGAGGTTAATTTCCAAAAATCATCCGGATTATTCTCTTGGAGCTCCCGCAGCAAAGGCATATGACATAATTTTTCACGATTAATAAAGCAACCAATTTTTGGTCCAATAAATCCTCCTCCTCCTGTTCCTGGACTTGACTTGGGTCAAAACATTAACTCCAAGGCCAATAATAAATAACACGTTATCTCCTCCGACTCTGCAACATGGCTGGTTGACGAACTGCCGTTCAGAAACGAACTGAAAAGTGCGAAATGAAAAGCACGGATCAACACTAACCAAACTTCTACTAACACAAATTTAGCAGAAGCAGCCCAAAGGCTGGCGCATGACAATTGAACTTCCTCTTTGTAGTCTCATAGTACTTCACATCACATGCCCAGCTACCTCTGCCTGATCAGGTGTAATATCTCTGAGCTGCTGAGAGTGAGAAACAGGGATTGTGGGAATGGAGGGAACTAGGGAGAAAGAAGTTAACCACTTGAGTCCCAACTTTAAAACCACGCTGGGAACATGCGCTTTTTACACACTCCCAGCTGCTATACCGGCCGGGAGTGTGTGTACATTTGTAAAGCCAACTGTCAGCTTTCACATGGAAGTGATACACGTGGCTGTGAAGCCGCCTGAACACTTCCACAAACTTGGCAATTTGCTGCCCCTCTTCGCTGTCCCACCTGTGAGCCTGGTGCAGTCATGGCAGATATCGTTGGGAAGGGCAGTGGGAGCTCTATGAACACCCTCCTGTGATTGGACCAGGAAGCCGCGTCATACGCAGAGCTGTCAATCACCAAGATAGCTGCCTGGGGATGCAGCTGATGGAACACTGAACTGAAACTTTAGTTGGGCTTTGGCAAAACCAGAGAAAATATGGATGGGATTTTAATGGCACTAAGAGAAAGTTACAACAAGATAAAATGTAACAAATGTTGTTAAAGCGGAGTTCCACCCATATAAAAGTTAGCAGCTACAAAAAGTGTAGCTGCTGACTTTTATTAATCGGATACTCACCTGTCCCGTGGTCCAGCGATGCAGGTGAACAAAGCCCCGCTCCTCTCCCCCTCCTCTCTGTGGCGCTGGCATTGTCACTGTGGGTGCCCGGCTGTGGCTTCACAGCCGGGCATGCACTGTGCATGCGCGAGCCACGCTGAGCACTGTGACTGGCCGGGCAATTATCTGGGACCTGTGATGTCCCAGATGATTGCCGAGAGGGAGGGGAAGAGGTGAACTTTCTTCCAGTGCCGCGGTGCCCTGGGAGGAAGTGGGAGCTGGAACCCCCTAAAAAGAGGGTAGCCGCAACCCAAATGTGGCATGTCAGGGGGTCACCTGCACTTAAAGCGGAAGTTACATTTTTGGATGGACCTCCGCTTTAATAGATGATGTTTAAAAGCAAATACATGTTAAAATGTATATCACTCATATATATGAGTTACATATAAACCCTACAAATCGCATATAGGAAGAAGTTGAAACGCGTTGGTGTGCAACTTCACATCTTTTTTACCAAATATACATCGAAAAATATTTATTTGCCTAAACTGAGGAAAAAAAAGTTTTTTTATATATTTTTTGGGGATATTTGTTATAAAAGTAAAAAACAATGCGTTTTTTTAAAAATTGTCACTCTTTTTGTTTAAAAAATTTAACATTTTTAAATAAAAACTGCAGAGGTGATCAAATACCACCAAAAGAAAGCTCTATTTGTGGGGGGAAAAAGGACGCCAATTTTGTTTGGGAGCCACGCCACACGACCGCGCAATTGTTGTAACTTTCTCTTAGTGCCATTGAAATCCCATCCATATTTTCTCTGGTTTTGCTATTATTCAGGGATGTGGCATCAGGGGAAAAAGGTACAGACATGCTTGACATAATTGTATTCAGTTGGGCTTTAAATTGACCTTAAAATGTATTTATTTACAAAAATTGACACTGGAAACATTGGCATACTCTGACCAACATTTACGAATCCGAAATAATAAAAAAAAAATTGGGCTGAAATTTTAATACTAATTCGAACAGTTTTCAAATTTGAATTCGAACAGTTTTCACATTTGAATTTGAAAAGTTTAGGAACAAAAAGAATAGAAAAAAAATAATAGACTAGAAAAAGAATATAACAGAAAATAAAATAAAATAAAAGAATAGAATATAATAGAGTAAAAAAGAACAAAATAGAATAGAAAATAAAAGAACAGAAAAGACTAGAATAAAACAGCAACACATAGAATAGAATAGAATAACATAGAAAGAATAGAACCTAGAAATCTTCTGAAATTCGAATTTCAAATAGAAAAATTTTAAAAACATAGGAAAATAATTGAATAGAAAAGAATAGAAAAAAAGAATATAATAGACTAGAATAGAATAGAAAATAATAGAATTAAAAAAAATTGAATAGAAAGAATATAACCATTTCCCAAAATTCTAATAGAAAAGAATAGATTAGAATAGAATAGAAAATAACAGAATAGTATAGAAAAAAACTGAATAGAATAGAAAGAATATAACCATCTTCCGAAATTTGAATTTCAAATAGAATAAATTTGAATTGGAATAGAAAAGAATAGAATAGAAAATAAAATAATAGCATAGAAAAAGAATAGAATAGAATAAACAAATAAAAATAATATAATTAAAAACCAATAGAATAGAATAGAATAGATTAGAATAGAAAGAATGTAACCATTTCTCAAAATTCAAATAGAATCAATTCGAATTTGAATAGAATAGAAAATAATAGATTAGAATAGGAAGATGGTTATATTCATTCTATTCAGTTTTTTTTCTATTGTTACTATTGTTTTATTTTCTATCGAAGTCTACTCTATGTAGACGTCTACTCTATGTCCTCTATGCTCCTGCTGCTGTCAATCAAATCCAGAGACACAGGAGGCGGGGGCGGGGCCGAGTCCTGTTGTCTGTGTCAATGGATGCAGCAGCAGGACTCGGGAGTGCTCCTGCACGAGTGCCCCCATAGAATGCAGCTCTCCATGGGGACACTGGAGAAGAGGAGGAGCGCCGCTGGGGGGCCAGAGAAGAGGAGGATCAGGGCCGCTCCGTGCAAAACCCTTGCACAGAGGAGGTAAGTATAAGATGTTTGTTATTTTAAAAAAAAAAAACGAACATTTAGAGCCACTTTAAAGTATTGTAGGAAACACATAAGACACAGGGTTTTTCATCATTGCTTTCTCACCATATGCTTAACCACTTGCCAACCAGCTCACGCACATATACTGCAGCAGGTTGGCAGCGCTACTCTGTACGACGGCTCGCGCAGGCAGAGTTGCAGATGGCACATGCCAGCGCATGCCGCCACCGGTACGCTCTCGCTCCCACTGCAGGCTGAGGGAACGCACTTGTGGGATGGGTGGACTTGATGTCCGCAAGCGACCCGCAATCGCTGTGTACAGAGGCAGAGCGAGGATCTGCCAGTGTAAACAAGCAGATCCCCATTCTGACAAGGAACATGTCAGAGATCTTCTGTTCCCAGTGATCGGGAACAGTGATCTCTGTCATGTTCCAGTGAGCCCATCTCCCTTACAGTTAGTAACACACTTAACCTCTTGATCGCCCCCTAATGTTATTTTTTTAGAACTGACCAATGTAATAATGCCACTGGTCCCCAAAAAGTGTAATTTGGGGTCAGATTTGTCCGCCGCAATGTCACAGTCCTGCTAAAAATCGCAGATCACCGCCATTACTAGTAAAAACAATAAAAAATAAATAAAAGTCCCTAAATCTATCCCATAGTTTGTAGACACGATAACTTTTGCTCAAACCAATCAATATACGCCTATTGCGATTTTTTTTAACAAAAAATATGTAGAAGATTATATATCGGCCTAAACTGATGAATAAATGTGTTTTTTTATTTATTTATTTTTGGATATGTATTATAGCAAAAAGTTAAGAAAATCTTTTTTGTTTTCAAAATTAACGCTCTTTTTTTGTTTATAGCGCAAAAAATAAAAACCGCAGAGGTGATCAAATACCACCAAAAGAAAGCTCTATTTGTGGGGAAAAAAGGACGTCAATTTTGTTTGTGTACAACGTTGCATGACCACGCAGTTGTCAGTTAAAGTGATGCAGTGTTGTATCGCAAAAATTGGCCTGGTCATTAAGGGGGCAAATCCTTCTGAGGCGGAAGTGGAAGTGGATGTCTTGTACTTGTGCCTCAATGTTTAGAAGTTCTGCTTCATTTTGCCATTTTTGAAAACTGCATTCATGAATATATGTAAATATACTGGGATTTAGTAAAGGAATAAAGGCTGTTCACTTAAAGTGGTTGTAAACTCTCCCCCACAACTTTATACCATATAAATCAGCATAAAAAATCCAAAAGAACACTGCTTGTAGATATCTCCTTACTTGCTTAGTATTGCTGTAATCCTTTTTGTTCTTTAGAATGACGTCACTGAGCATGCCCATATCTCCCCTGATTTACGGCACACTCTGTATGCTTGTCTGTCTATTATCAGGACTTCCTATGGCACAACCCTGAAATCCCACGAGACTGCATAATCACTCAGAGCTTCCTACTACACCCCATGTGACATCACATGGAGTGTAAACTTGGGCATCAGACAAAATTGCTGCAGTCTTATCAGCTGAAGCTGATAAGACTGACATAGGCAAACACTAGATAATCGGCACAAGTAAATACTCTGAAATAAAACAAGTCAGCTATGAGCAGGGAAGCAGGGTTGCCATAGAAACGTTGGATTGAGAAGGAGGCTTGGTTAACAGTACAGGAAGTGCTCAATGTAAGGGCGGAAATACACTCTACGGTGGACTCAGAAAATAATACTTAAGATGGCGCTGCCTTACCCCTGGAAACAAGTTTTTTAAAGTTTCTTTAAACAGTAAGTAATATGTGATTTGGGCTGGATTACAGTGTCTATAGTTTGATAATTACTTATTATAATGGACTAAATGAAAATAAGCATCAGAGTGGGAGAGTTTACTTCCCCTTTAACAAATTGAATGATGATAAATAGGGTAAACCTCTGTTCACTCTGAATACGCAATCATGGGTGAGGGACATTACAAAAACAATTTATTTTAAACAATATCATTGGTTCAATAAAGAGAACACAGCCTTATCTAAATTATTCATTTCAGTGAGCATTTACTTTGCTAAGTGAGAAGTCTCTATACCTTTAGTTAAAGTGTTACTAAACCCCCAACAGTAAAATCAGTGTGTATATGCAGTAAAGCATGCTTGTTATACTCAATGTGGGACCTAAGGAGTTAATCCTCCGCACTGTGTAAAAAGTCTGTTTGATCCTCTCTGATCCTCCCCTTGTTCCACAGTCCCCAATCCATCTCCTGATAGAACAGAGCCTTAGGGGCACTCTGCACATGCTCAGTTTGGTGTGTATTGCTAGAAATATTATTTTTTTCTTGGGAGGGTGCATGTGATCAGCACAGGGCCAATATCAGCCCTGTCTAGACAGAGGGTCAGGGGTGTTGCAGCCTCATAGGAAAGTCAGAGTAGAATGAAAACTCCTCCTACAAACTTTAACCAGATTCTGATAGAAGTCATAAAACTGCTAGATACTGCTGATAGGAATCGGTATTTTGCAGTTTATATTCACCAAAATAATTGTATTTCCATGTTCTGTGTATTGTGGGAGACCAGATATAGTAAATTTAGGGTCCTGGGTTTGGTTTTCATCACCCCCAAAGGATGCCAAGGGACAGTCCCCTGCCAGAGCATGGGAGAGCACTGTCTGCCACGGAGCAGAGGATCAGGTAAGAAATAGGGTTGACTGTCCTCCTAGACCAAACAAGCTGTTTACCCTTACAATTGGGCACCATTCCTAAACCTTCTTTTCTCAGGTCCCCCACTGGTGCCTCTAGCTCCTCCTCTATGGTTGGTGCCCCATAAAAAGCTGATTTCTACGAGGACACTCGTCTGGTTTGCTCCCAAGCCCCACCGCCTGCATCTATAGACACAGACAGCAGGGCTTGGCCCCACCCCCTGTTCCCTCGTCACTGGTTTTGATTGACAGTAGCCAATGGCCCCTGTCCCAGAAAAGCCTGTGAGAACTGGAAGTGAGGGGAGAGAAGAGCTGCAAACAGGCACAGAGCTGGAAGGAATGATGGCTCAGGTAAGGATAAGGGGGGTCAGAGGACATATTAATACCTAAACATTTTTTACCTTAATGCAAGGAATGCATTAAAGTAAAACATTTCTAAGCTATATAACCACTTTTGGTTTCCTTTGAAATGTATTGATATTGATACGACTAATGGTCATCTGCCTAGGATGGCATTACAGTGGGGGCTGGTGACAGCTGAAGTTGTTCACAATAAGGATTTGGATATAGAGGTGAAAAGCAGAAACATATTCCATATTCCATACAGTATAATAAAGATCCATCAAATCTTTCTCCATCTAATCTGCTCTCAGCATGCTTATTTCTTTTGACTGCTAGCTTTGTTTAATAAGAGTGGCACTTACAAGAGACTGTCAATCCAGAATGAGCTGCACTTACCAGAGGCTGTTTATCCAAAGTGAGCTATACTTACAAGAGACTGTCATGTTCGAGAGACATGCACTTGCAAATGAGACTTTCAAACCAAAATGAGCCTTACCCGCAAGGAATTGTCATATGTTAGAGACAGGCACTTACATTAGAGTGCTAGAGACTTCTGTTACCTTTCTCCTTCTTGACATGCAATTATATTTTCACTACCTGCGCTGCCCACATACAGCTGTAGTTAAAGTGGATTAAATATGAGAATAAAAATAATATATATTGCAGATCCTTAGTCTTTAGCTGTAGTGGCTGCATTAGCTTTTTTTAGACTAGGTGCAGGCAGGGCTGCTGTTAGAAATCACGAGGTCCCATACAGCCTACTTGACAGGGACCCCCTCATTTGAAAGTGACTGAGGACATATATGTATCAGTCCCTTTCTCTGTAGCCTCAGCTGCCCAAATAAATGAATAGGAAAGCGCTCTAAGGCTTACTATGCTTCAGTGATGAATGGACAAAGAAGTACCTATCACTCACTATGCTCATGTAGTAAAAGATGGAACCAGTAAATTACATATTTATATATTGATTTATACAACTCTTATGGCACTTTTCACAAAAAGGGTCCACATGTTCCAGTAAGAGTCCTCTGTATCTAAGTTGGTCTTGAATCATGGTCACATGATAGGTTATGTTTTTTGGGGTTGTATATATATGTACGATATGTGCAAAGAGAGATCACACAAATAATTAAGTATAACATTTATTAAAAGTAATAACAGATACAGATAATATTAGAAAATATAACAAGAAAACTTAACTAAGGATGCAGTTTTGCCATGGAGTCCCCAAGATTTTCAGATGACATGGCACACAGGTGATCACAGACGAATGCTTGATTGCAAGCTCTGAGGTAAGACTAAGATCTTACTGTAGGGCTGGGCCCAGCCCTTCCTTCTCTGAGCTGGCTGCTCAGCTGTCAGCTAATTGCCAGCACCTATCTCTCCACAGTGACTCACCTGTTGATGATATCCTGCTCGTCAGTCCTGCCTACTTAAGCCGGCCAGCCCAGATGATCTCTGCCTTCAACTTGGTCAACATCACAGAGACTATCTCCTGCGTTCCTGTTAAAGACTTGCTTGGCTGACATTCCTTCTGGCTCCAGATCCTGCTTGTTGTACCACTACGCTGTTCCCTGGCTTCCTGGACTGTCAGGAAACGTTCCATCCACGGATGGCTCTGTCAGGCATTTGGCATGCAGTAATAATGTCCACCAGTGGGTGTCTCCTGACAGTTAGGGGAGCTCTCTCCTGCTGGTGGTATTATTTGATCTTTGGGCCGCAGTACTGGCACCCACCAGCAGGTGGTTCCTGGCAGTGTGGAGCCGACATCATCTCCTGCATTTAGGCATCACCTGAGTCTGATTGCAGGAGATGTGTATAAATACCCGGCAGACACACACACACACACCTTGCCTTTGTATCTTTCCTTGCGCCCTGACCCTGAACTTGAGAGCTCTGTATTTGTACCTGATCCTGTTCCCGTCTGTTTAACTGAACCCGGAGCCTTGTACCTGTACCCGTTCCTCCTGTGATCCTGTTACACTTACCTTTGTCCTTTAGCCTGACCCATCCATCCTCTCCTTCTCCTGTTTGTTCCCTATCCTTATCTGCTGACCTCCTGTTGATGACCCTGGCCTGGATCAGTTTATGATTACGGTATTCCCCATTATATGTATATATTTGTCTGTTACTATTATTATTTGTGGGTTGTCTGTTTGTGGTTGGATGCACATTGTATTATATTGGAGGTGGTTGTGTTTATTCACTTATCTTAAAAAATCATTATATTTCACTAATACACGTTTGGGTTTCCTCTGTTGCAGTCCACACAGTTCTGGTCTTATCTGATATGTGACAATATACCAAGGCCATCCCTGACCAGAAGTGGCTTCACAGAGGAGCCATCCCGGTTCTGTTTACTTCTATGAGATGGATTCGGATATGATTGTTTACTATGCTCTGCTGGTGTCAGAGAGTGGTGAATATCTCCGCTAGACACTGAAGGAGTGGACTAGTGACCAGCTGCTAGAAATCGTCCATTTGGTTCACTCCCTGGTCGATTAGGGTTGTATGCTGTTTGGGCATGTGCAGCCTTTAATCCAAATATGTACAGAGCTGGCCCTGCACTGTATTCCAAAGGGCCATGATGATTTTTTTCCCCCTTTCAGTATTAATCATGTTGTATCCCTGGTATGGCTTTTGGAAGATGATCCCACATACTTTTGTGAACACTCCTCAGCCTGTTCACAACAGGTGATAACAGAGCACGTTGAGTCTGTTCAGTCCCTTGTCAGACATGCAGAATGTAAACTGCAGTTTGTGCAACCACTATTCTTAGCATGTTCTGGTATGCTGCAATCAGCCCCAGCCAACCCACAACAAACCACCTCTGCCATCAGACACCTGCCTGCCCAAATAAATTTTTCCCCTTCACCCATGGCAACCTCAGTCGCAGCTCAGTATACCCTGCTTCCCACTAAATACCAATACCCAGTTTCTACTCCCTGCACCTATCCTGCTTTAACCCACCTGCCTCTTCTCGGCTGCCTACAATCCCACAAGAACTTCCCCCAGCTACTGTTACCTCTTCCCTGCCATATTCCAACCCTCCCCTCCAGTCTGCTTCATCCCTTACCTACAGTCCTGCAGTTAACTACAGGAATTCAGTAGCTAAACCAAAAAAGAGACGGAAGTTCTTTCCAACCCATTTGATCCAGCCAGTAACCCAACCTGCCTCCATACCAGCCAACCTGTTCCATCCGGAAGTGCCGGTGTTCCAGTCTGAAGTGCCAGTGTTCCAGTCTGAAGTGCCGGTGTTCCAGCCTGAGGTGCCAGTGCTCCAGTCTCAGGTGCCAGTGCTCCAGCCTGAGGTTCCAGTGCTCCAGCTTGAGGTGCCAGTGTTCCAGCCTGAGGTGCCAGTGTTCCAGCCTGAAGTCCCGATGCCTGTTTCCCGCTGATGGCTCTGTCAGGCATTTGGCGTGCAGTAATAATGTCCACCAGTGGGTGTCTCCTGACAGTTCCAGACTGTCAGGGGAGCTCTCTCCTGCTGGGGGTATTATTTGATCTTTGGGCCTCAGTACTGGCACCCACCAGCAGATGATTCCTGGCAGTGTTGAGCCAACATCATCTCCTACAGTCAGGCATCACCTGAGTCTGATTGCAGGAGATGTGTATGAATACCTGGCAGACACACACACACATATCTTTCCTTGCGCCCTGAACCTGAGAGCTTTGTATTTCTACTTGATCCTGTTCCCGTCTGTTTAATTGAACCCTGAGCCTTGTACCTGTACCTGTCCCTCCTGTGATCCTGTTACCCTTACCTTTGTCCTTTAGCCTGACCCATCCATCCTCTCCTTGTCCTGTTTGTTCACTACCCCCATCTGCTGACCTCCTGTTGATGACCCTGGCCTGGCTCAGTTTATGATTTCCGGTATTCCCCATTATATGTACAGTATCTCACAAAAGTGAGTACACCCTTAACATTTTTGTAAATATTTTATTATACCTTTTCATGTGACAACACTGAAGAAATTACACTTTGCTACAATGTAAAGTAGTGAGTGTATGGCTTGTATAACAGTGTAAATTTGCTGTCCCCTCAAAATAACTCAACACACAGCCATTAATGTCTAAACCGCTGGCAACAAAAGTGAGTACATCCCTAAGTGAAAATGACCAAATTGGGCCCTATTAGCCATTTTCCCTCTCTGGTGTCATGTCACTCGTTAGTGTTACAAGGTCTCAGGTGTGAATGGGGAGCAGGTGTGTTAAATTTGGTGTTATCACTCTCACTTTCTCATACTGGTCACTGTTGGTTCAACATAGCACCTCATGGCAAAGATCTCTCTGAGGATCTGAAAAAAATAATTGTTGCTCTACATTAAGATGGCCTAGGCTATAAGAAGATTGCCAAGACCCTGAAACTGAGCTGTAGCACGGTGGTCAGGACCATAAGGCGGGTTAACAGGACAGGTTCCACTCAGAACAGGCCTCACCATGGTCGACCAAAGAAGTTGAGTGCCCAGCCTTAACGTCATATCCAGAGGTTGTCTTTGGGAAATAGACGTATGAATGCTGCCAGCATTGCTGCAGAGGTTGAAGGAGTGGGGGTCGTCCTGTCAGTGCTCAGACAATACGGCGCATACTGAATCAAATTGGTCTGCATTGCTGTTGTCCCAGAAGGAAGCCTCTTCTAAAGATGATGCACAAGAAAGCTTGCAAACAGTTTGCTGAAGACAAGCAGACTAAGGCCATGAATTACTGGTACCATGTTCTGTGGTCTGATGAAATCAAGATTAACTTGTTTGGTTCAGATTGGTGTCAAGCGTGTGTGGCGGAAACCAGGTGAGGAGTACAAAGACAGGTGTGTCTTGCCTTCAGTCAAGCATGGTGGTGGGAGTGTCATGGTCTGGGGCTGCATGAGTGCTGCCGGCACTGGGGAGCTACAGTTCATTGAGGGAACCATGAATGCCAACATGTACTATGACATACTGAAGCAGAGCATGATCCCCTCCCTTCGAAGAGTAGGCTGCAGGGCAGTATTCCAACATGATAACGACCCCAAACACATCTCTAAGACGACCACTGCCTTTCTAAAGAATCTGAGGGTAAAAGTGATGAACTAGCCAAGCATGTCTCCAGACCTAAACCCTATTGAGCATCTGTGGGGCATCCTCAAATGGAAGGTGGAGGAGCGCAAGGTCTCTAACATCCACCAGCTTCGTGATGTCAAAATGGAGGAGTGGAAGAGGACTCCAATGGCAACCTGTGAAGCTCTGGTGAACTCCATGCCCAAGTGGGTTAAGGCAGTGCTGGAAATAATGGTGGCCACACAAAATATTGACACCTTGGGCCCAATTTGGACATTTTCACTTAGGGGTGTACTCACTTTTGTTGCCAGCGGTTTAGACATAAATGGCTGTGTGTTGAGTTATTTTGAGGGGGACAGAAAATGTACACTGTTATACTAGCTGTACACTCACTACTTTACATTGTAGCAAAGTGTCATTTCTTCAGGGTTGTCACATGAAAAGATATAATAAAATATTTACAAAAATGTGAGGGGTGTACTCCCTTTTGTGAGATACTGTATATATTTGTCTGTTACTATTATTATTTGTGGCTTTCTGTTTGTGGTTGGTTGCACATTGTAATTTTATTGGAGGTGGTATTTTTTTCCCTTATCTTAATAAATCATTATATTTCACTTATACACTTTTGGGTTTCCTCTGTTGCAGTCCACACAGTTCCGGTCTTATCTGATAGCAGATAATAGAATGGCAGCGGTGGGCAAATGGGCGTACCTGTACGTCCCCTTTAATTTGCGGGCTAGTAGGCACTTTGCCACATACCGCGTGACCGTGCCTGTGGGTCCCGCGGATTCAATGTCCACCGATGTCCCACGATCGTGACACAGAGAGGCAGAACAAAGCATTTCCCTGTTCTGCCTAGCAACATGACAGAGATCTACTGCTCCCTGTCATCAGGAGCAGTGATCTCTGTCATGTTGTAGTAAGCCCATCCCCCCTACAGTTAGAATCACTCCCTAGGACACACTTAACCCCTTGATCGCTCCCTAGTGTTTAACCTCTTCCCTGCCAGTGTCATTTACACAGTAATCAGTGCATTTTTATAGCACTGATCGCTGTATAAATGACAATGGTCACTAAATAGTATCAAAAGTGTCCGATGTGTCCGCTGCAATGTCGCAGTCATGATAAAAATCACAGATCGCCGACATTACTAACAAAAAAAATTAATAATAAAAATGCCATAAATCTATCCCCTATTTTGTAGATGCTATAACTGTTGCACAAACCAATCAATATACACTTATTGCACATTTTTTTAACCAAAAATATGTAGAAGAATACATATTGGCCTAAACTGAGGAAAAAAAAATATTTTTTTTGGGGGGGGGGGGGGGTATTTATTATAGCAAAAAGTAAAAAAAATATAGCTTTTTTTTTACAAAATTGTCACACTTTTTTTTGTTTATAGCGCAAAAAAATGCAGAGGTTATCAAATACCAAAAAAATAAAGCTCTATTTGTGGGAAAAAAAGGACGTCAATTTTGTTTTGGTGTAACGTTGCATGACCGCGCAATTGTCAGTTAAAGCGATGCAGTGCCGAATCACAAAAAGTGCTCTGGTCAGGAAGGGGGTAAATTCTTCAGGGGCTGAAGTGGTTAATATAGGGGGTCAACCAGGGGCGGTGCGTCCATAAAGGGCGCAGGAGCAGCGCCCCCCCTCTCCTGTCACTCTCTATATACCATAGATAGATTCATGCATTGCATGAATCTATCTATGGTCGCTGCTGACACCCCCTATTCAGGTGTCCGGCCCCTTTTTGGTCACCGGGCGCCTGAATTACAGCGGTGGGGGTGTTTTTTGGAAACACCTGATTAGCGCCGTAGGCGCTAATAGGCGTCCAAAAAGGTGACAAGCGGGCGCAACGCTGTGCGTTCCTTGTCACTCAGCAGTATGTTAGTAAACCGAAGGAATTCGGTTTGCTAACATTGTACGGCCCCTTAGCCAATCAGGAGCACAGGTCTGTGTTACCTGTGCCCTGATTGGCTGAAACGACAGGCGCTGTGATTGGGCGCCTATCAGGCGTCCAATCATAGCAGAGGATGAGAGGATGAGAGGAGGAGCGGGCAGGAAAAGAAATGGAGGACACGATGCCGCCGTCACCCGAGACAAGGTAAGTGCAGGGCGGGGGGGGGCACAGTGGCAGCTTCCTTGCAGAAGCCTGGCAAAGTGGCTGTGTTTTTATGGAAAAGTGGGTGTGTTTTTATGGCAAAGTGGCTGTGTTTGATGGCAAAGTGGCTGTGTTTGATGGCAAAGTGGCTGTATTTGATGGCAAAGTGGCTGTGTTTGATGGCAAGGTGGCTGTGTTTGATGTCACAGTGGCAAAGTGGCTGCGTTTTAATGGGCACAGTGGCTGCTTTATAATGGGAACAGTGGCTGCGTTTTGATGGGCACAGTGGCTGCGTTTTAATGGGCACAGTGGCTGCATTTGATGGGCTTTTTTTTCAGAATTTTTCAGTTTATTTGTGCCCCCCCCAAAAATTTTGAGCACCAGCTGCCACTGGGGTCAACAATGCCAAGAGTTGGTGAAAGCAGGGGTCCGTCATCCGGAGATAATTCCGAAAATCATCCAGATTATTCTCCTGGAGCTCCCGCAGCAAAGGCATATGACATAATTGGTCACGATTAATAAAGCAACCAATTTTTGGTCCAAGAAATCCTCCTCCTCCTGTTCCTGGACTGAACTTGGGTCAAAGCAATAACTCCAAAGCCAATAATAAATAACACGTTATCTTCTCCGATTCCGCAACATGTCTGGTTGACCAACTGCCGTTCAGAAACTAACTGAAAAGCACGAAATGAAAAGCGGGAATCAACACTTACCAAACGTCCACTAACACGAAATTAACAGAATCAGCCTAAAGGGTGGCGCCTGACAATTTAACTTCCTCTTTATCGGCTCGTAGTATGTCTAGTACGTCACTATATTCGTGTTTGTTGGCAGACAATTGTGTACTGTTTGTATGCAAGACAAGTTCACGGCACATGCTCTTCAGACAAAAGGCTGATGCTTTGTCTGCGGAAAATCTGATCGTGTGTACGAGGCTTAAGGATTTGACAAAAAATCTGGAAGCTGATTGTTTTTTATGCAGCGCTCCACCAGATTTTGCACTCTCCAGTCTTAGTAAATCAACCTCCGATACGACAAACAAAAAAAATAGTAGAAGCAGCGGAAGCACTGCAGTGTGGTAAAAAATAGGCCACTAAAAAGTTATTATAACCTAAACAAAAGCAGCACCTCAACAATATATAAATCATAAAAGTCCCAATTTGTGTGACTTGTGCAATGAAATTCCTGTGTATCACCGATGTGCTTTAATGACATATGACAATACTGTTACAGTGAAGACCTGATACCAGTAAATATAAGGCTAACAAAAAGTATACCTCCCACACAGAGGTATATTGCACTCAATAAAAGTAAAATAGGGTTGTATCGAGGCCACCTCTGCTCTCCCTCTGCTGACCGACACTCAATGGAACAACAGTGTCCATAAAGGCAACCAAAAGACAAGTGCCACTTTGGGCATTCATCAACAGATCTCAGCTCCAATATCAATACAAGGCACCCCCGATACATCAGTTGAAATCAATCTCAACCACTACTGTATAGTGCATAAAAAACAGTATTGTTGCTCATTCGCGATATAGTGTGTGCAGAAGTCTAATATCACGCCTTAATGCCATAAAGTGCTGAGTGGAATATAACCACTTGGGGTATAATGAATAATGTAACCGTCATAAATATGTACAACACAATAAACTCCAACCCCTCAGCACATCACATAATTAATTCAGTCCACGTAAAAGTGTAATGTGTTCCCCCTCTTCCAATGTGTCAACTACCATCACAGAACATAGATATTAGTGTGTTTTCTTCTCCAGACCAACGTTTCACATGCAGTATAGTGCTAGTTTTTAAATCAAGTGCCCAAAGAAAGACTGACTCTCACCTTTGGTGAAGGACCTCAACTAGCTTATATTAGTGAGGTTAGAAATGCGTGTTTTGCTTCCAGGGGATGTGACAGGTGCTTGGATGAAAACCTTTAAATTCTTAGCTTCAGCATACACATCAGCGGGTGCCATTGGCTCCTGATGCTGTCAATCAAATTCAGTGAGCCAGTAAGGAGAGGGGTAGGGCCGAGTTGCAGCTCTGTGTCTGAATGAAATTTTACTAGTGTGTGGCCATCCCTAGGGCTTTTCCACAGGCAGCCAGGAGATGCTAAATACAGGCGGGAAAATACAAGGATGTACACATGTCGTAGCTGTGATGCTGTGCTTTGCTGCTGTGGCAATTTTAACCACCTGAGATCCGCGCTATAGCCGAATGACGGCTACAGCGCGGATCTAATGTGCCGGGACTACGTCTATTGACGTAGTCCCAGCCACGAGCTGCCTGTGATCAGCGAGTCTGTGAGACTCGCTGGATCACAGATCCGAGTAAGGGGTCGATCCCGACCCCTTACCACGTGATCAGCTGTCAGCCAATGACAGCTGATCATGTGACAATAACAGAGCCGGTAATCGGCTTTTTTTCCTCCTCACGCTGACAGCGCGAGGAGAAAAAAAAAAAGCCGATCACCGGCAGCAGTGAGGGGGACATCAGTCCCTCTCACTGCAATGTGCCCAGCAATGTGCCCAATACATGGTGCCCACTATTTCCTAATAATGTGCCGCCTACCAGTGCCCACAGTGCCATCTGTCAGTGCCCACAGTGCCATTGGTCAGTGCCCACAGTACCATCTGTCAGTGCCCACAGTGCCATCTGTCAGTGCCCACAGTGCCATCTGTTAGTGCCCACAGTGCCAGTGCTGCACATCAGTGTCACCTACCAGTGCTCATCAGTGTCACCTACCAGTGCCCATCAGTGCCCATCAGTGCCACCTATCAGTGCCCATCAGTGCCACCCATCAGTGCCATCTATCAGTGCCCATCAGTGTCATCCATCAGTGCCCATCGGTGCCACCCATCCGTGCCACCCATCCGTACCACCCATCCGTGCCACCCATCGGTGCCCATCAGTGCCATCTTTGCTGTCCCCATCAGTACCGACTTATCTGTCCCCACCATTGCAGCCTATCAGTGCCCACCAGTGCAGTCTATCAGTGCCCACCAGTGCAGTCTATCAGTGCCCACCAGTGCAGCCTATCAGTGCCAACCAGTGCAGCCTATCAGTGCCCACCTGTGCCGCCTCATCAGCGCATATCAATGAAGAAGAAAAATTACCTGTTTGCAAAATTTTATAACAAACTATGAAACATGATTTTTTTTATTTTTTTTAATTTTCCATCTTTTTTTGTTTGTTTAGCAACAAAAAAAAACCCCAGCTGTGATTAAATACCACCAAAAGAAATCTCTATTTGTGGGAAAAAAATGATAAAAATTTGATTTGGGTACAGTGTTGTATGACCGCGCAATTGTCATTCAAAGTACGTCAGCACCAAAAGCTGAAAATTGGTCTGGTCACGAGGGGGGTTTAAGTGCACAGTAATCAGGTGGTTAAAGTGGGGTGCCCCCTAAAAAATTTTTTTTAAAAGTCAGCAGCTACAAATACTGCAGCTGCTGACTTTTAATAATCGGACACTTACCTGTCCCAGGGTCCAGCGATGCGGGGGAACGAAGCCCCCCCCTCGTTCCCCACTCCGCTCGCGGCGCCGGCATTCTTACTGTGGGCACCCGGCTGTGGCTTCACAGCCAGGCACCCACTGTGCATGCCGTGACACGACGCTCAGTCATCTGGGACACGTGACAGGTCCCAGATGACTGTGCGGCGCCGAGGGGAAGTGATGTCAGTGCCCGGGCACTGAAGGTGGCAGACTACGAGGGACCCCCTAGCAACAGGCATTTAGAGGTGAGTAAAACATTTTTTTTTTCCAATTATATATTTTTTATGATTTTTAAGCAATTTTTTTTTTTTGGTGGCAACACCACTTTAAATCGGGCTGCAGACAGGATTGACAGGATTGACTGTCAAACTCGCCCATTGAGATCAAGGGGCTCATAGAGATTTTGGTGCACAGTTGCTATGCTATTCTGCAATGTAAAGTTGCTGTTTGGCAATTAGAATTTTTTATTTATTTTTTAAATGCAAAAAACAGACTTTAGGAGACAGCAGTAGCACCTCCTTAATGCCTACCATCTGCTGCTATACTGCCCTCTGAAAAACAATCCACCCTGGATCGCTTTTCTGAGGGCAGTAGGCATTACTTCCTGTCTGAAAGAGCCCTTAGATTGAATTTAAAAGGATTACAGCTCTATCTATCTATCTATCTATCTATTTAGCATACTCATAAATAGAAAACCAAATATAGAATGAGAAAACTGAGAAATTATCCAAAGGTGGGGGGGGGGGCAGAATGAGGAAAATAGCCTTTTAGGCATAAGTGGAAAATGAATTCTTTTTATAACTTAAGCCAAACTTCAAGGACCTGGAGAGCGATTAATTTTCATAGAGGGCAGATTGGGATAACAGTGACTTGAAAACACCTGACCCAGTCTGGAAAGATCAAATAAAATTTGCTGGCTAATTAAGTTTGACAAGCCTCTAAAGATGTAGAGATTTTTGGCTGTTAAAAGGTTATGTAATGGAAGAATTTATATCACATTGCTAGCACTCAAATTCCCAAGGCTATGATCAGAAAACATTTTAGTCTGTTAAAAAAAAAAAAAAAAGAATTAAAAATATATATAGATTTTTTTTTTTTGTGTACAGTTTTATACAGAAACACACTAGTAACATAACAACACTACCCTCTAGTGGACAAACGGGTAATGAATGGGTGATGTGAAATTCAAATACATTTCAGTACAGGTTAGTGAGTTCTAAACTGTGTAGTCATGTGTATAAACAGTAAAACATGTTTCACAGAAAAACTAGCTAATATATATATATATATATATATATATATATATATATATATATATATATATATATATATATATATATATATATATATATATATGTATAGTTTTAAAGGGTGGGCAACACCAGCAGGTAATGACAGTAATCTAAGCAGGTAATCAGTTGTTTCCCCACAAACACCACAATACACACATAAAAATTAAAAGGGGTTACAGCACAGGGGCATCATGTTTTGTTCCTATTATCCAATTGAAGACCAGGCTATTCTGACACTTTCAAAAAAATCTGCATTTTTTTTTTACTAGACCACAGACCAAACATCATTATATACTGTATATAAAATAAAGAGAAGAAATCCAAATCAAATCAGTATTTGGTGTGACCACCCTTAGGCTTCAAAGCGCCATCAATTATTCTAGGTACACTTGTACACAGTTTTTTTTTTTTCAAATAGATTTTTATTGTTTTTCACAAAGAACAGTAACATAGGATACATTTCCAGTGAAGTCCAGTAGGGCAATTCAGAACAGAAATGGTTGATAACAGCGGTACACATATGTAAATTCCAGAAAACAGACATCGTATAAGCATTACTAAGGGGTGTACCATTAATTAGTATAGTAGAGGATGGGAGGGCAGGGTATAGGGGAAGGAAGGGGGGGGAGGAGTGTTAAGGGGTAGGAGTCTCGAGAACCAGGTTCAGTGATGTGAAATCGTATAGTAGTAACAGGATTTATACATACATGTTCAGAAGGAGAGTCATGTAATCTTGTGATCGTACCAAATTTGCCATTGAAGCCATTGTAGTCTAGTATTGGAGTGCGAGGCAAGCCCTCTTGATCCTATAAGTTCATAGGTGCAAACTTGTACACAGTTTTTGAAGGAACTCGGTAGGTAGGTTGCTCCAAACATCTTGGAGAACTAACCACAGATCTTTTACGGATGTAGGCTGCCTCAAATCCTTCTGTTTCTTCATGTAATCCCAGACAGATTTAATGAAGTTGAGATCAGGGCCCTGTGGGGGCCAAACCACCATTCTAAGACTCTATGTTCTTTACACTGAAGATAGTTCTTAATGACATTGGCTGTAAGTTTGGGGTCGTTGTCTGCTGCAGAATAAATTTGGGGTCAAACGCACGCCTCCCTGATGGTAAGGCATGATGGATCAATATCTGCCTGTATTTCACAGCATTGAGGAAACCATTGATCCTGACCAAATATTCAACTCCCTTTTTCCAAACTTGTGTAGCGATACCCCCAGTTAAGAGGGCCGCAAGTTTGTTTGGGTCCCTGAGTACAGCTCCACCAACCCCCGGCAATTTGCTCTACCCGCTCTGGCACAGTTAGTAAAGGGGTATGTATCTATGCACATATAAATATCACTTATACTCTAAGTGTAATGGACTCAAACTCACAAGCAGACTGCTGAGATAAGAATAACTGGCTTTACTTTGGCAGTAAGGAAAAGAAATAGTAACATGCATCAAACATTTGACTTACAACACTTTAGCAGGTCCCTGCAATATGCACTTAAAAATGTACACATATATGTATCAGGATAGCAAATGGGAACGGAACGCCAAGTGTAGCGACCGTCTGCTATGCACCCCTGAGGTGCAATAAATCTAATTGCGCCTACCTAACGGACCAGGCCTGATCCCTAGCAATAGAGCTCAGTCCTTGAATAAGTACAGTATTCTTCACCGGCAAGAGAACTGTAGAGGTGGTGCACATGTAGCTTTAAATGGTGTGTTTGTAATCCACAGAAAGAAACATCTGCTGCTCTGAGGTAAACTGTGCCTTGGCAGTTCAATAGGCATAGAAGTGAATGTAGCAGTATAGGATGAGCCTTTCAGCTCGCTCACCACTCCTGGGTACCGTCCTCAGCTCCGGGACCTCCAATGGCGGCGTCCGGCCTCCTCCGTCACAGCCCCTGCGCTCCGGTCCTCTCTCCGACCGACCGTCTGTAGGGAAAAGTCTCCGCTCCGCTGCTGCTGACACTGAGGGGTGAGAGTCTCTCTCCACCTGCTGCAAGGCCCAGGCTTCAGGCCTTCAGCAGTTCCGGTCCGCACAGGTGTCTCCTCACTTGCAAGTCTCTGCGTCACCAGCCCAGTCAGAAGAGGAAGAGGCGGTCTCTCCCCTTCACTTTTATCACCTCCCCCAGAAGCCTCTCGGGCGGAAACAAACAGCCTCCTGGGAGCCTGGGGAATTATGGGGAATGTAGTCTTTTCCCCTAAAAGGGGTACGACCCCGCTACACACTCCCCCCACTTTGAATCTTTGGTCCCCAAAGACATTGTTCAATCTACAAACTTTCTTTGAAACAACACGTTCACATAATTCAGGCAGAGGAGCTTCCCACCAATTAGCATAGGATGGGGAGCTGTCCTGTCTACAGGTCACTTCAGTGTGGGCGACCTGTTTAACTGTGCCAGAGGGTGAGCTGGGGTTGCCCTCCACCAAATGAACAGTGGATGGGTCAGGGCTTTCAGCACTTCTCCTTGCTGTGGTAACAGAGTCCTCTGAACTTCTTCCCATTTGGGGGTAAGTTAACCTCTTGGGAGGCCTCACAACTCTGCGAGCTCTCTGTTCTCTTGGGACTTCTTCAGGAACACATTCTGGCAACATCTCTGGTTCTGGAACATCTACTTCTTCTTCTTCTGAGTAGAGACCAGGGATATCTTCCCAGCACTCAGGCACAACACTGAATGGAACAAACTCTGTAGCTTCTGGGTTCAATGTTCCATCTTCCACATCTTCAGTAAGTGGAAGATCTATGGCGGAATTTCCTGGGGTTGAGGAAGGCCATAGCCATTCAAGTTCTCCTCCTTCTTCTTCTGCTGATTGGGGGTCCTGTCCACCCCTAATTTGGGATGTCTGAGACCGAGTATTAGGCCTGGGGGTATCCAGAATGGAAACAGATTCAGGTACGTCTCTTGCTGGAGGTATTCTGACTGCTTCAGTGAGTGGGAGCAAATGATTCCTATGCCAGGTCTTTAAAGGCCCCACTCTTCCTTCTGGCTTCAACTTGTAGACAGGCAATCCTGGAAGTTTTCTACAGATGATATATGGCTCTGATCTCCATCTATCAGCAATCTTGTGTTTTCCAGGGATCCCTAGATTGCGTATGGCCTCTAAGGCAGGCCCTTTTAGGCTCTCAACAATCCTTTGCTTCTTTCTACCTTCTGAGACCTCCCATTCTTCTAAGGCCTGCGTGGCACCATCTAACCACTCTTCAAATCCCTCTTCTCCCGAGGGTACAGGTTTCCTCCCTGAAAACATCCAGAGTTTTCTGTATCCCGACATCGGGTAGTCCCCGGGGTCTCTTCTGCACTGAGTCACAATCTCCCCTAGGACAGCACACAGTTCTGCACTAAGAGTAGTTTGTGCGGGTGCGGGACTTTCCGCGCCCTTCTGCTCTTCCTTCTTTGGGGATAGCATAGTTTTCACTGGAGAACAGTCTCCCTTGCGCGGCAGCGCATGCAGCAATTGATAGGTCTGACCATCCAGTGCTTGTATGCTTTGGCTCCTGAACTGCTCTGGAGTCTCACTTCTCCATTCTACTAGGGCGTATGTATACCCGGCATCATTTCTCATGTCCATTATCCATGCTTTGTGGCATGGGGATAGGGACATTATGAGCTGCTTGACTGCCTCTTTCTGCCATATCCCTGGCAGTTCAATGACTGCTGCTGCGGCTGGATCAGTGCCCCATAGTGTGTACCACCGTCCCACTTTGGTCGGGTCCATGCCGGTACCTTCTGGCGGCTTTTCCCGCTGACTCAGGATCCCGGATTACGAGCCCCCACGTGTAGCGATACCCCCAGTTAAGAGGGCCGCAAGTTTGTTTGGGTCCCTGAGTACAGCTCCACCAACCCCCGGCAATTTGCTCTACCCGCTCTGGCACAGTTAGTAAAGGGGTATGTATCTATGCACATATAAATATCACTTATACTCTAAGTGTAATGGACATAAACTCACAAGCAGACTGCTGAGATAAGAATAACTGGCTTTACTTTGGCAGTAAGGAAAAGAAATAGTAACATGCATCAAACATTTGACTTACAACACTTTAGCAGGTCCCTGCAATATGCACTTAAACATGTACACATATATGTATCAGGATAGCAAATGGGAACGGAACGCCAAGTGTAGCGACCGTCTGCTATGCACCCCTGAGGTGCAATAAATCTAACTGCGCCTACCTAACGAACCAGGCCTGATCCCTAGCAATGGAGCTCAGTCCTTGAATAAGTACAGTATTCTTCACCGGCAAGAGAACTGTAGAGGTGGTGCACATGTAGCTTTAAATGGTGTGTTTGTAATCCACAGAAAGAAACATCTGCTGCTCTGAGGTAAACTGTGCCTTGGCAGTTCAATAGGCATAGAAGTGAATGTAACAGTATAGGATGAGCCTTTCAGCTCGCTCACCACTCCTGGGTACCGTCCTCAGCTCCGGGACCTCCAATGGCGGCGTCCGGCCTCCTCCGTCACAGCCCCTGTGCTCCGGTCCTCTCTCCGACCGACCGTCTGTAGGGAAAAGTCTCCGCTCCGCTGCTGCTGACACTGAGGGGTGAGAGTCTCTCTCCACCTGCTGCAAGGCCCAGGCTTCAGGCCTTCAGCAGTTCCGGTCCGCACAGGTGTCTCCTCACTTGCAAGTCTCTGCGTCACCAGCCCAGTCAGAAGAGGAAGAGGCGGTCTCTCCCCTTCCCTTTTATCACCTCCCCCAGAAGCCTCTCGGGCGGAAACAAACAGCCTCCTGGGAGCCTGGGGAATTATGGGGAATGTAGTCTTTTCCCCTAAAAGGGGTACGACCCCGCTACACTTGCAAGGAACCTCCACCATGCCTCACTGTTTCCTGCAGACACTCATTATTGTACCACTCTCCAGCCCTTCGCAAACAAACTGTCTCCTGCTACAGCCAAATATTTCACATTTTAACTTATCAGTCCAGAGCACCTGTTTACATATTTCTGTAGCCCAGTTTCTATGTTCTCATGCATAGTTGAGTCATTTAGCCATGTTTCTACATTAAACTTCGAATGGTTTGACAACAAAACAGTTTTCCACTTTGCAACAGACCATTTTAAAAGAGCTTTGGCCCAGAGAAGACGGCAGCATTTCTGGAACATATTCAAATATGGCTCCTTCTTTGCATGATAGAGTTTTACCTTGCATTTTTAGATGGCACAGTAAACTGTGCTCACAGACAGTGATTTTTGGAAGTACTCCTGAGCCCATGCAGTGTCCATTACAGAATCATGCCTGTTTTTAATGCAGTGCAGTTTGAGAGCCAGAAGATCACAGGCATCCAATATTGCATCAACAGAATCAACACTCTTGCTCACTGGCTACACTTGGCCCAAACTTCTGGGTATAGCCAGTGGCGTGCGTTCTGGGCGCTACAAGGACACCATATTAGTAATTTAGCCACACCAATGAAGTGTCCACCGTAAGATAGCATCTAATAATTGGGTAAGGTACATTCAGGGCCGCCATCAGGGGGTACAGCCGTCACAAGTGTAAGGGGCCCGAGGGCCCAGCCTGGGCCAGAAGAAGGCAGGACAGGTGGGTGGAGGGGAGCTGTGATGTGCATTACACAAACGATCTCCCAGCTTCTGCTGTTCTTGTGTCACTGACACTGAGCTCCGACATCAAGCTCTTTACTGCCACCTCTGGCTACTATGTGCATGTTCACTGTTCGTGTGATCTGTACTATGCTTCTCAGCAACATGTCAGCTTTGTGTAAACGACTTGGGACTAACTAGGAAGACCTTATTTACAAGTAGTGGCTGGGAGGGAAAGGGAGGGGGCTGTTGGTGTACAGAGAGGGGCCAGAGCCTTGTGTGTGTACAGATTTGTGTATGCAGTGGTGTTCTAAAATCTAAAATTGTCCCACCCCTTCCTTCTCAAATCCCCCTGTGCCCCCCACTTTGTCCTTGTGAAGCTTACACATGCCCCCCTCACTTTGTGCAGCCTCCACATGGCCTCCAGAGCCTTAAACTCGTGGCTGTGGTGCCGGCTCACCTCGAGACACTGATGGCACAAAGGGTCTTGCACTGCACACAGTACAGAGTGGCTCTCCAGCTCATGGCCCTTACAAGTAGGGATCTTCCAGGGGCTTAGTCTCTGACTCACCTGGCCCTGGGCGGGCGGTACCAGGCCGTGCTTGGTCAGTGGTCCTGGGGGGTGGATGACAGCGGGGGCAGCAGGGCATACAGTAGAAGATGCTGCTCTACTCATGGCGGCAGCTTCCTTCAGACTTTTCTTCCACAGCTGGCACCGGAAGGCAGCCACCTTGCTCTGCTGATAGCACTCCATGATGCCCTTCAGGACCAGGTGTAGCTTCACTGGTTCTTGGCGATGCTGCAGAGCCCCCGCTCTTCCAGGAGAAAGGAGCAGTGACATTGTGGGCAGGTCAGGCACTAGGTCAGGCACGGGGAGTAGGGCACAGGACCCCAGAGGAGTGGGGATGAGGTTGGTGCGGGCGGTATGTCCAGGAGAAGATCTGTATTTTCTTATGGGATTTCATTATGTGGCGCCCGGCACATGACCCCCCCTGCCCCCCCCCCTCTAGTTTCTGCCCTGCATTGTACTGTGTAACCCTATTAGCTTGGAAGACACCCAGACTGCCACTCAGCGGCTCTGACACCACACTTCCCCATCATATAATACCCCTATCACAGCACCCCTTTCACCCAGCACATGTCAGAGTACCCCTATATCACCCAGCAATTCCATCTCTGCACTCCCCCTTCAACCAATGCCTCTGTAACTGCATTCCCCTTCCCCAGTAGTTCTGCCACCGCACCCCCAACACCCAAGTCCCTTGTCACAGCACCTCCCTTCAACCAGCACTTAGTGCATCCATCACCCAACACCTCTGTCACTACACCCCCGTTACCAACATGTCAACGTTGCATGTTGTTGATTTTTTGATACGAAAAAAACGAAATGCCAGTCTATAGGCACACGCAAATACAGTTAATATTATTATTATTGCAATACAGGCTTTATAAAGCGCCAACAGTTTGCGCAGTGCTTTACAACATGAGGGCAGATAGTACAGTTACAATACAATTCAATACAGGAGGAATCAGAGGGCCCTGCTTATTAGAGCTTACAATCTAGGAGTTAGTCATAGAACACCCAACAACCAGATTTCTCCTCTCCAAATGTCAAATGGCAATGTCATTGCTGATTGTCTCATTTCTGTTCAAAATGACAGACAATCAGCAACCTGTCACTGGCATTGCATGAGTTCTCCCTTTCCCTGGTTATATTGGTAATATTGGTTTATTACCTGTAAGAGAATCCATTATTGTTCCAGGCCAAGCTTGCCAGGAAAGTATCAGTGGGCTTTGAAGAACTATATTACATTGGGAGGGGGCAGAGGGGCCAGCTCTTATCACCACAATTAATTTTTTTTTTTATCAAAAATAAAAAGTTGCTGTAACGTCTTAACCACTTAAGCCCGGATCATTTGGCTGGACAAGCACAAGAGCACTTTTTGCGATTCGGCACTGCGTCGCTTTAACTGACAATTGCGCGGTCATACAACATGGCTCCCAAACAAAATTGACGCCCTTTTTTTCCCACAAATAGAGCTTTCTTTTGGTGGTATTTGATCACCTCTGCGGTTTTAATTTTTTGTGCTATAAACAAAAAAATATCGTACATTTTGAAAAAAAACGCATTATTTTTTACTTTTTGCTATAATAAATATCCCCAAAAAATATATTAAAACATTTTTTTTTCCTCAGTTTAGGCCGATACATATTCTTTTACATATTTTTGGTAAAAAAAATCGCAATAAGTGTCTATTGATTGGTTTGCGCTAAAGTTATAGCGTCTACAAAATAGGGGATAGTTTTATGGCATTTTTATTAATATTTTTTTTTTACTAGTAATGGCTGCGATTAGCGATTTTTAACATGACTGCAACATTATGGTGGACAGATCGGACACTTTTGGCGCGATTTTGGGACCATTCACATTTATACAGCGATCAGTGCAATTAAAAATGCATTGATTACTGTGTAAATGTGACTGGCAGTGAAGGGGTTAACCACTTGGTGGTGCTGTAGGGGTTAAGTGTGTCCTAGGGAGTGATTCTAACTGTGAGGGGGAGGGGCTGTGTGTGACACAAAACTGATCACCGCGTCCGATCACAGGGAGCTGTGATCAGTGTCATTAGGCTGATGTAAACAAGCATTTCCCCGTTCTTTCTCTCCGTGAGATGATTGCAGGTATCCCCACGAACATCGAGTCCGCGGGACCTGCGATCACACTCATGTGCCACGTGCGCCCGCAAGCCGCTTTTTAAAGGGCAACGTACAGGTACATGATTCTGCCTGTACGTGCCCTTCTGCCACAGTATATGTGTGTGAAGCGGTCCACAAGCGGTTAAACAGTATTAACTGGCATTTGGGCTTTATTTGTTATTTTTTAGGCTGGGTTTACAACATGCGGGGTCCCCTGCATCCAATTCGCATTAGTAGGAGATTTTGACCGGCTCTCTATGGAGCCGGTTCACATATCTCCGCTGCGGCTCTGGTGCAAATTTGCACAGGAGCCCTGGGCGTCTTTTCGGCCGTTTTAGGTCCGAATTCAGCCAAAAATTCAGGCTGAAACGGTGAACCAGGACGCACCGGACCCCTGCTGGGAGCCGCATGTGGCGATGGTGTGAACCCAGCCTTAAAGTGTATCAAAGACTACCCTGTTTAAAGAGTAGCAGCCCTGCTTTGTCATTTCACTGCAAGGTAGGGTGACCAGATGTCCCTGGTTTCAGGGGACAGTCCCCAGATTGAGGATACTGTCCCCGGACCAAGTCTGTCCCCGTTTTTGTCCCCGGATTTGACTTCAACAGGAGCTGGGGCAATTTTCAAAGATAGTCAGTGCAGAATAAAAAAAAAAATCAGAATTACACACCGCCGCTCCTACGAGCTTAGGGGGTGTATTTTTTCCATTATCTGTGTTCCTTTCTGATGATGATGTGCTGGTCAGAGCAGATGGACTATTTCTTCAGATTCTGGCACATGCCCATTCAGCTCCGCTCACACGTTCTTCTGCCTTGGCTCAAATCCTGACCAGTCGCCTGCCTTCTTATCTCCTTGCCTTCCCCGGCAGAGTCATTTTCCTCCACTCCCCACCCAGTAGTAACCAGGGCCCGGAGAGTGATACCTGAGAGGCTGTGAGGCAGGCGGAGGCGGCAATGGGCAGAGAGAGGCAGCTGAGCTCAGCTGATGATGTCCAGCAGCAGGAATAGAGGGGAAGCAGATCCAATCGTGGGGCTGCCAGTGCCATCAAGGCTTTAACACAGGTGTGCTTTGGGGGTGTCTGTGAATAGACTACATTTCACTGTGTCTGTCTCTCTGGCATAATGGATGGTATCAGAACTCTTCCCTTAGTAAAATCACCTATCCCACAGTGAGAAAACACTTGTTAGGCACACATTTAACCCATTGATTGCTCTAGATGTTATCCCCTTCCCAGCCAGTGTCATTAGTACAGTGACAGTACATATTTTTAGCGCTGATCTCTGTATTAGTGTCACTGGTTCCCACAAAATGTCAAAAGTGTCACTAATGCCGCGTACACACGAGCGGAATGTCCGAGAGAAAAAGTCAGACGGAATCTTTTCATTGGATATTCCAATCATGTGTGTGCCTCATCAGACTTTTTTTTCTAAAATTCTGACGGACCTAGTAATAGAACAAGTTTTAAATATTTCCGAAGGAACCAATTCCTATCGGGAAAACCGCTCGACTGTATGCTGTTCCGACGGACCAAAAACAACGCATGCTCTGAAGCAAGTACGAGACGGCAGCTATTGGCTACTGGCTATTGAACTTCCTTTTTCTAGTCCCATCGTACGTGTTGTACGTCACCGCATTCTAGACGGTCGGACTTTGGTGTGATCGTGTGTAGGCAAGACAGTTTCAGCGGAACTCCGTTGGAAAAACCTTTGGAGTTTATTCCGACGGGAAAGCCGGTCGTGTGTACGCAGCATTATTGTCCGATTTGTCCACCACAATATCGCAGTCCTGATTGCTGCCATCACTAGTAAAAAAAAAAAATATGTCCCCGGATTTAATTTTAAAAATCTGGTCACCTTATTGCAAGGGGAAGTTTTATCAACAATTATAATAATTAATCAATCAATCAATGGATCAATAATTATAAATAACTAATAATCAATAGTAAATATTTTTTTTACCACTGTGTATCTGGAGTGGGTAGGCTGCATATAACAGATCAAAACCACATTGTTTCCGTTGTAGGATTTTTTTATTAAATCAGTAGCAGTTGTCCAAACATCCTGTGCAGTATCCTTGGATTTTACAAGTGTGAGTGCAGCTGTCACTAGATGGCGATGTTTATCTGGATCACAATAAGGAATACTGTGTAAGCGCTTTTACATTTTTTGGCTTCGAACAGTTGACAGCTGGGTTGATTTACTACAGCATATTCAGCTTGCAAAAGGAATTTTTACCTAGCCTAGTGAATGAGGTGAAGCTAAGTGAAATTTCACTTTTTAAAGAATGCGCAAGGTAAAAAAATTTTTTTTTGAACAAAACGTGATGATGAAGTCAACACAGCTTCAGCTTATTCACTAAACTAGGTTAAAATTCACTTTGCAACGAGAACATACTTAACTTCTTTAGTAAATCAAGCCCAATGCTGTTGATGATGTGGCATAATACAGGAGCATTTTATGTTTAAGTATTTGAGATTAAAGTGTATGTCAGGCTAAGGATCTTTCTAGTTTTGAAAATAATGGGGAATGATTAGAACTCGTACTAGGTTTTTATGGCTATCTGGGGCTCCATTAGGCCTTATGTCAGATTGGTTATAGATTACCATACAAGTCTAAGGGAATGCAGAACCTACTTGATATGGATATGGAATACAGATCATATGCACCTCTTAATGATCCCGAATGGTCTCAGAAGTGTCACAAACTGATGATAAAGCCCGAAGTCCATCAACGCAGTCCCTTGGAGCAGCCTTTTTCAACCAGGGTGCCTTCAGATTTCTTCAGGGATGTCTAGGGGAATGATTAGAACTCGTACCAGGTTTTTATGGCTATCTGGGGCTCCATTAGGCCTTTTGTCGAAGGGTGTTTATCTACGTCAGATTGGTTATAGATTACCACACAAGTCTATGGGAAAGTAGAACCTACTTGATGCATATCGAATATAGATCACATTCACCTCTCAATGATCCCGAATGATCTCAGAAGTGTCACAAACTGATGATAAAGCCCAAAGTCCATCAACGCAGTCACTTGGAGCAGCCTTTTTCAACCAGGGTGCCTTCAGATTTCTTTAGGGATGCCTTGTGCAAATATCTAAAATTTGCCCAAAAAAATCTAAACAATCCAGAGGATATATCAAGCCTGCCTTTTAGTTACACAAAACCACCGGTTTCCATTGTGCACCATTACAATTTTCTAGCCACCAGCGTCGTAACAACCTGTGAAGTCATTGATTGATATGGAGGATGCCAGGCGCCTGACAACATCCTTGTTTGCCCATCCCTCTCTGTTAGCACTGGGGTCACATTAAAGGACTGAGGGAGAGAAGCTGAGGGCGAAGAGAAACATTGAAATACTAGTCAGTACCTGTGTGCAAAGATGTGCTTGGTTTGGAATATTAAGTCACCTCTAACATTGATTGTCCTAAGTGCATGGATTTGCTGCATTATGAAAAACGAAAAGCTATTAGTTTAGCTTTTTTACATTTAGAATAAGGTGCCTGGAGATTGTGCAGAATTTTAAAGGGTGCCTTGAATGAAAAAAGATTAAGAAACACTGCCTTAGACAGAGTTGTGGTTTTGCTGAATTCTTAGCCATTCTGGTCTGTTGCATTTGTTTCCTCAATCTTATTCTGGACATTTGCATTTGCTTCCTGGATCTTATTCTGGTCATTTGCATTCATTTCCTGGATCTGTTATGATTATGGTTATAAAAGATCTAAGCTAAGCATATGTGGCTAAAAAGGAGCCAAATACTGTAAGTGCTCTTGAATAAAACTGTAAATGACAGCATATTGGCGTACAGTATAAATAAAATACATCTGTTGTGTCATCTGGGAGCCACAGTTGCCTTGTATTTTAGCCCATTGAAATGCATTACAGGAAACTCTGTGCACACGCAACCACCGGCACTGGCATATTCTCCCGCAAGCATATGGGCGTATTTTTCAAAATGTAAAATGTGTCCCTTGTGCTTCTGTCTTCTAGTTCAGTAGTATTCTCCCTCCTCTGATGCCCTCCAAAAGATCTATGAACGGAGGGGGTGAACCTTTCAATCATTACCCATCCTCCATTCCTAGATTGTTTTTATTTATTCACTTGCCTACTGGGCACATTTAGCCCCTTCCTGCCTAGGCTTCCTTTCAGCTTTCAGCGCTGTCGCACTTTGAATGACAATTGGTCATACTCCACTGTACTCAAATTACATTTTTTATCATTTTTTCACACAAATAGAGCTTTTTATCGGTGGTATGTAATCACCACTGGGTTTTTTTATTTTTTGATAAACAAACAAAAAAGACCGAAAAAAACTTTTTCATAGTTTGTTATAAAATTTTGCAAACAGGTAATTTTTCTCCTTCACTGATGTACGCTGATCTGACTGCACTGATGAGGAGGTATTGATGGGCACTGATGAGTCTGCACTGATAGGCAGCACTGATGGGTGATAGGTCATTTGGCTATAGCACCGTCGGCAAGTGGTTATAGAAGCTGTAATGTGGTTTCTATAAATGCAGCAGCTGGGTGGAAAGGGTGGGCATAGTTGGATTGTAGAGGAGGGGATACCAATGCTAATAATAATGTAGAATGAATATAACACTGGAGGGCATCATCCCACTTAACCTAAACTTAAAACAATCTAAACCCAGAGAATTCTCAATTGGTGGCACAATGCCACTAAGCTGTGGGTCCCTTTGGAGAAGTTCATGGCAGGGCGTAACCTATCGTATGCCCTGTGGTTACCCCAGGAATACATAGGCTTGAGAGCTGCAGTGTCACCTTTGACGACTCATGCTTTGAGGGTCTGGGACTGTATTAATTGCCAGATCTCTGGAAGATCGCTGGAAGAGAGATGGTTGGGGACCAGCCCCACTGCTGAAGCTCCTCTATACTGCCGCTGACTGGCTGAACTGGACCAGTTTTCACTTGTGGGAGGTGAGTCTCCCAGGATCGTTGGCTGTGGACTGTGTCAGTAACTGTGCCAGTAAAGCAGTGGACAGTGTCCGTAGGGCAGTGGACGGTGTCCATTGCTTATCGGTGCAGCCTATCAGTGCCCATAAGTTCAGCCTTATCAGTGCAGCATATCAGTGCACTCTCATCTGCCCATAAGTGCCGCCTGCCTGTGCCTATCACTGCAGTCTCATCTGTGCCTACTAGTGTGATCTCTTCTGGGCTCACCAGTGCCGTCTCATCTGTGCCTACTAGTGCAGTCTCATCTGTGCCCACCAGTGCCGTCTCATCTGTGCCCACCAGTGCCGTCTCATCTGTGCCCACTAGTGTTGTCTCATATATACAGCTATATATACCCTACCTTCCTTCCTGTATATAGAGACCTTCCTCCATCATCACTGACTGAAGATATACATCGTCTGTCCTGTATACAGCTATATATACAGTAACAGGGCATTTATGTATTCCTGCAGTCAATGATGATGAAGGAAGGTCTCTTTATACAGGAAGGAAGAAGGTGTGGGTATATATAGCCTTCTACAGTGGGATCTGTCTTTGCGCTATGGACCAACTTCCATGGTGATAGAGAATAGTTTTAACAGTAGGCCATGATGTGCATAAAGCATAGGCCAGTACCCCTGAGGGATGCTTGGAGTGAAGATAGACACTTAGAAGAGGTGTATGCGTGTAATAAAGTAAATATTTATTCAAAATATACAAAATGTACAGGGGGATGCTCAGTGAGGCATAGTATGTTTACATACAGGAAATAGAATCAATTGATACAGTTTATAGCATGTCAAGAGAGCAAAACATACAAAGCATTATGACAGTGGTATAAACTTGCTTGGTACATATGGTAAGGAAGATGCCAACATGTTTCGGACTTTGGTCCTTTATCAAGGCAACTGGATATCCTTTAGATTCTCATCTGGGTGTATGAGGAATCATAGAGTTAATCTCAGTAAAGTATAACATATTTGCACTGTCAACATATATATTGCTTGGTAGAATTAGTGTAATAGGTAAGTAGTCAGTGGGATACTCACATGTCCTGCCAATGCTCAATTGTATGCCACATGGGGGAGCCACTGAGCGTGGTGTCCAAGGTATCAAAGGTATGTGGAGTAAAAACAAAGTGTACTTAGCCACTTGGATATGGAAAGCTTGCTGAAAGCCCCTCTCAGGATACAAGGTCCAGGGTACAGGGCTAGGGCGGGGAGCCCGGGTCCTGTATCAGGCACAGTAGGCCAACCAGTGTATCACTGTAAGGACAAAGTAAGAGAGGGTAATAAGGAAGGGTATCTAAAGTTGCAATATATGGCTGAGTCAGATAAGCCATGTATTTACCTGAGTATAAAGCATGAACAACGGATAAGAGGTCATCTCTGGTCAGTCAGCAGCATGTACTGAAGCCAGAGTATGGGAGGTATATAAAGGGTCAAGTAATAAGCAACAGCTGAAAGGAGGTGTGTGTATTCAGCCGGAGACATGGTGCTGGTTGGCTGATGTGTCTGTGGGAAGGCAGGCGCCAGAAGGAGCGCCAAAGTAAGCTTCCTGTTGAGGACCTCTGACGGGGCAGCGCCGGGCGCGGCCGCGTGCCGACGCGGTCACGTCCGGCATCGTGACGTCACCGACGCGGGAAAGAAAACCACCGACTTCCTGATGCGCTCCAGAGTGGAGCGCAAAACAGGAAGCGGACCAGATGTCTAGTCCGGATGAAAGGCGGTATACAAGGCGCATGCGCAAATGAACAAACGCGCATGCTTGCCAGGTCTTACCCGCGCCGGGTATACTGTGGAGGGGGGGCAAGCTGTGTAAATGGGTATAAATCCATGTGAGGCAAAAAATGACAAAATGAGCAGAGGGAGACATGCGAGTGGCTGACATGACACAAAAAGATATTGCATATTCCAATATTAGAATTTGTGTGGCATATATAAATTGGGTAGAAGGGAAAGGCATGTAGTTATACATACATAGTATATAATGCATATAGTACAAATAGCAGGATTTTGTGTGGGTGCTTGAACGTGGGGGACCAGATTAAAGGTCTAATTCACAAACTCCAGTCTCAAAGCCCTCAAGATAGGGCTTAAAGTTGAAGGCTTCGTTGAGGCCGGGGGGTAGGGTGGCATTAAGATGGAAAATCCATCGAAGTTCGCTCTGAAGGAGCGCTTTGTTGTAGTCACCCCCTCGGTTGGGAGGTGGAATATGGTCCAAAGCTCTGAACGAGATTTTGGGGGTAGTATCTGGGTGAACTATAGAGGTGTGTCGTCCCAATGGTAGATCGGGATCTCTTTGGTTTATACTGGTGATATGGCCATAAATTCGTTTCCAGAATGGTAGTTTGGTCTTGCCCACGTAGAAGCACCCACATTCACACTCCAAAAGATAAACAATACCAATAGAACGACAATTTACATAATGTTTAGGAAAAAGGCGTTGACCATTGGGTAGAGCATTGTGTAAATTGGATTTGGGTAGATATTTGCAATAATTGCAATTGCCACATGGAAAAGTGCCCTTGAGCTGTCTCTGGGATTTGTTGCTACTTTTGTATTCACTGGTGATAAGTTTATCACGGAGGGATGGAGCACGTCGATAAGTGATCAAGGGTTTAGGCGGGACAAAGGGGGAAAGTGTCCTGTCTGTGGAAATGATGTGCCAATGTTTAGAAAGTATTTGAGTAATTTCATTGTATTGTTGGCAGTAGTTTGTTATGATTCTAAGGGGTGGTTGTGTGGAGGGCCCACTAGGTTTAGGGGTGAGTAAGGCAGAGCGTGGTTTGGATTTCGCCTTTTTATATGCGTTTTTTAAGACGCTATTCTTGTAACCGCGTGCGCGAAGTCTGTCCCTCAATACGGAGGCCTCGTGTTCAAAAGAGGTATCCGTAGAGCAGTTTCGTCGGGCACGTAAGTATTGGGCAAAAGGAATAGATTTGAGTAGAGGTTGGGGGTGGAAGCTGGAAGCCGCGAGAATGGTGTTGCCAGCAGTCGGTTTACGAAATAGTTGGCTTTGTAATTGGCCATGTGTGTCCTTGCTAAGGGTAAGGTCAAGGAAAGAGATGGAACAATAGCTGTATGTCATAGTGAATTTAAGATTGAGAGAGTTCGAAGTATTGAGGTATACAAGAAAATGTTGTAAAGTATCAATGGGGCCTTGCCATAGAATCAAAATATCATCTATGTAGCGACGAAAGGACGCTATATGTTTAGTAAAGGTGCTAGCAGCGTCAGTACTGAAAAGGTCTCGTTCCCACTCCCCCAGGTACAGATTGGCGTACGCCGGTGCGCAACAAGTGCCCATGGCGACGCCCTGTACCTGGAGGTAGTGGGAACCGTTGAAAGAAAAAAAGTTATGAGTTAAAATGAATTTGAGTGCTCTAATAATGAATAAGGATAGCTCTTGAGAATATAGGTTAGCGTTAGACAGAGTATGTTGGATGGCTGCAAGTCCTAAAGAGTGGGGAATAGAGCTGTAGAGGGCCTCAACGTCGATGGCGACCAGAACAGTGTCGGCATCGACGTGGAGGTCCGAGAGGTCCTGAAGTAAGTGTGTGGTATCACGTATGTATGAGGGTAGTGCCTGTACTAAGGGCTGGAGTCGTTTGTCTATATAACGGCTCAAATTGTCAGTAAGGCAGCCCCGTCCTGAGACGATGGGTCTGCCTGGTGGTCTGGGAAGGTTTTTGTGTACCTTGGGTAGGGCATAGAAGGTTGCTTCTCTCGGAAATTTGGTCCTAATGTAATCTGCAGTAGGTTTATCAATAATATGTTGTCTAGAAGCATCATCAACGAGAGTGTAAAGCTCCTGTTGAAACGACCTGATTGATGTACTGGGAATTATGGCATACCATTCACGATTACGTAGTATGTTGAGACACATCTCGAGGTAATCTAGTTTGTTTAGGACAACAATGTTTCCACCCTTATCCGCCGGTTTGATCACTATCGAGGGGTTGGTTTTTAAATTTTGTAGAGCTAGGTGTTGATTGTATGTAAAGTTTTTTTGTTTGGGATGGGTGGGGGAAGTTTTTAGGTGTCGGATTTCGTTAGTCACTGACTGTAGGAATAGTGCAGCACGTGGGTTGGTACTGGGTGAAGGAAAAAAACTTGATTTTTTCTTGAGCGAAATATGGTGTGAAGAATATGGGTTGTGAGAAGGAATATCATCCTCAAAATTGTTGAGGAGATTTTCAAGATCAATGGTGTCAATCAAATCTGGTGGATTATTCTCCTCAAGGAGTTCAATAAGTTGCTGAAGAGCAGTGGTTTCAGTGGCAGTGTGCAAAGCATTGTCAGGGAAGGGGTTGGGAGTGTACATACTGTGCAAAAGTAGCTTACGAATAAAGAGATGTACATCTTTTATAGCTGTAAATTTATCAAGCTGTGAGATTGGACAGAAGGTGAGTCCTTTTTCAAGGACTGAAATTTCGTGGCAGGTGAGTATGTGAGAGGAAAGGTTAATAATATTGTTGGAAGAGGTTTTTAGCATGTTGGTCGTTTGGATTTTGGATTTAGAGAGGTTTGTTGTTGGTGTGTGTGCAGTGAAGTTCGCATCTTGTCTAAAAAATCTGCATGCTGAGATGCAGAAGGAAGTGAGTGCGATCTGTGTGTCTTGACATTAGAGGGGGCCACCGGCGAGTCCCCAAGGGGGGAGGCGCCGGGGGTCCCCTCCATGTCAGACACATCGTCACTCGAAAAGTTAGGTGTACGTCCACGTTTGGGCCTGCGTGAGCCCAAGGGGAGATTGGGTTTGTGGGGTGGGTGAGTAGAAGTGTGAGTCTTGTCAGTGGTAAAACGAGAGTTGGATGCCCTAGGGCCAGGGCGTGTAGAAATATCAGAGCGATTTGTGCGGTTGGTATCGCTCCATTTGTATGCACGTTCTTCATGGAAGGCTTTCTTGTCGCGAAAGAATTTTTTGTCCTTTTGCGCAAGAATCTCATGATTAAATTTGTCAAAACGAGTTTTTAGCTGTTCTTCAAGTGAAATGTATAAGGGATGTGTCTGGAATTGCTCGAGCTGTGTGTTAATCAGCTCGAGTTTGATATCTAAAGCAGTCATTTGGGATTCATACTCAGTAATTAATAGTTTCATGAGTTCGTTAGAACAATTTTTCAGGACATTTTCCCAAGAGGCTTTAAAGTCCGGGCGAATATCCTGAAAAGTAGGAAAGATTTGTACCCGGAGGCCAAAGGGGTTAATACCATGGGCAATATATTCTTTGAAGGATTTAATATGCCAGAAGAGAGAAGCTTTCTTTTGGACGGTGTGTGTGAGGTTTAGAAAGGTATACTTGAGTTGTGACTGAACGTACTCATTAGACTCAAAGTGGTGCATGGTATTGGACATGCGTGTGTCCCATTCATCTCCAAGGTATAGAGCCATGGTTAGAGCAAAGTATAGAATATGTGGTAAATTAGCAGTAATAGATGACTGTACAAATGTATGAATATACAATATAAAGAATGTAAGTATTTGTTTTCAACGATATATTGTGTGGAAAAGGAAAAGAAGTACCTAATTGTAAGCTAGTAAATAGGTAAGGTATCAAATAGGGTATCACCTAAACTTGCCCGGTTGGGGATTTGGATGGGGTAACCATCAATGAATGAAAAAAGAGAATTTGGTTGGGCAGGTAGGTGGGACAACAAATGGTCTATCGCATCCCAGATAAGATATAGAATAGTTTTAACAGTAGGCCATGATGTGCATAAAGCATAGGCCAGTACCCCTGAGGGATGCTTGGAGTGAAGATAGACACTTAGAAGAGGTGTATGCGTGTAATAAAGTAAATATTTATTCAAAATATACAAAATGTACAGGGGGATGCTCAGTGAGGCATAGTATGTTTACATACAGGAAATAGAATCAATTCCTTCTCACAACCCATATTCTTCACACCATATTTCGCTCAAGAAAAAATCAAGTTTTTTTCCTTCACCCAGTACCAACCCACGTGCTGCACTATTCCTACAGTCAGTGACTAACGAAATCCGACACCTAAAAACTTCCCCCACCCATCCCAAACAAAAAAACTTTACATACAATCAACACCTAGCTCTACAAAATTTAAAAACCAACCCCTCGATAGTGATCAAACCGGCGGATAAGGGTGGAAACATTGTTGTCCTAAACAAACTAGATTACCTCGAGATGTGTCTCAACATACTACGTAATCGTGAATGGTATGCCATAATTCCCAGTACATCAATCAGGTCGTTTCAACAGGAGCTTTACACTCTCGTTGATGATGCTTCTAGACAACATATTATTGATAAACCTACTGCAGATTACATTAGGACCAAATTTCCGAGAGAAGCAACCTTCTATGCCCTACCCAAGGTACACAAAAACCTTCCCAGACCACCAGGCAGACCCATCGTCTCAGGACGGGGCTGCCTTACTGACAATTTGAGCCGTTATATAGACAAACTACTCCAGCCCTTAGTACAGGCACTACCCTCATACATACGTGATACCACACACTTACTTCAGGACCTCTCGGACCTCCACGTCGATGCCGACACTGTTCTGGTCGCCATCGACGCTGAGGCCCTCTACAGCTCTATTCCCCACTCTTTAGGACTTGCAGCCATCCAACATACTCTGTCTAACGCTAACCTATATTCTCAAGAGCTATCCTTATTCATTATTAGAGCACTCAAATTCATTTTAACTCATAACTTTTTTTCTTTCAACGGTTCCCACTACCTCCAGGTACAGGGCGTCGCCATGGGCACTTGTTGCGCACCGGCGTACGCCAATCTGTACCTGGGGGAGTGGGAACGAGACCTTTTCAGTACTGACGCTGCTAGCACCTTTACTAAACATATAGCGTCCTTTCGTCGCTACATAGATGATATTTTGATTCTATGGCAAGGCCCCATTGATACTTTACAACATTTTCTTGTATACCTCAATACTTCGAACTCTCTCAATCTTAAATTCACTATGACATACAGCTATTGTTCCATCTCTTTCCTTGACCTTACCCTTAGCAAGGACACACATGGCCAATTACAAAGCCAACTATTTCGTAAACCGACTGCTGGCAACACCATTCTCGCGGCTTCCAGCTTCCACCCCCAACCTCTACTCAAATCTATTCCTTTTGCCCAATACTTACGTGCCCGACGAAACTGCTCTACGGATACCTCCTTTGAACACGAGGCCTCCGTATTGAGGGACAGACTTCGCGCACGCGGTTACAAGAATAGCGTCTTAAAAAACGCATATAAAAAGGCGAAATCCAAACCACGCTCTGCCTTACTCACCCCTAAACCTAGTGGGCCCTCCACACAACCACCCCTTAGAATCATAACAAACTACTGCCAACAATACAATGAAATTACTCAAATACTTTCTAAACATTGGCACATCATTTCCACAGACAGGACACTTTCCCCCTTTGTCCCGCCTAAACCCTTGATCACTTATCGACGTGCTCCATCCCTCCGTGATAAACTTATCACCAGTGAATACAAAAGTAGCAACAAATCCCAGAGACAGCTCAAGGGCACTTTTCCATGTGGCAATTGCAATTATTGCAAATATCTACCCAAATCCAATTTACACAATGCTCTACCCAATGGTCAACGCCTTTTTCCTAAACATTATGTAAATTGTCGTTCTATTGGTATTGTTTATCTTTTGGAGTGTGAATGTGGGTGCTTCTACGTGGGCAAGACCAAACTACCATTCTGGAAACGAATTTATGGCCATATCACCAGTATAAACCAAAGAGATCCCGATCTACCATTGGGACGACACACCTCTATAGTTCACCCAGATACTACCCCCAAAATCTCGTTCAGAGCTTTGGACCATATTCCACCTCCCAACCGAGGGGGTGACTACAACAAAGCGCTCCTTCAGAGCGAACTTCGATGGATTTTCCATCTTAATGCCACCCTACCCCCCGGCCTCAACGAAGCCTTCAACTTTAAGCCCTATCTTGAGGGCTTTGAGACTGGAGTTTGTGAATTAGACCTTTAATCTGGTCCCCCACGTTCAAGCACCCACACAAAATCCTGCTATTTGTACTATATGCATTATATACTATGTATGTATAACTACATGCCTTTCCCTTCTACCCAATTTATATATGCCACACAAATTCTAATATTGGAATATGCAATATCTTTTTGTGTCATGTCAGCCACTCGCATGTCTCCCTCTGCTCATTTTGTCATTTTTTGCCTCACATGGATTTATACCCATTTACACAGCTTGCCCCCCCTCCACAGTATACCCGGCGCGGGTAAGACCTGGCAAGCATGCGCGTTTGTTCATTTGCGCATGCGCCTTGTATACCGCCTTTCATCCGGACTAGACATCTGGTCCGCTTCCTGTTTTGCGCTCCACTCTGGAGCGCATCAGGAAGTCTGCGGTTTTCTTTCCCGCGTCGGTGACGTCACGACGCCGGACGTGACCGCGTCGGCACGCGGCCGCGCCCGGCGCCGCCCCGTCAGAGGTCCTCAACAGGAAGCTTACTTTGGCGCTCCTTCTGGCACCTGCCTTCCCACAGACACATCAGCCAACCAGCACCATGTCTCCGGCTGAATACACACACCTCCTTTCAGCTGTTGCTTATTACTTGACCCTTTATATACCTCCCATACTCTGGCTTCAGTACATGCTGCTGACTGACCAGAGATGACCTCTTATCCGTTGTTCATGCTTTATACTCAGGTAAATACATGGCTTATCTGACTCAGCCATATATTGCAACTTTAGATACCCTTCCTTATTACCCTCTCTTACTTTGTCCTTACAGTGATACACTGGTTGGCCTACTGTGCCTGATACAGGACCCGGGCTCCCCGCCCTAGCCCTGTACCCTGGACCTTGTATCCTGAGAGGGGCTTTCAGCAAGCTTTCCATATCCAAGTGGCTAAGTACACTTTGTTTTTACTCCACATACCTTTGATACCTTGGACACCACGCTCAGTGGCTCCCCCATGTGGCATACAATTGAGCATTGGCAGGACATGTGAGTATCCCACTGACTACTTACCTATTACACTAATTCTACCAAGCAATATATATGTTGACAGTGCAAATATGTTATACTTTACTGAGATTAACTCTATGATTCCTCATACACCCAGATGAGAATCTAAAGGATATCCAGTTGCCTTGATAAAGGACCAAAGTCCGAAACATGTTGGCATCTTCCTTACCATATGTACCAAGCAAGTTTATACCACTGTCATAATGCTTTGTATGTTTTGCTCTCTTGACATGCTATAAACCAGGGGTCTCAAACTCAAATTACCTGGAGGGCCACATGACAAGTTTTCATATCCCATGGGGGCCGCATGCAAACTTTTTCCTTACATGTCCCCCTCGGATCTACAGCGACTGAAATTCCAAGTGCACTTGCAGTGCAAAATGGATTTGCCTTTAGTAAATAACCCCCAATGTGTGTATATTTGTGTGCTGAGCTTACAGTTTCCCTTCTGAGATCTATTAACCCCCAGCACCGATGTCAGCAAAACGCATTATTAAACCCAGCACCGATGTCAGCAAAACGCATTATTGAACCCAGCACTGATGTCAGCAAAACGCATTATTGAACGCAGCACTGATGTCAGCAAATCGCATTATTGAACGCAGCACTGATGTCAGCAAATCGCATTATTGAACCCAGCACTGATGTCAGCAAATCGCATTATTGAACCCAGCACTGATGTCAGCAAATCGCATTATTGAACGCAGCACTGATGTCAGCAAATCGCATTATTGAACCCAGCACTGATGTCAGCAAATCGCATTATTGAACCCAGCACTGATGTCAGCAAAACGCATTATTAACCCAGCACCGATGGCAGCCAACAGGGGGTATCATGAAGCCCCAGCACACAGGGAGGCCCGGACCACAGGGGGTTCGGAGCGGCGAGCAATTATAGAGGAGGGGGCAATTAGAGATTGGCGGGCAATTACAGAGGAGGGGGGTGCAATTACAGAGGAGGGGGTGGCAAATACACAGGAGGGGGTGGCAAATACACAGGAGGGGGTGGCAAATACACAGGAGGGGGTGGCAAATACACAGGAGGGTGTGGCAAATACACTGGAGGGAGGGACAATTACAGAGGAGAGGGGGGCAAATACCCAGGAGCGGGTGGCACATACACAGGAGGGTCAAAACATAAGGGAGAGGCGACAGGCAACTGCTGGTGCAGAAGTTTTTAATAAAATAAATGCTTAAAAACAAACAGTCCACTCACTCTCCAATGTCAGAGATGTATATGTCAGTCTGTGACGTTGGCTGTCCCATCCTCCTCTCCATGCTGCTGTTATCACTGATATCTGTGGAGCAAACAGAGAGCCGCGGGAAACTCATGTGAACTCTCAGCCTCTGATGATGGAGGCGTGGTTAAGCCTCCAGAACGCTCTGATTGGTCACAGCATCCCAGACTGACAGCTCACTGCAGTCTCCCCGCAGCTCTGTGTTATGGGCTTCCTCCACAGATATCAGTGAGAGCAGCATGTATCGGAGAGGAGGATGGGACAGCCGACGTCACAGACTGACATATACAGCTGTGTCATGGAGAGTGAGTGGACTGTTAGTTTTTCAGCATTTATTTTATTAAAAACTTCTGCACCAGCAAAAGCTGCCTGTTGCCTCTCTCTCTCTGTTTTGATTACTCTGATCTCTCCCCCCGCCGCCGCTCCGATCCCTCTGCTGTCCGGGTCCCCCTGTGTGCTGGGGATCGCCGCTGCGGGCCATTTATAACCAGTCCGCGGGCCGCAAATGGCCCGCGGGCCGGTACTTTGAGACCACTGCTATAAACTGTATCAATTGATTCTATTTCCTGTATGTAAACATACTATGCCTCACTGAGCATCCCCCTGTACATTTTGTATATTTTGAATAAATATTTACTTTATTACACGCATACACCTCTTCTAAGTGTCTATCTTCACTCCAAGCATCCCTCAGGGGTACTGGCCTATGCTTTATGCACATCATGGCCTACTGTTAAAACTATTCTATATCTTATCTGGGATGCGATAGACCATTTGTTGTCCCACCTACCTGCCCAACCAAATTCTCTTTTTCCATGGTGATAGATTCATCTTACAAACCTCTAAATCAGTGGTCATCAACCCTGTCCTCAGGGCCCACTAACAGGCCCGGATTTATGTATTACCTTGGGGAGATGCACGCATGCTCCCAACGTGCAGCACGCCCACCGCAGTCTCTCTGTCTCCCTGGTGATGCTCGCTTGCTCTCCCACCCACTGCGCCGGAGCACTGGAAACCACCAGTGCGGCCAGCAATGTGGGATACCACAGAACCCAGCTCTCCATCCAGAGGGACTTCACTGCTTGCTCTTTTTTATATGCCATGTACTTGGTCTTATCCTGTAAGTGAAATACATAATAAATGTCCCTTTTTGCTCCACATACTGCACTTAGATTGGTACTTCTTCTCTCCCATCCTCTTTACCTACATGAGGGAAAATGTCCCTGCCTCATAATTTCATTTCGTTTGCATTCAGAATTTTCATCATAGTTTTCGTCAGTGGACGAAAATGTGGTGTACTTTTTGTTTTATTTTCGTCACCGTAAGAAAGGCCGCTGATGAAAGTTTTGAAGAAAATGTTTTTGTTGACAAAATTAACACTGCTGCACATACATGATCATTTATGAAACCAGCCATTAGATGGTTTGTCGGTTAGGTTTACTGTCCAGGCACATGTGACAGTTATCATTCCCTACTCTCCGCCTCTGCGATATGCAAGTTTTCGATGCTGTATTATAAATACCTCTGTAATAAATGCTATAACCTATAGTGGGTGCTGCTGGGATAAAGCGTGCACATCTAGGGGGATACCTCTGCTGCATGTTACTCAGGCAGCTGCTCTGAAGTGTCGTTATAGAAGCGCAGCACTGGAGGACATGTCCTGATGGAACGGAAGCAAACATCCCCTGTGTGCCTCTATGATCAGTGCTCCTGTCACACTGATGCTCAGACAAAGGGGATGGATCCAGGGACGGAGCCAAGGGGAGGAGAGGCAAAATTAGGTTTCGCCTGGGGTGTCAAAAATCATTACACCAGCCCTGATTATCAGTACTTAAAGGAACCAGAGTCAGTGTCATCATCAGTGGTTAACTACTTCTGGACTGCCCACCAGTGCCGGACTGGCCTACCGGGATACCGGGAAATTTCCCGGTAGGCCGCCTGCTTTCAGTGCCCTGGGGCCGCTTCTGTCTGCCAGTGTCAGCGGCGCCAGTGTCAGGAAAAAAAAAACAGCAGCGGCGCGCTTGCCTGTATCTCCGCGGCCGCGCCGCCCACATTGCTATGCTATCCAATCCTATCCTATCTATGCCTGTCTGTGACTGAGGGGCGGAGCATGAGGAAGGCTGATTCCTTCATTCGGCCCGTGCGGCGCCACGCACGGCAGCGCAGCACCGCTGATTTCTCCTCCCCATCGGCCCGCCCACTAGTCTGCAGTCTGCACGAGGAGAATAGGAGAACTTGAAGTGGACGGCCGCTCATGGTGGAGAAAGAAGAATTAAGGTACCTGCTCTCTCTCTCTCTCTCTCTCTCTCTCTCTCTCTGTCTCTCTCTGTCTCTCTCCCCCCCTCTCTCTCTCAAATAGTGCATTTTTTGTAGAGAGCGTTGCAGTGTCTTGGGGGGGGGGGGCGCAAACTGAAAAAACATCAATTGCATCACTGTGCCCTCAAACGCAGCCACTGTGCCCTCAAACGCAGCCACTGTGCCCTCAAACGCAGGCCACTGTGCCCTCAAACGCAGGCCACTGTGCCCTCAAACGCAGGCCACTGTGCCCTCAAATGCAGGCCACTGTGCCCTCAAACGCAGGCCACTGTGCCCATAATTTGCCACCAAGGTGCCCATCAAACGCAGGCCACTGTGCCTTCAAACGCAGGCCACTGTGCCCTCAAATGCAGGCCACTGTGCCCTCAAACGCAGCCACTGTGCCCTCAAACGCATGCCACTGTGCCCATAATTTGCCACTGCTGTGCCCATCAAACGCAGCCACTGTGCCCATCAAACATAGCCACGTGCCCATAATTTGCCACCAAGGTGCCCATCAAACGCAGCCACTGTGCCATCAAACACAGCCACTGTGCCCATAAATTGCCACCACTGTGCCCATTAAACACTGCCACTGTGCCCATCAAACGCAGCCACTGTGCCCATCAAACGCAGCCACTGTGCCCATCAAACGCAGCCACTGTGCCATTAAATGCAGCCACTGTGCCCATAAATTGCAACCACTGTGCCCATTAAACGCTGCCACTGTGCCATCAAACACAGCCAGTGTACCATCAAACGCAGCCACTGTACCCATAAATTGCCACACTGTGCCCATTAAACGCAGCCACTGTGCCCATCAAACACAGCCACTGTCCATCAAACGCAGCCACTGTGCCCATAAATTGCCACACTGTGCCCATTAAACGCAGCCACTGTGCCCATCAAACGCAGCCACTGCCCATCAAACGCAGCCACTGTGTCCATAAATTGCCACCACTGTGCCCATTAAACACTGCCACTGTGCCATCAAACGCAGCCACTGTACCCATAAATTGCCACACTGCCCATTAAACGCAGCCATTGTGCCCATCAAACGCAGCCACTGCCCATCAAATGCAGCCACCGTGCCCATCAAACGCAGCCACTGTGCCATCAAACGCAGCCACTGTGCCCATAAATTGCCACCACTGTGCCCATCAAACGCAGCCACTGTGCCCATAAATTTCCACCACTGTGCCCATCAAATGCAGCCACTGTGCCCATCAAACGCAGCCACTGTGCCATCAAACACAGCCACTGTGCCCATAAATTGCCACCACTGTGCCCAGTAAACACTGCCACTGTGCCCATCAAACGCAGCCACTGTGCCCATCAAACGCAGCCACTGTGCCCATCAAACGCAGCCACTGTGCCATTAAATGCAGCCACTGTGCCCATAAATTGCAACCACTGTGCCCATTAAACGCTGCCACTGTGCCATCAAACACAGCCAGTGTACCATCAAACGCAGCCACTGTACCCATAAATTGCCACACTGTGCCCATTAAACGCAGCCACTGTGCCCATCAAACACAGCCACTGTCCATCAAACGCAGCCACTGTGCCCATAAATTGCCACACTGTGCCCATTAAACGCAGCCACTGTGCCCATCAAACGCAGCCACTGCCCATCAAACGCAGCCACTGTGTCCATAAATTGCCACCACTGTGCCCATTAAACACTGCCACTGTGCCATCAAACGCAGCCACTGTACCCATAAATTGCCACACTGCCCATTAAACGCAGCCATTGTGCCCATCAAACGCAGCCACTGTCCATCAAATGCAGCCACCGTGCCCATCAAACGCAGCCACTGTGCCATCAAACGCAGCCACTGTGCCCATAAATTGCCACCACTGTGCCCATCAAACGCAGCCACTGTGCCCATAAATTTCCACCACTGTGCCCATCAAATGCAGCCACCGTGCCCATCAAACGCAGCCACTGTGCCATCAAACGCAGCCACTGTGCCCATAAATTGCCACCACTGTGCCCATCAAACGCAGCCACTGTGCCCATAAATTTCCACCACTGTGCCCATCAAATGCAGCCACTGTGCCCATCAAACGCAGCCACTGTGCCATCAAACACAGCCACTGTGCCCATAAATTGCCACCACTGTGCCCATTAAACACTGCCACTGTGCCCATCAAACGCAGCCACTGTGCCCATCAAACGCAGCCACTGTGCCCATCAAACGCAGCCACTGTGCCATTAAATGCAGCCACTGTGCCCATAAATTGCAACCACTGTGCCCATTAAACGCTGCCACTGTGCCATCAAACACAGCCAGTGTACCATCAAACGCAGCCACTGTACCCATAAATTGCCACACTGTGCCCATTAAACGCAGCCACTGTGCCCATCAAACCCAGCCACTGTCCATCAAACGCAGCCACTGTGCCCATAAATTGCCACACTGTGCCCATTAAACGCAGCCACTGTGCCCATCAAACGCAGCCACTGCCCATCAAACGCAGCCACTGTGTCCATAAATTGCCACCACTGTGCCCATTAAACACTGCCACTGTGCCATCAAACGCAGCCACTGTACCCATAAATTGCCACACTGCCCATTAAACGCAGCCATTGTGCCCATCAAACGCAGCCACTGTCCATCAAATGCAGCCACCGTGCCCATCAAACGCAGCCACTGTGCCATCAAACGCAGCCACTGTGCCCATAAATTGCCACCACTGTGCCCATCAAACGCAGCCACTGTGCCCATAAATTTCCACCACTGTGCCCATCAAATGCAGCCACTGTGCCCATCAAACGCAGCCACTGTGCCATCAAACGCAGCCACTGTACCCATAAATTGCCACCACTGTGCCCATAAAACAAACGCAGCCACTGTGCCCATCAAACACAGCCACTGTGCCCATAAATTGCCACCACTGTGCCCATCAAATGCAGCCACTGTGCCCATCAAACATAGCAGCTGTACCATCAAACATAGCAGCTGTACTATCAAACGCAGCCACTGTACCCATAAATTGCCACCACTGTGCCCATTAAATGCAGCCACTGTGCCATCAAGCGCAGCCACTGCCATCAAATGCAGCCACTGTAACCATCAATTGCCACCAGTTTGTCCCATCAGATGCTCCCAGTGTCCCCCCTGCCCGACACTTACCTGTCTCGGGTCATCGCATTCCTCCACGCTTCCTCCAAGTCCTTAATGTCTTCTCCCGTCCTCTTTTGCTATGATTGGACGCCCGATAGGCATCCAATCACAGCGCCTGTCGCTTCAGCCAATCAGGTGACAGGTAACCAGACCCGGTGCACCTGATTGGCTGAGAGGTGGGTCAGTGTTAGGGAAGCGATTTATTTGATTCCCTACCACAGCACTGTGTAAGCAGCGAACGCACAGCAGTGCGCCGGCTGTTTACCAATTTGGAAGCCTATTAGAGCCCATGGCTCTAATCAGGACGCCTATTAGAGCTGACGGCTCTAATCAGGCACTTCCAAAAACACCCCCTGTAATTTAGATAAATAAACAAAAAAACCTGAAATGCTCCTATCAAGGCTGGCAGGAACCAGGAGACCAAATGAGTGGCAAAAACATACACAGAGTGAGGGCTTAGATAAAAACAGTGATACTTTATTGTAAATACAAAAAAGAAAGAACAGAGCATCAGTGTGATCACGGATGATCACTGAATGTGGATGGATATAGTATATGTGACATCTGCAGTTATACCATCATATAACTCAACCTGTCACTTGGTGAGTATATGATGCAGCAACAAGGAAAATGAATAAGACACATAAACACTAAACAAAAATTAGACAACATAAAACAAAGCGTCCGGACGCCGGCAATCTGTGTGTGGAGAGCCTGTATGTATATTACATGAATATGTGGTGGGTATAATTACTTGTAGGTCAGGGAATCCACACCTAGATCCCAGTGACCTGTAATTTAGATGCCCGGTGCCTGGCAAGGGCCCAGACACCTGAATAGGGGGTGGCAGCGGCGACAATAGATAGATTCATGCAATGCATGAATCTATCTATTGAAGGTTGACGGGTGCAGGAAAGAGGGGGCAGCGCTCCTGCACCCACTATGGATGCACCGCCACTGCCCGGTTGTATTTCTCCTGGGTGGGGAAATACCACCATGTTTTACATTTACATGTGTGCCCTATAAAAAGGAGGTTGGCATTTACGGACAGAGTAAAAAACTCCTAAATTTTGATATACCATACATGTGTAAAGGGCAATGGTGTGCAGGCAGTTTTTTGTTTTTTTTTGTGTTCATTAACGGGCACTTTCGCCCCCTTCCTTCCCAGGCCAATTTTCAGCTTTAAGCGCTCTCGCACTTTCAATGACAATTGCGCGGTCATGCAATGCTGTTCACACAAATAGAGCTTTCTTTTGGTGGTATTTATTCATGACTTCGTTTTTTATTTTTTGTGATATAAGCGGAAAAAAAGCAGAAATTTGGAAAAAAAATATTTTCTTCTTTCTATTTTAAAAGAAATCCAATAAAATCAAATTTTTCATAAATCTTAGCCAAAATGTATTCTGCTACATGTCTTTGGTAAAAAAAAAAATCCTGTTAAGTGTATAATAGTGTGCAGTATTGCGCAGTATAGATGTGTGCAGATCATCATTGGGACATGTGATTTTACTGTTACATATGTGGGGGATAGGTGTTTTTACTGTGTAGGGATATGTGTGTGGGGACATTATTTTGGGGACTTTGTGTGTTTACATTGTGTGGGGATACTAGGCTGGTGATCAGTGTGTAAAAAGCTGTAAAAAAACAGCTCATACTCACTGATCACTGGCTGGCTGCAGCGATCCGCTCTCCTCTCCTCACTGAGAACTTCCGTGTGAGGAGAGGAGAGCTGATCGCCTAGCAAGCGGCTCTCTATTTACATCACATGTAATCATGGCTGTGATTGTCGAGGTGACACAAGCGCATCGGGATCATGCCGCTATAGTTATATATAATTTGCTTTTATATATATATAAAGCCCTATGTGCTTTTATATGTGTCTTATCTATATATAATGCACTCTTCAAATGTGCTTTAAAATGTATGGTTTTCCCTTTTATGAACAAGAAAATAATGACGTTATGCTGTTGGGCTGGTATAATAATGCTGTGGGGCTGGTATGAAATTTTTTCCAGGGCTGGTTTTCATTCCCAGTCCGGCCCTGCTGCCCACCGTACATATACTGCAGCAGGGCAGCCTGGCTGCATGAAACAACATACCTGTGCCTTGTTCGCACTTCCTGGTCTGGGGCATGTGCCACCGGCGACCTGCTCCCACTGTGAATGGTCCGGTGGCTGCGATAGCCGATGGCCACCCACGATCATTCAGGGGAATGACAGAACGGTGGTCTGCCTATATAAGGCAGACCATCATTCTGTCACAGAAGAAGAGAAAAATTTGTGATTCCTACTAATCAGGAACACCGATCTCTCTCTTTGTCTAGTATCCCCCACACAATTAGAAAGCACACATAGGGAACACATTTAACCCTTTGATTGCCCCTGATGGTAACCCCCTGATGATTGCCCCTTCCCTGCCAGCATCATTTATACAGTGTCAGTGTATTTTTTTTTTAGCACTGATCACTGTATTGGTGTCACTGGTCCCCAAAAAGTTTCACTTAGTGTGCAATGTGCCATTTCCGCTAAAAATGGCTGATCGCCGCAATTACTAGTAAAAAGTAAATATTACAAAAAATTCCTAAATCTATCCCATAGTTCAGGGGTAGGCAGCCTTAAAGAGGTGGAGATCTACTTGAACAACATGGGAGAAGTCAAAGATCACTGGGAACAGTGTCAACCAGTGTCCTCCTCACACCTGATTCAAACCTCTAACTGTCATACTACCGTGTCGCAATCATGTGCATTGCATGGCAATCATGGATTTAAATCAGGTGATAAGGAGGCAACAAATCGCCTTCTCAACACTTGTCAATACACATTTGTATCGCTTTTCAGAGGAGCCGCAGTGCCTGCTGCACGTGTGAATGAGCCCTTAATTGCACTTGGCAATTGTAGGATATATTATGTAGGATATAATAGAAGTCTATGGCTTAGCGCAGCAAACCTGCAGGAAATCTGCAGGTACACTGCACGGCACCTGCGGTGTGGGTAAACCCCAGCCCATCAGTATGAATGCAGCCCTATACTATTATGCCAGTGTATTGCTTCACACTGACTTAAAGATCTCTTCTTTCCTGCTGCTGGCACCACTCTGGAGACCGCTAGCTGGGATAAGAGGTGGAGTGCAGTTGGTATCACTCCTCATGGGACAAGAGTCGGCACTACAGAGGAAGCATTGGCTTATTCCCTACTACAGCTCCAACTTTACAAGTAGTCCCTCTGCATTGCCCTCACTGTTTGATGCTCTGGAATGGTGAGTCAGCAAGCCCAGACCCCGATCTACCAGTCACCTGTCCACGATCTACTGGTAGATCGCTATCTACAAGTTGCTAACCCCCGCCATAATTTGTAGACGCGATAAATTTTGCACAAACCAATCAATATACGCTAACTGGGATTTATTTCTTACCAAAAATATGTAGCAAAATACAAATTGTCTAAATTCATGAAGAATTTTTTTTACATATTTTTATTGGATATATTTTACAGTAGAAAGTGATTTTTCAATATTGTCGCTCTTTTTTTGTTTATAGTGCAAAAACTAAAAACTGCAGATCAAATACCACCAAAAGAAAGCTCTATTTGTGGGGAAAAAAGGATACCAATTTTGTTTGGGTACAGCGCCACATGACTGCACAATTGTCAGTTAAAGTGACTTATCGCAAAAAATGGCCTGGTCATTAAGGGGGTAAATCCTTCCCGAGCTGAAGTGGTTAAAGGGACATTATCCTGAGAGCTCCAACATAACCATTGGACCCCAACAAGCTGGCCAGCAGAAGTGGGTTTATTACAGACTGTGAGCATGAGTGGCATAAGTCAGGATTGCCCCAGTATAGGGTTTAGAAGATGTTGTTTCTCTATACACCCTTTGCTTTTATTACACTATATTTATTTCTACTGCTCACCTATTTGCAATATATTCCTTGCTATAGCTTACTTGTTGCAGTATCATTCCTGTTGTTTCATATCTCTTTTGCTACCAGGGTACTGCATATATATCTGCAATAAATATTCCCCACCCAGTTTGATGTATCAGAGTTATGGGCACAGGAACAGGGGACCCAGGAAACAATGGCTCTTTTCTGGAGTAAGCGCTACACACATATGGTTTGAATGAGGGCTTAGGATATGCCTGCCAACTTGTACAACTTACAGCAAGCAGACTGCACACATTGATCGTTCTGCATTTCCTCATAACATTAGCAGTGTTACTATGCTTTGAATCATTGTAGCAATCTGAAAAAAGAGCCTCTTTGTAAATCATTTCTTCTTTCTGGCACAGAACCCGTTGTCTTTCTCTTCCCTCAGCACCAAATCCAGACTTGTAAAATCCCCTACAGTAGCAGTTCCTGGTGCTTTTGTCCTCTTGTACATCACAGACGACACTCTGTATTTACACTTCTCTGTAATTAACCACTTCAGCCCCAGAAGATTTTACCTCCTTCCTGACCAGAGCATTTTTTGCGATTCGGCACTGCGTCGCTTTAACTGACAATTGCGCAGTCGTGAGACATTCTACCCAAACAAAATTGACGTCCTTTTTTTCCCACAAATAGAGCTTTCTTTTGGTGGTATTTGATCGCCTCTGCAGTTTTTTCATTTGTTGTGCTATAAACAAAAGAAGAGCGACATTTTTTTTAAAAAAACACAATGGGGGTTATTTACGAAAGGCAAAACCACTTTGCACTGCAAGTGCACTTGGAAGTGCAGTCGCGCTAAATCTAAGGGGTAGATCTGGAATGAGGTGAAGCTCTGCTGATTTTATAATCCAATCATGTGCAAGGTAAAATGCTGTTTTTTATTTTCCTGCCCCCCTCAGATCTACAGCGACTTTACTTCCAAGTGCACTTGCAGTGCAAAGTGGATTTTCCTTTAGTAAATAACCCCCAATATCTTTTACTTTTTGCTATAATAAATATCCCCCAAAAATATATATAAAAAAAAAAAATGTTCTCAGTTTATAAGCGTATATTTATTGGTTTTTTAATTTTTTTTAAAGTAATGGTGGCAAACTGCGATTTTGATCATGACTGCGACATTATGGCGGACACATCGGACACTTTTGACACTATTTTGGGACCATTGTCATTTATACAGCGATCAGTGCTATAAAAATGAACTGATTACTGTGTAAATGACACTGGCAGTGGAGGGGTTAAACACTAGGGGGTGATCAAGGGGTTAGGTGTGTCCTAGGTGTGTTCTAACGGTGGGGGGATGGGCTACCACTGACATGACAGCGATCACTGCTCCCGATGACAGGGAGCAGTGGATCTCTGTCATGTCACTAGGCAGAACAGGAAAATGTCTTGTTTACAAAGGCATCTCACCATTCTGCCTCTCCTCACCGCAATCGCGGGCACGCTCCCACGGCAGCAAATTCAAAGGGACGTACAGGTACGCCCATTTGCCTGCCCATGCCATTCTGCCATAGTACATCTGTGTGCGGCGGTTGGCAAGCGGTTAAAGTGTATTTATGGTCAAAATGTTAAATCATTCATTAATTACCGCATTGTATTTCATGATTTCCAGCCTACTCCTATTAAAGCAGTACTTTACTCTCTTAATCAACATTAACTATTTTTAATCCCCATGCTACTAGTCTTAATAAACAAATAACAAGTAAATATATTTGTATTTTTTTATTTTTTTTACATTTCCTTTAGGGATGCACCGATACCACTTTTTTTTAGCAACACGTAAGAGTACCGAGACTTTGTTTAAGTACTCGACAATAGCAACACTGATATCAATTACCGATACCTGTTTTCGGCATTTAAGGAGATCAAGATGAGGAGGAGGAGAAAGAGGAACAGGGAGGGGTGTCTCCATCATCTATCAGCATGCTGTGTAATATTACTACCTGGATGAGACCAAGTGATGAAGAAACACAGCACTCCCAACACTGCTGGCCCTACATCTAGGAGATCCATGCTGTCATCCTACGTCTACCTCTTCATCCAGTCCCATCTTCTTCATCTCATGTCCTCCTCCTCCTCCTGCAGTCCATACAACACTGGCCACTGTTCCCCATCTCATAAGACCATTGAGAAGGGACTAAAATACAGGGGAGTGCTGTTCCAAAGTAGTAGAAATAAGGATCCCTACTAAAGAAGTCAATGCTTTGACGATACACGTCTAAGGGAGCCTGCGTATTGACATTACATCACGCCCATCTTGAGACTCATTGTCTCTGAAATATGTTTTCAGCTTGCACAGCTTACAGTGCCATCTTTGTGAGTTTTATACCTTGCCTTTTTTAATATACTATTAAACATTTTAAAGTGGTTGTAAACCTTTACAAACTACTTTGACCTATAGGTAAGCCTAGATTAAGGCTTACCTGTAGGTCCGAGAAATATCTCCTAAACCTACACGGTTTAGGAGATATTTGCCAAAAGACAGGCACCGCAGGCGCACTGAGCGCGCCGCGGTCTACGGTGATATGCCGCGAGTGGCTGCTCCCGTGCTCATGCACGGGAGTGACATCATCACGGCGCTGTCAGCCGCGAGACCCACCAAGAAGATGGAGGCTCCATACACAAGGGGACAGCGGTGACTTTGCTGGCTCCTGTGTCAGGTAAGTGACACATAATGGACTACTATGCGATGCATAGTAGTCCATTATGCTTTACCTTTGCAGGAAAACAAAGAGGAAGTAAACCCATCAGGGTTTACTTCCTCTTTAAACGGAGAGCACTAGATTCTGCTTTCCTTCTTTTGCATATCCATCATATCTGGTGAGCTGATCAGGATTTTTATCCCATGGGAATAAGCGATTTGAAGGAGGAAAGTTATTACCAACACCACGTCAGGTTCCTCTATTATCCCCAGAGGGGAACACTGCTGATTTGACTCAGATGTCAGGTGAGCAGCCTGTGCGATTTTGGATTTTTGCACCGCTGATGTATTGATTTTTTTAATTCACTTCAATCAGTCACAGATAATATATATGAACTTTCAGCAATATATGTTTATTGATTACTATTTTTAGTTACACTTTTATTGTTATTGATGTTTTTATAGCGCAGCACTGTCTATTGATTAGAAATAAGGATAAATCCATGAAATCCAAAGCAGATTTACAATTTATTGTTAAAAAAATCATCATCACTGTCAGATAATTGTGTGGATGATAACAATGGGTGCTTGGAGCAAATAAAGGTGGAGATGTACAGGAGTGTTCAATAACTCATATAGATGGTAAGGTGCACTTCACTGCCAGGTTGAATGGATGGATGGCTCAGCCCCTGGATCTCCTGAGAGCTCTTGACAAGGGACAGAGCCGGTGAGAGACCTGAAGGAGACACGCTCACGGCCAGAGGAGACCTGCGCAGACTCAGAGGGAAGATCAGATGCCAGCAGTTGTTGATACTTATACCGATTCTTATTATAGAAATAAGCATTACCCTTGGTTTAGTTATGCTGTGCCCTGTGGCTGTGCTTGTAGGTGCAGAATTTGTTTTAAAAATCAAGGCTTCCTGTGAATGGCTGAGCAGTTTTTAGTCAGAATTTTGTTCTGGGAGTGGGACAGGTAGTACACATCCGGCTGCTGAAACACAGCAATGAGACTGCACTCTCACCAAGAGTTCCGGGTCACATACTAATGATTGGGAACCAGGAACCTAAATACCTGATTGCTGTAATAGCCTCTGATTGGCTATGATAGTGATCAGTCACTATACAGCCCACCCTTGTTTTTTTCTCCTCTTGAATAGAGAAAAAGATACATTGTACAATGTACTTTTTTTCTCCTTGCTAGAGAAGAAAAATGTAAACAAGTGTGTGTAAAAAATAACCACTTGCTGACCAGGCTTTTTCTGGCACTTTTTGCTTACAAGTTTAAATCAGAATTGTTTGTTAGAAAATGACGTATAACCCCCAAACATTAGAAAAAATTTTTTTTTAGCAGAGACCCTAGGCAGGGCTGGCCCAAGACATTGTGCTGCCTGGGTCCAAGAATGAATTCTACCCCCCAGAAAAAAAAAAAAAATCACGCCACATCCACCATTTTATATCATGATAATTAAAATTTTGACAGTCCGTTCATTTGAATGGGCTGCAAAAAGTAACAGACTGCGGAAAAATTAGTGTTTGCACTACTTTTAAAAACACACTGCACCAAACCGCCTTACCGTCTTACCATGCGATTTTGTGCCTGTAAACACACTGCATTTGCGATCTGCGTTTGGGGTGCCATTAACAATACAATGGCACCCACATGCAGCAGATTGCAAAGGTAGTGTGTTCACCTGCCACGTAAAAAACATGCGCACCTTAGCCACACCGACCGCGTGCTGGTATGAACCGGCCCTCAATCAACCAGGTATAATAGGGAGCCCCCCAGACCACTACATATGACATAGACATGACATTTACAGTCGACTTTACAATTTACTACCCAGGGATCCCCATGTACACATGCAGTCCCCCCCCCCCCCCCCGGGAATGAGGAGAGGACAGGGTGATTATATATATATATATATATATATATATATATATATATATATGACAGGCTAGGGCAGTATATATAGACAGGCTAGGTTAGTATATACAGACAGGCTTGGGTAGTATATACAGACAGGCTAGGGTAGTCCGGAGGAGTCCGACGAGAAGACCCCCCAAGACAGAAGAAGACCCCCCGGAGCTGTGCAATAAAGTATTTAAAAAAATTGTGTTGTTTTTTATTTACACTTTTTTCCCTTAGGTGAATGGGTAGGGGTACATTTTATTAAAGGGGGCTCCCGGATTCCAATAAGCCCCCCGCCCACAGACCCCGACAACCAACGGCCAGGGTTGTCGGGAAGAGGCCCTTGTCCTCATCAACATGGGGACAAGGTGCTTTGGGGTGGGGGGGCCGCAGGGCTCCCCCCATTTAGAGGGCACGCGGCCTGGTACGGCTCAGGAGGGGGCGCTCTCTCGTCCCCACCCTCTTTCCTGACCGGCCGGGCTGCATGCTCGGATAAGGGTCTGATATGGATTTGGGGGGACCCCCATACCATTTTTTCGGCATAGGGATTCCCCTTTAAATCCATACCAGGTGACGGGGCTAGCAAGGTGTCAATGTCGCCGATCGAGGCGGCGACATTGACTTCCTTTGCTAGTCCCGTCTACCTGGAGTCACGTTCTAAATGAACGGACTTTACACCGTGTGTGGAGCAAGTCCGTTCATTTCAAAAGTCCCGCGGACTTCCGCCAAAACTCTAGCGGATTGTCCGCCGGAAAAGTCCGGCGTGTGTGGGCAAGTCCACACGTTCGGAAAGTCTGGCGGACCTCCACTGGAAAATCCGGCAGATTGTCCAGCAGACTTAGTCCGCAGGACAGTCCGGCCGAAAAGTCCGATCGTCTGTATGTGACATTAGAGACAGTAGTCTGTGGAGGTTGAGCCGCAGGAGGAGCAACAGTCTGCATGGAGATGCAGGAGGAGATTAATACTAAACTCTATATGCACAATAAATCTCCTGACTCTAACTTTATTCAGAGTGTACTAAAATCCTTAAATATGATGGCAAAGACTTATCCTATGGGCATCCCATATTCCTAATCCCTATCCAAGTTTTCTGCACTGGAAACTGACCGGAAACTGACTGCATGGTGTGAACTAGAGCCATTAGAATACATGGAAAACACTGTGCATGCATTTTTAGTGCAGAAAAAAAGCACACGGAACTGAACGGAACTGCGTCTGGTGTGAACTAGCACTAAACGTAAGAACCGTAATGACATACAATTCTGGCACAATAATGAAACAAGTAGTTGTGAAATGGCTATCACATGAGAGCTACCTGGATTGCTCCTGCAGGCGTGTCTCCAAGTAGGACTAATGCTCAGGCAATACAATCTCAGCACTGGGCACCTTCCCACTTCCAGAACACTGTGCAGACACTATAAGATCTGTAATGTGCTACACAGAATTTAACAAGAGGATATAATGCAGTCTAACCACTTAAGGACCGACTCACGCCGATATACGTCGGCAGAATAGCGCGGCTGGGCACAATCATGTACCTGTACGTGTCTCTTTAAGTGCCCAGCAGTGGGTCGCGCCCACGCCGCCGGCGGTGCGCTCGCAATCCGGTCCTGAGCTCCGTGACCATGGTGTCCCGTGATCGGGTCACAGAGCTGAAGAATGAGGAGAGGTCTGTGTAAACAAACCTCTCCCCGTGCTTCCTACTGAGCCTGTCACTGATCGTCTGTTTCCTGTCATAGAGAAAGACGATTAGTGAAGCCAGACGCCAAGCCACGCCCCCCAACAGTTAAAAAAACACACACACTTAACCACTAGGGGGCGGGGAGGGGTTAACTCCTTCACTGCCAGTGTCATTTACACAGGAATCAGTGCATTTAAATAGCACTGATTGCTGTATAAATGACAATGGTCCCAAAAATGTGTCAAAAATGTCCGATGTGTCCGCCATAATGTCGCAGTCACAATAAAAATCGCTGATCGCCGCCATTACTAGTAAAAAAAAAATATTAATAAAAATGCTATAAAACTATCCCCTATTTTGTGCAAACCAATCAATAATCGCTAATTGTGATTTTTTTTACCAAAAATATGTAGAAGAATACGTATCAGCCTAAACTGAGGAAAAAAATGTTTTTTTATATATTTTTGGGGGATATTTATTATAGCAAAAAGTAAAAAATATTGAATTTTTTTCAAAATTGTCGCTCTATTTTTGTTTATAGCGCAAAAAATAAAAACGCAGAGGTGATCAAATACCACCAAAAGAAAGCTCTATTTGTGGGGAAAAAAATGTTGTTTGGGAGCTACGTTGCACGACCGCGCAATTGTAAGTTAAAGCGACGCAGTGCCGAATCGCAAAAAGGGGCCTGGTCCTTTGGCTGCAAATTGGTCCGGGGCTTAAGTGGCTAATCATTCAAAGCTTCCCCTGCAGTCTCTAGTATGTGATAGCAACACTGTAAGGCCTTACAGTAAGGGATATAGTCTCTTGTCTTCAGCTAGCCATTTATACTGCAGTATTTATATCCCACAGGATTTCCAAGCAGTAATGCAAGGTAGAATTGTATAGAGCAGTAACTTCGATCGTGTACATGAGCTTCTTTTTGGCAGATTACTTAACCCCTCCCCGCCCCCTAGTGGTTAACTCCTTCACTGCCAGTGTCATTTACACAGGAATCAGTGCATTTAAATAGCACTGATTGCTGTATAAATGACAATGGTCCCAAAAATGTGTCAAAAATGTCCGATGTGTCCGCCATAATGTTGCAGTTACACTAAAAATCGCTGATCGCCGCCATCACTAGTAAAAAAAAATATTAATAAAAATGCTATAAAACTATCCCCTATTTTGTGCAAACCAATCAATAATCGCTAATTGTGATTTTTTTTACCAAAAATATGTAGAAGAATACGTATCAGCCTAAACTGAGGAAAAAAATGTTTTTTTATATATTTTTGGGGGATATTTATTATAGCAAAAAGTAAAAAATATTGAATTTTTTTCAAAATTGTCGCTCTATTTTTGTTTATAGCGCAAAAAATAAAAACACAGAGGTGATCAAATACCACCAAAAGAAAGCTCTATTTGTGGGGAAAAAATGTTGTTTGGGAGCTACGTTGCCCGACCGCGCAATTGTAAGTTAAAGCGACGCAGTGCCGAATCACAAAAAGGGGCCTGGTCTTTTGGCTGCAAATTGGTCCGGGGCTTAAGTGGCTAATCATTCAAAGCTTCCCCTGCAGTCTCTAGTATGTGATAGCAACACTGTAAGGCCTTACAGTAAGGGATATAGTCTCTTGTCTTCAGCTAGCCATTTATACTGCAGTATTTATATCCCACAGGATTTCCAAGCAGTAATGCAAGGTAGAATTGTATAGAGCAGTAACTTCGATCGTGTACATGAGCTTCTTTTTGGCAGATTACAAGCGTTTTTGGCCCCATAGACTCCAATAGAAATGCCTGACGTGAGCAGAAAAATGCTCATAAAAAGCTCAAATAGAAGCTCAAATAGAAGCTCTCCACCTCTAATTTCGTCTCCTCCCCCTAGTGCTTTCTATTGGCTAAACAAAAATGCCTGAAGCTGTACAACTCTTGTAATACACTCCTAAATCGCTTCAAAAAATAAATTTAAAAAAAGCTCCAAAAAAGCTTTTAAAAAACGCCTGGGAAAACGGCAGTAATCGATGTGCTCAGCGTCTTTGAGAGCTTTTCCGGCGTTTTTTTTATACAGCGTTTTTGGGCTTTGGCGTTTTTTTAATTAGCCAATAGAGGAAACTATTTTCTGTTGCATCATTTGTTGCTCGGTATTTCAGCTTTTTTAGCTTTTCTATTAGCTTTCTTTTCTTTTTTTTTATTATTATTCATTATTATTCATTTATTATAATTTTTTTTTTCGTTAGGGTAAAGAGGTGAAGGTTAGGTTAGGGTTAGGATTATGAATTGGGGTAAGAGTTATCTATTATTATTTTATTTTTAATTTTATTTATTATTAATACTAATAATAATAATAGAATAACTAAATGTAAAATAAATACACAAAATTAATAAATAAAATAAAAATAAATGAAATAAATTAATACTAAGTAACAATAAATATATAATTAACCCTAACTTTAACCCCTACCACTTAAAAAAAAAAAAAAAATAATAATAATAATAATATACTCTAACACAAAATAAATACATTATTATTATTATTATTATATATTTTTTTGTTTGTTTGGGTGTTTATTGTTATTTTATTATTATTATTATTATTGATTTAATATTTTTTAAGGTTGGGGTTAATTATTTATTCATGTATTATTACATATTCATAATTTAGTTTTATATTTTACTTCTTTATGATGATTTTTTAGTTATTTGTGTATCTGCCTGATTTAAAGCTACAAAAAAGGCTCCAGAAGTTTTTTGAGCTGCAGGCGTTTGGCTTCAGGCGACATGGAGTGGAAATGTGAACAGCCTCCATAGAGAATCATAGATTTTTTTCCCCTCCAGCGTTTTGGAGCCTTGAGCTTCAAGATACAAAACTCTCAGGTGTGAATGCAGCCTTAGTAGTTGCAATGATATGTACAGTTTTACTAACACATGTCAAATTTGCAAAACTGTGTTCAGAATTTAAGGCCCGTACACACGATCCAAAAATCGTACGAAAAATACATAATAAACTCTTAAGGTTTGACCTCAAATTATATGGTTTTGGTGAAGCCAAAGAAGACAAAAATCGGCAGAAAATCTAATAGTGTGTATGTGGTGGAATGCTGGCCATTACACTATACGAAAGATCGGACGAAATTCGGTCATTTAGACCGAATTCGTTTGTTTTTCGACCAGTTAATGGGCACAAAATTGATAATTGTTGGGACGTTTTTGAGCCCAAAAAACGAAGGACAAGTTTGGAAATTTTCTGCCGAACAAATAATAAATTGAAAGGTTAATGTGTTTCCCATCCGAACTGTCTGCATTTGGTATATGTAAAAAAAAAAACGAACAAAAAATGCATTCATTTATGTCCACTGAACCATTTATCGGTCATTACATGATGGCACTATCGTTTGCGCTCACGGCCGAATGTTCGTTTTTCGAAAATGGGTGCGGCCGATTTTTCGTATAGTGTATGGCCAGCATAGGTTGTCTGAAGGGGACAGTTTATTGTTAAGTTATAGTACTATTCGTTCGAGCTGTGATGGCTGGACTAATTTATGTGTAATAAATAATTCAGTTATGTATATGGTTGATAATATTTAAAGATGATATGTATAAGAATAACTTTATTATTATAAAATACCAACAATAAAAGGGCTTCAAGCTTGTCTTGCATACACACGGTCACACAAAAGTTTGCTGAACTTTCGACCGTCAAGAACGCAGTGACGTACAACACTACGACGAGCCGCGAAAATTAAGTTCAATGCTTCCCTGCATTCGTTCAGTTGTTTCTAAACATGCGTAGGAATTTCCGATCGGAACTTTTTCCGACCGAAAAATTGAGAACATGCTCTCAATCTTTTGCTGGCTGGAATTCCGCCAGCAAAAGTCCGATGGAGCATACACATGGTCGCATTTTCCAACCAATAGCTCTCATCTGACTTTTTCTGGCGGAATTTCCGCTCGTGTGTATGGGGCAGAATAGTCTTCATTAAAATATTAACCCCTTAGCACCGACCGTAAGCAAATTTGTGTTCTCGGCTTGAAGGGGTAATACTAGTTTGATGCCTTTAGCTGTATGCATCAGCCCGGTACCATTTTTTAGAGCGGGCAGTCAGCTTTTTAGTGATAACAATTGATGCGGCTCAGCAGGCGATTGGCTGTTATCCAAAAAGAGCGGGAGAGGACGTCCCCCCCTCCCGCCGCCTTCCACGCCTCCCGTCCCAATGGGAGACCCGATCCACGATCCAGGGCACCGGCCAGCTAGGCTGAGACTGGAATGAAGCCAGAAACGGCTTCGCTCAAGTCTCCTATGTAAATACATGGAAGCAACGTCGCTTCTGGTTTAGTCGGCTGCCAATGGCACCGATTTAAAAAAAATTACAGTATTCAGAATCGACAATTTTGCCACTCTGAATACTTTTAAGTGCAAAGGAGGGATTTGGGGTCTTTTATCCCTCCATAAAGAGTACCTGTCACCATCTATTACTGTCACAAGGGATGTTTACATTCCTTGTGACAAAAATAAAAGTGATCAGATTTTTTATTTGTGACAATGTAAAAAAAAAAAAAAATAAGAGAAAAAACTTTTTTAAAGCGCCCCCTGTCCCTGCGTGTTTGCGCAGTCACACCAGCATATGTAAGGTTGAATATATATATTATTATTTGTTTTTAAGTAAAGCAATAGGGGGTATAAAATTAAGAAAAGAGGAAGGGAGAGCAGCGGTAAACATATAAAAATATACAGGTGTAAGTAACAATCCTCAGAATTGTAATCAGTACCAAAAGCAGTCGTGGTTCCTGTGTGGGCAGGACTAGACTGGGACAAAAATTTGGCCCTGGACTTCATCCAGACCGGCCCACTTTCATCTCGAGTGTCCCCATCAGCACCCCCCTTACATCAGAGTGTCCCCAACAGCGTCCTCCTTACATCAGAGTGCCCCTATCAGCAGCACCCTTACATCAGTGTCCCCATAAACACCCCCCTTACATCAGAGTGTCCCCATCAGCAGTCCCATTACATCAGTGTGTCCCCATATCAGCAGTCCCCTTACATCAGTGTCCCTGTATCAGCAGTGTCCTTACATCAGTGTGTCCCCATCAGCAGTCCCCTTACATCAGTGTGTCCCCGTCAGCAGTCCCCTTACATCAGAGTGTCCCCGTAACCAGCAGCACCCTTACAGCATTGTGTCCCAATAGCCAGCAGCCCCCTTACATCAGAGTGTCCCCATAACCAGCAAACCCCTTACATCAGAGTGTCCCCATAACCAGAAAACCCCTTACATCAGAGTGTCCCCATAACCAGCAAACCCCTTACATCAGAGTGTCCCCATTACCAGCAGCCCCCTTTCATCAGAGTGTCCTCCCTCTTCTCCCCCTCCCACATGTACTCACAGTTCTGAAGGCAGCATCTCGTTCCTCTCTCCAGTCATGTGATAAGTGACAAGTTATAAGGGGAGAGAGGAAGGAAAGTCTGCCGGCTGTCTATATCCCCCTGCAGGCTGGAAGGAGCAGAAAGCCTAATGCTCTCTCCAGCAAGTGACTGCAGCTGCTCCTCCTGACAGGAGTGAAATCGTGATCACTCACTGTCAGAGAGGAGCGGCTCCAGGAATGCACCTGACCAGCCCACTGAGCCATCGGCCCACCGGGAAGTCCCGATGGCCAGTACATGCCTGTGTGTGGGTAGACGCAGAAGTCGTTAAACATAACGCCCGCATATGTAAATGGTGTTCAAATCACACATGAGCGCGAGCAATAATTCTAGCAAAAGACCTCCTATGTAACTCTAACCTGGTAACTGTTAAGGCCCCTTTCACACTTGTGCGAATTCAAAGTCGCGTGATTTTACCGCGATTTTTGCTGCGATTTCGCATCAATTTCAAGGAATGCCTGTGTAAGTGGCATCAAAATCGGACCAAAGTAGTGCAGGGACTACTTTGAAGTCAGAACTACTTGAAGTCGTACTAATATGAATGGATGTCATTGGAAATCATGGGGAACGACTTGTCATGCTACTTTGCAGTACCAAATCGTGGGACAAGTCGTATAAGTGTGAAAAAGGCATAAATTATTTTTAAAAGCGTTGCCTAGGGAGATTTTTAGGTACTGTCGTTTGTTGCCATTCCACAAATGTGTGCAATTTTTAAAGCATGACATGTTAGGTATCTATTTATTCGGCGTAACATCATCTTTCATATTATACAAAAAAATTGGGCTAACTTTACTGTTTCGTTTTTTTTTTTTTTTTAATTCATGAAAGTGTCTTTTTTTTCCCCAAAAATGCATTTGTAAGACCGCTGCGTAAATATATTATGACATAAAATATGGCAATGGTCAAAATGTTATTCTCTTGGGTTTCTGCTAAAAAAAAAAAAAAAAATGTATACACACACACACACATATATATATATATATATATATATATATTATATATATATATATATATATATGTATAATTTTTTTTAGCAGAGACCCTAGAGAATAAATTGCCAATCGTTGCCATATTTTATGTCATACGGTATTTGCACAGCGGTCAAATATTTATACACACACACATTTATAATATATATATATATATATATATATATATATATATATATATATATATATATATATATTATATAATTTCTTTATTTTTTTTATCAGAGACCCTAGAGAATAAATTGCCAATCGTTGCCATATTTTATGTCATACGGTATTTGCACAGCGGTCAAATTTTTATACACACACACATATATTATATATATATATATATATATATATATATATATATATATATATATATATATATAATCATTTCTTTTTTTTTTTTTTTTGCAGAGACCCTAGAGAATAAATTGCCAATCGTTGCCATATTTTATGTCATACGGTATTTGCACAGCGGTCAAATTTTTATACACACACACATATATAATATATATATATATATATATATATATATATATATATATATATATATATATATATATATATATATATATATGTTTTTTTTTTTTTTAGCAGAGACCCTAGAGAATAAATTGCCAATCATTGCCATATTTTATGTCATACGGTATTTGCACAGCGGTCGTAAAAAACGCAATTTATATATATATATATATATATATATATATATATATATATATATATATATATATATATATATATATATAATGTTTGGGGGTTCTAAGTCATTTTCTTCTAGCAAAAAATATAGATTTTAACTTGTAAGCAACAAGTGTCAGAAATAGGCTTAGGCATGAAAGGGTTAACAAATCTCGCTCTGTGTCCATTCCCATACAATGGGCTGGGAAGTGATGAACATTCCCCGGAGCACTGGGAAAGTTTTTGCTTACTAATGGAATTCCAGTCCAACAATCCATGGAGAAGGGAATGCTATGAGACGTCACTAGTAACGGTCCCGCACACAGGACATGACCCCCCCTATAATGTGTACACCCCCCTTCCCATCCATGTAGTAGGAAGGTGGACCCCCCGATCCTGCTGAGCTGTTTCCGTTCAGTCACATGACCGGCCTGAGCTCGGGATGAGCACAGCGCTGTGTGTATAGAGATCCGCTCCCTGGTGGTGGACTGTACACCGGGTCACCATATACCATATCACGGGGACACCATACACCGGGGACACCATACACCGGGGACACCGCTCTCATTCATCATGTCTGAAGGAGAAGCGAAAGGGAAGGAGCCCGGGAAAAGCGGAGCGGAGGAGGTGGAGGAGGAGGTAGGTGGATCGGTAATGGACAGAGCCCCGGGATCAGTATGGAGAGGAGGAGGAGAGAGTACAGAACTTTCACAAAGTATTTTGGGTTCAGGTAAAAGAAGAGATCCGATGAGTGGAGAGGAGTCCAGGACTTCCTTTATCACTGAATACACAAATTTGATGGCTTTATTATTGTGATGCCTTTTTAGTGTTGTAAAGTAAGTAAAGCTGCCCAAAGGAAAAGGGTCACATATGTGCCGGGGCGTGTTTACGGTCACACGTCGCATGTACCGGCGACAAATTGGGAGAAATCGCACGACTCTTTTTAAGTAACACGTCACAGGGAAGCGTATGGTGCTGCGGCACCGTTTGGTTTCACACACGCAGAAAACGTGCCGCGTTCACTGACGCTGTGCCGTTAAGCATTAGACCCCTTTCACACTGGGACCCGCCCGTGCGTTAGCGGTAAAGTGCCGCTTGTTTTAGACCCCTTTCACACTGGGGCAGCGGGTCTGTTAGCGGTAAAGCGCCGCTCATTTTAAACCCCTTTCACATTGGGAAGGCGGGTCTGTTAGCGGTAAAGTGCCGCTCGTTTTAGCGGCGCTTTAGGCCACTTTCACAATGAGGCGCTTAACAGGCATTTTAGCAATTAAAAATAGCGCCTGTAAAGCGCCTCTCCTGTCACTCCGGTTTTGAAAGCCCGAGTGCTTTCACACTGAAGCGGTGAGCTTGCGGGACGTAAAAAAAAAAAAGTCCTGCAAGCCGCATCTTTGGGGCGGTGTATACACCACTCCTGAAACGCCCTGCCCATTGATATGAATAGGCAGCGCTGCAGAAGTGCCTGCAAAGTGCTTCGGCGCTTTTAACCTCTTCGGGGTAAAGCACTGCTTAAAATAGCGGCAATTTACCGCTACCGCCCCCACCGCCTCAGTGTGAAAGTGCCCTTACCGTTGTTTTAGCTGTGCTTTTCGACTGCTGTTGGGTAGGGATGAGCTCCGGCGTGTTCACATACTCCACGTGCAGAGCCCGCCAGGAAGTCGGCGCAGCGCTGTGCTAATCACAGGCAGTGAGACATTGCCTGATCTCTGCAGCCGCGCATCGGGGCAATGTCTCACTGCCTGTGATTAGCGCAGCGCCGACCTTCCTGGCGGGCTCTGCACGTGGAGTATGCAAACACGCCGGAGCTCATCCTTACTGGCGGGGGGGCGTCTTTAACCCCCCCCCCCGCTAGCATCCGAAGAAAGGATTAAAACCACCTGTGATTAAGAAAGGGTTAATCCCGCAAGCGCACTGCCCCAGTGTGAAAGCTGAAAGTGAATGGGAAACGCCTGAAAACCTCTTCAAAGTGCCTCAAAATGGTTCTTGCAGCAGTTTTTGAGTCACGTGACCTTCAAAAAAGCGCACTGCTTACGCCTCAAAAGCTCGGCAAAGAGCTTGCTGTTTTATAGGCAGTTTTCAAGCACCTCAGTGTGAAAGAGGTCTAATAACACCCCAGTCTTAGTCCGTAGAGTTCAATACTGAGTTGCCCCACCCTTTGCAGCTATAACGGCTTCAACTCTTCTGGGAAGGCTGTCCACAAGGTTTAGGAGTGTTTCTATGGGAATGTTTGACCATTCTTCCAGAAGCATTTGTGAGGTTGGCCATTTGGGGTGTTGTTTGGGTGCGGTGTCGTTAAAGTGGTGTTTCCCCCTAAAAAAAAAAAAAAAGGCTTAAAATTCCTAAAAAAAATAAAATAAATAATTGGAATTTTTTTTTTTTAACATACCTCTAAATGCCTGTTGCTAGGGGGTCCCTCGTAGTCTGCCTCCTGCGTTGACTCGGCTGGTGACATCACTTCCCGTCGGCGCAGGAAGGGCTCCCCAGTCAACTGGGACCTGTCACGTAGTGGGCGCCCGGCTGTGAAGCCACAGCCGGGTGCCCACAGTTGCAATGCCAGCGCCGCTTCGACCCCCCCCCCCCCCCCCCCGCGCGCGCATCGCTGGACCCTGGAACAGGTAAGTGTCCGATTATTAAAAGTCAGCAGCTACAGTATTTGGAGCTGCTGATTTTTAATTTTTTTTTTTTTTTTTTTGAGAGATACACCTCTTTAAGATTGCACTGACATCTGCCGAGGATTGCAAGGACAGTGCGATTTGAATGCCGCACAGGAAATGTACATGGATTTCTGCATTCCCACACCACATTTAGTGTGAACCTAAGTAAAAAAAAAAAAACATGCCCTACTTTTTTTTTTTTGTGACAATGTTTCATATTTGGAATGCAACACAAAACATGGTCACATTCCCTTGTATTTTTTTTCTTATATATATTTTGTTTATTGCTAAAATGTATCAGTTTAACAACACTTTTTGTTCACCTATTGTGTGTATTTATGGCTAACATGGTACATCACAGTGATTATAAAGAAATTTTGGCGATTTGTAAGGGCTCCTTCACCCAATGGACTCAGCTTTACTCAACGATCCGCTGAATGACAGGTCCGTCTCCGCTCACTATGCTAATGATGGACCTGTCAGATCCCCGCTCTCCTCTATGGAAGATCGGTTGAAAACAGACTGCCTGCCCGTTTTTCATCCGATCCGCCAGGCAGAGGGAAAATAGGGTCTGGATCGGAAAGCTTGTGTGAAAGGGGCCTAAGTTATACTGTATATATGTGTGTGTGTGTGTGTCTCTCTCTCTCTCTTTAATATATTTACTGTTTGGCTGAAGCCATTTATTATCAATCAAATGTGTTTACTCTTTTTAAATCATAATGACAACAGAAACTACCCAAATGACCCTGATCAAAAGTTTACATACCCTGGTGATTTTGGCCTGATAACATGCACACAAGTTGACACAAAGGAGGGTTTGAATGGCTATTCAGGCTCATCGGAATCCGGGAGCCCCCTTTAATAAGGGGGCCCCCAGATCCTGGCCCCCCACCATATGTGAGTTTGGGGTACATCGTACCCCAACCCATTCACCTGGGGAAAAAAGTGTCAATAAAAAAAAACACACTAGACAGGTTTTTAAAGTAATTTATTAGGCAGCTCCGGGGATCTTCTTCCGACTTCGGGGGTCTCTTCCGACTTCTCTGTGCTTTCCGGGCCTCTTCTCTGCGCTCCCCGGCCTCTTCTCTGCGCTCCCCGGCCTCTTCTCTGCGCTCCACGGCTACTCTATCTTCTGCTCTTTTACCGCTCTTTTGCTAGCGTTAGCCTGGTCTGCACCGTCGTCTTCTTCCCTCCGGTCTTCTTCTGATGTTGACACACTGCTCCCTCCCGCTGTGCGCGGAGCACAACGATTTTTATAGGCATGGGGCGTGGTCACCGGGTGATGTCATCCAGTGACCCCGCCCCTTATGACGTCACCTCCAGGGGCATGATGGGGCGGTTACATCATAAGTGGCGGGGTCATCGGATGACATCACCCGGTGACCACGCCCCATGCCTATATAAATCGTTGTGCATACCAAACACAGTTCCTGGTATTGGCGGGGATCCAAGTCGGATCCCTGTTCATTGAAGTCGGATGGATGTAGGACTGATGTCGCAGAGCAAAGTAGGATGAAAGTTGTACTACTGTCGTGTAGTATAGTGTAAACCCAGCCTAAAAGGTCAATATGTTTCTGGACTCCTGACAGACCCTTGCATCTTTCATCCAGTGCTGCACTGACGTTTCTGGATTCTGAGTCATGGGGAAAGCAAAAGAATTTCAAGGGATCTGCAGGAAAAGGTAGTTAAACTGTATAAAACAGGAAAGGGATATAAAGATATCCAAGGAATTGAGAATTCCAATCGGCAGTGTTCAAACTCTAATCAAGAAGTGGAAAATGAGGGGTTCTGTTGAAACCAAACCACGGTCAGGTAGACCAACTAAAATTTTAGCCACAACTGCCAGGAAAATTGTTCGGATGCAAAGAAAAACCCACAAATAACTTCAGGTGAAATACAGGACTCTCTAAAAACATGTGGTGTGGCTGTTTCAAGATGCACAATAAGGAGGCACTTGAAGAAAGATGGGCTGCATGGTCGAGTCGCCAGAAGAAAGCCATTAAAAACCGCAATTGCCACAAAGTATCCTGCTTACAATACACCAAACAGCACAGAGCCAAGCCTCAAATCTTCTGGCACAAAGTCATTTGCAGTGATAAGACCAAAATTTTGATTTTTAACCACAACCATAAACGCTACATTTGGAGAGGAGTCAACATGGCCTATGATGAAAGGTACGGAGGTGGTTCGCTGATTTTTTGGGGGATGTGTGAGCTACAAAGGCACAGGAAATTTGGTCAAATTTGTTGGCGAGATGAATGGAGTATGTTATTAAAAAATACTGGAGGAACATTTGCATTCATCAGCCAAGAAGCTGCGCATGGGACGTACTTGGACATTCCAACATGACAATGATCCAAAACGCAAGGCCAAGTCGACCTGTCATTGGCTACAGCAGAATAAAGTGAAGGGTCTGGAGTGGCCATCTCAGTCTCCTGACCTCAATATCATTGAGCCACTCTGGGGAGATCTCAAATGTGCAGTTCATGCAAGATATCCCAATAATTTGCAGGAACTGGAGGCTTTTTGCCAAGAGGAATGGGCAGCTTTACCATCTGAGAAGCTAAAGCCATCCACAAATACCACAAAAGACTTCAAGCTGTCATGATGTTAAAGGGGGCAATACAGGGTATTAAGACCTGGGGTATGTAAACTTTTGATCAGGGTAATTTGGGTAGTTTCTGTCGCCATTATGATTTAAAGTGGTTGTAAACCCTTACAAACCACTTGGACCTACAGGTAAGCCTAGATTAGGTTTACCTGTAGGTCAAATAAATATCTCCTAAACCTACACGGTTTAGGAGATATTTGCCAAAAGACAGGCACTGCTGTCTATGGCGCATGTGCCGTAGACAGCGGCGCACTGAGAAAGCCGCTCTCACCGGTGATATGCCACGAGTGGCGGCTCCCGTGCGCATGCGTGGGAGTGACGTCATTGCGGCACCGTCAAATGACAGCGCCGGAGCCGCGAGACCCACCAAGAAGATGGAGGCTCCGTACACAAGGGGGCAGTGGTGACTTCGCTGGCTCCTGTGTCAGGTAAGTGACACATAATGGACTACTATGCGATGCATAGAAGTCCATTATGCTTTACCTTTGCGGGTAAACAAAGAGGAAGTAAATCCATTAGGGTTTACTTCCTCTTTAAAGAGTAAACACAGTTGATTGATAATAAATCGCTTCAGCTAAACACTAACCATGAGTGAAAGAGAAGTTTTTTTGTTGTCATTCATATTCTCTGAAAAGTGGCCAAGAAATCATAAATTCTGCCAGGTTATGTAAACTTATGGGCATAAATATATAATTTATATTATAAATTCGTAAGGATCTATTCATGCCAGATGCACTGGGCTGAGTTGGACAGCCTTTCCCAACATAGAGAATGCAAGAAGCCTTGTTCTGTGTTATTACAGTTCACACCACTATGCTGTTGTGGTGAAAACTTACTATATGTAGTACTTTTTTCAGTAGTGTAGCGCAATGCAAGTCCCTTCTTTGCATCACGTTATAGCCAATAGAACAGAATGAAATGTCACTTTGTGACCTTTCAATAAAGTTCAAACAAAAAACATTACAGTGCAATGCATTGTTTACAGCACATTGGCACCACTGCCTTCACATCACATACCAGCTGCCGTGTGCACTATTGGTGTGAATAAGCCCTAAAACTGTTTAAAATCCCACTGACCATGTGAATTTGGGCCGTGGTCACATTGTAAACTTGCACCTTGGAAGATTTTGATGAGAAACAGATTAACTGTTAAATTGTAATGAAGTTGGTAAACATTTACAGACGTTAGAATGGCAGTGTCCTTTTCAGCTCAGGGTCTGTATATAGTGATTGTTCTGACCTTATGCCTGTTCAGATGAAAAGGCTATTTGGCACAGATTTTTTTATTTATTTTTTGCTGGGAGTTTGAAATTCGGTTATTTTTGCAATGGTGGAAAAGGATATGCACTATCCCACAAACCAATGAAAGCATCCCAAAGTGTACTCCATCCACCCTGTAGTTTCTGCAGTTCATGCAAAGTGAACTTTAACCCCTGAGAAAAAACTGTTTTGCCATAGGAACCAGTACAAATAGTTTAGTTCTTTTGATGTGGCAAGTACATTTTCACACCCTTCACCTGGGTCCTCCAAAAGCATCCTTCAGCCCCAAAATGAATTAACAGAGGCAGATGATACCCAACAGCCCCTGAAGAGCCATTGAAGTAATGGATAGGGATCTGAATAGGCACACTCTAAAGACCAAGGAAGATGGCCCTAAAGACTTCTACAAAAGAGTTATGGTGGGGGAATCCTCATCCTACTACAATTTTCCTGCTGATTTCAGACACTGTTTTCCACAGGTAGAAGGAAGAGGAAAGTAAAAAAAAATTACCAAAATTTGTAAACTTAGAAGCTTGGTTTTGCCCCCATACTTTGCTACCCAAGAAACTGGCACACAAGTTTCATCATGGTAAATATAGCCCTGGATGCAAGGGGAGTAGGTTTAATGGAAGAGATAATACCAAACCAGGGATAAGAGAGGTAAGATGGTAGACACTAGCAGCAGACAGCAGTCATTGCATCAGGAGTCCAGGACAAGCATCTTACTTTGAACTTGATATTTCACATTGGGTCATAGGGCTCTTCTGCAGATTTGTGGATACCAGCAATCATTTTCAGGTTGGTGTGGGCATGTACAAGATGTGGGGGACTCTGCCCTACATAACACAGAAGACTTCTTTTGAGATATAAAAGTCTAGTTTGACCAGATTTAAAGCCCAACTTCAGACAATATTTTTAGTTTTTGGTTTTGGAAACAGAAGCCTTCCTCAGGATATAAGGGTCTAGGGTGACCACATATAACAGTAACAAAAAACTGGCCACTGCCCACACCCATTACTGGCCTTCACAGTAAGGAGCACATGGAGGGCATATACATGTAAGACAGAAACAATTCCATAGCTCAACTCGCCTTCGCTGTCATTGTGCTCTTGCTGGGTGTCCAGTGTACTCCTGTTCCTTTTTAATGGGGCTAGGGCAGCCTCCAGGCTCACCTGTCCCACATCTATCCATTCCATGCATGTGCTTCCACTGTGGAGACATTTGTAGTGTTAGGACTGCAAGCAACACAGGGTGCCGTGACGAGGCCTTGCAGCTTTCACATGCGTTTGCAAATGTGTGCTAACTAAACCCCTGATTTTAACAGACGGTTAGACAGGCTAATTTGGTTGGTCAGCAGACTGGTTGGTGAGTTGAGCTATGCAATTGTTTCTGTCTTACATGGCCACATATAAAGCCCAACTTTAGACAATATTTTTAGATTGGTTTTGGAAAGAGTTGGGAAGGTAGAGGGACAGTGTCGCGTACCTGGTGGGTAGAGCCTGGTTAATGCAGAGGAAGACTTCTCTTGCACCTCTGGCCTGGTGTGGACTGGGGGGGGGGGGGGGGTGGAGCCCATGCAGGTTTTTTAAAATGATTTTTATGTGTATTGCAGAGATCCGGCAATACAATACACCGTGAGAAAGTTTAAATTACAATTTTTTCCTTTAGAAATGTAATTTTGCTGCAGTACTGTTAAACATGGGAAAGATGCACTACTTTACAGGCAGACTAAGGGCACCACATTTAAAGGAATATTTCATTTTTGTTTCACTTTAAGCATTATTAAAATCGCTAATCCTGAAAAAACTTCCATTTTAAAAACTTTTTTTGCATTGATACATGTCCCCTGGGGCAGTACCCGGGTCCCGAAACACTTTTTTGGCAATAACTTGCATATATGCCTTTTTAAAATTAGCACTTTTTTGATTTTTCATGTACGTGTCCCATAGACTTTAACGGTGTTTGCATGTTCTGGTGCGAATCGGGGGGTGTTCGGCTCGTCCCTAGATAGAGGTACAACTCGTCCATTTAAGCCTCATCCTATAGTCGTTTCCGCACTCCCATCATACTTGTTTCTCATACAGTTTGTTGTAAACACAGTGTATGAAAGGTTTGTGACAGACCTAGCCAGGACAGAGGCTGTTGGAGGGGACTAAATGTGAGCCTATTACCTTGCGATTATGGGCCCTGGCATTTGGGGGAACAGTGCTCTTTGAGCTGCAAGCCTGGGACCCCAGAGCTGGTGTTACTTGGATTCAGGTCCATGCTGGCCCCCCAATACACATAGAATCTGTATGTGTATTTGGCATATTAGCAAGAGATGCTAATGTCATGAACTCCAGACAGCCTGTCTGTTATGTAATTGAGTATAGTCTGGCTTGTAGGAGTGTTTCACCTATTGTTGTGTGTGCTAATTAACCCTGCAATTGAATGAAGGACTCCAGTGTTGATTAAGATAATTAGCTCATGCTAATTAGGCTAGGTGTGAGTCATCTGGCTGTATATATGTGTGACATGTCAAATAAAGATTCATTCGTGATGTACTCCAAGAAATAGTGCTGTCTAATTCTTGGGGGTTCCTATAACCAGATCCATTGGACTCATGTTCCAGGACTTAGGAAGCATTTACGGCGGACACCTTGAATACAGGATCCGTCACAAGGTTCATCCAAGTGCTGGAAATGGAGCTTGACTCAATGCCCTTTCTCAGTCTCCTATTGCTGTATCATCAGGAGTTTTAATGGAGTTGAAGTCTATAGTAAATTACAGAACATAGAATTTGCCTTGATCTTGTATAAATGAATTGTATAATTACAAGAATAGTTACATAGTTTTACCACATCATTTGAACAAGCACAGAAACTGTGTGTCCACTATACACCCCACACAAGCATCCTGACCTATTCAATTCTCCTCCTGGCAGATACAGGACTATCCCAGGGGGGTCCAAGGATCTCACCATCGCTAGACGCTAATAGAATAGTAAAGGTAATGAACCCTAATTATTGGTTCAGACAGTGCATTGCCAATCAGAGGTAACAACGAGGCTTAAAACAAGTGTATAGAATAGTAAATCTAATTGTTACCTTTAGTATTCCATTAGCATTGCAGAGGCTGTAGCAACAGCACCCCTGAATTTTCAGAGCTGATAGCCAGACAATTGACTTCCATTTCTAACTGATTCAGCCCCTGAGTGTGGTGTACTATACTTTAGTATCATTGACTACATACAGTAAGTGGCGCTATGTTCCAATGAATGCTCATTATGAGTTGGACTTCTGATTGTACTGGTTACAGCCTCCAGGCTAATATGTTTGTCATGTCTTCTTTCAGTGTCAGCAGCATTAATTTACCACTAGGTCTGGACTTGTTAAAGTGTACAATGTACATAAACGGCAGGGTAGGTGCTCTCTAATTCAGAAAGGACATACCCATACGTTCTCCCAGAACATTTCTCTGTGCATCCAATGGTACACAGCTGTGTCCACCGACCGACCATGGTACCTGGCCGATGAGAGCAGCCCATGGTAACATGTGATCACTGTGACCAATCGCAGCAACCAAAGTTACAATAGTAAGCATGGCTGTCATTCATGATGCCTTCCTTACTACTGAGATGACCTCTGTAATTGGTCACAGTGATCACATGGTACCAGGGCCAATCCCAGAGCCCTGTACCATGTGATAGCTGTTACTAATCACAGTAGTAAGCAAGGTTTCATGAATGAAACCTTTGAACAGTGTTAGAGATTGCTTATTGCAGTGATGATAATAAGCAATCGGACTGTGGAAAAAATGATCCCTGAATCCATTACCTCCTCCCCATCTAGAGTAGTACAGTGTTACTATGTAGTGCTGCACCAGTCAGTGTCCCTAATCAACGCCACACCAGTCAGTCAGTTATAGTGTCCCTGATCACCACCGCACCAGTTACAGCCATGGCAATCTGAAGTGGGAGCGGGTACCTGTCAAAACCAGGTATTCGGGTCGCCCCCTGAAAAAAAGTGCCAAATGTGGTGGGGGAGGATGCAAACAAGCAGAACTCTACTTTTGGGTGGAGTTCTGCTTTAACCACTTTACAACCGGCCCATAGCCGAAAGACGGCTACAGGCCGGTTGCTTAACTCTGAGAGGGCGTCATATGACGTCCTCACAGAATTCCTCTCTTGCGCGCCCCCTGGGGCGCGCACTCGAGAAAATCCGTGATCGCCGGGTCCAGAGGACCCGGCGGATCACGGTAAACGGCCGCTCATCGCGGCCGTTTACCACGTGATCGCTCCGTCAAATGACGGAGCGATCACATGTAAGCAAACCGGCGTCATTTGATGACGCCGGTTCCTCTCCCCTCCTCTCTCTGTACCGATCGGTACAGTGTGAGAGGAGAGGGGGAGGGATCGGTGGCAGCAGTGCTGTGGGCGGGATCTGTAGTGCCCACAGCCTGCTCTGCCACCACCGATCCATCCATCCATGCTCAACCATCCCTCCATACCCTGCAATACACAGCAATAGCCTGCAGTGTATTGCAGGGTATGGAGGGATGGCTGAGCATGGATGGATGTATACCCAGCAGTACCCTGCCATACTCTGCCATGCCCTGCCATACTCTGCCATGCCCTGCGATACTCTGCGATACTCTGCCATACCCTGCGATACCCTGTCATACCCTGCGATACCCTGCCATACCCTGCCATACCCTGCCATACCCTGCGATACCCTGCGATACTCTTCCATACCCTGCCATAACCTGCGATACCCTGCCATACCCTGCGATACTCTGCCATACCCTGCGATACTCTGCCATACCCTGCGATACTCTGCCATACCCTGCGATACCCTGCCATACCCTGCGATACTCTGCCATACTCTGCCATACCCTGCGATACTCTGCCATACCTGCGATACTCTGCCATACCCTGCGATACTCTGCCATACCCTGCCATACCCTGCCATACCCTGCGATACCCTGCCATACCCTGCCATACCCTGCCATACCCTGCCATACCCTGCGATACCCTGCGATCCCCTTGCGATATTCTACAATACTCTGCCATACCCTGCGATACTCTGCCATACCCTGCGATACTCTGCCATACCCTGCGATACTCTGCCATACCCTGCGATACTCTGCCATACCCTGCCATACCCTGCCATACCCTGCCATACCATGCGATACCCTGCGATCCCCTTGCGATATTCTACGATACTCTGCCATACCCTGCGATACTCTGCCATACCCTGCGATACTCTGCCATACCCTGCGATACTCTGCCATACCCTGCGATACTCTGCCATACCCTGCGATACTCTGCCATACCCTGCGATACTCTGCCATACCCTGCGATACTCTGCCATACCCTGCGATACTCTGCCATACCCTGCGATACTCTGCCATACCCTGCGATACTCTGCCATACCCTGCGATACTCTGCGATACCCTGCCATACCCTGCGATACCCTGCCATACCCTGTGATACTCTGCCATACCATGCTATACCCTGCCATACCCTGCGACTCCCTGCGATACCATGCAATACTCGCTACGATCGAAGCCAGGATCGTTTTTTTATTTTATTTCAGGCTTTCCAGCCTAGAGGTGAGATGTGGGGTAAAATGAACAATAAAGTAAAATGAACAATAAAAAAAAATAAAAAATAGAAAGCGCCCCTGTCCCTGTGTGCTCGCATGCAGAAGCGAACGCATACGTAAGTCCCGCCCACATATGAAAACGGTGTTCAAACCACACATGTGAGGTATCGCTGTGAACGTTGGAGCGAGAACAATAATTTTGGCCCTAGACCTCCTCTGTAACTCAAAACATGTAACCAGTAAAACTTTTTAAAGCGCCGCCTATGGGGATTTTTAAGTAGCGAAGTTTGGTGCCATTCCACGAGCGTCTGCAATTTTGAAGGGTGACATGTTAGGTATCTATTTACTCGGCGTAACTTCATCTTTCACATTATGCAAAAACATTGGGCTAAATTTACAGTTTGTTTTTTGTAAAGCACAACTTTTTTTCCCCAAAAAAAAACGCATTCGAAAAATTGCTGCGCAAGTACCGTGCTAGATAAAAAGTTGCAACGACCGCCATTGTATTCTCTAGGGTCTTTGCAAAAAAAACATATGTAATGTTTTGGGGTTCTATGTAATTTTCTAGCAAATAAATGATGATTTTTACATGTAGGAGAGAAATGTCAGAATTGGCCCGGGTGCTGCAGAACACCTGAAGGTGCTCCCTGCATGTTGGGCCTCTGTATGTGGCCACGCTATGTAAAAGTCTCACACATGTGGTATCGCCATACTCGGGAGTAATAGCAGAATGTGTTTTGGGGTGTAATTTGTGCTATGCATATGCTGTGTGTGAGAAATAACCTGCTAATATGAAAATTTTGTGAAAAAAATAAAAAAGATAAAAAAATCTTGATTTTGCAAAGAATTGTGGGAAAAAATTACAACTTCAAAAAACTCACCATGCCTCTTTCTAAATACCTTGGAATGTCTTCTTTCCAAAAAGGGGTCATTTGGGGGGTGTTTGTACTTTTCTGGCATGTTAGGGTCTCAAGAAATGAGATAGGCCGTCAGTACTTCAGGTGTGATCAATTTTCAGATATTGGCACCATAGCATGTGGACTCTATAAATTTCACAAAGACCAAATAATATACCCCAATTTGTACTTATTTTTACCAAGGATATGTAGCAGTATAAATTTTGGCCAAAATTTATCAAGAAAAATTACAAATTTGCTAAATTTTATAACAGAAACAAAGAAAAATTCATTTTTTTACCGAATTATCAGTCTTTTTTCTTTTATAGCGCAAAAAATAAAAAAACCCAACGGTGATTAAATACCACCAAAAGAAAGCTCTATTTGTGTGAAAAAAAGGACAAAAATTTCATATGGGTACAGTGTTGTATGACTGAGTAATTGTCATTCAAAATGTGAGAGCACCGAAAACTGAAAATTGGTCTGGTTATTAAGGGTGTTTAAGTGCCCAGTGGTCAAGTGGTTAAATAAAAAAATAATTTTTGCCTTTTTAGAACCATTATTATTATTATTATTATTACCGCTTTAATGAACCAGAATTTATTCTCTTTTTCTTTGCTCAGAATCTTCTCCTGGCTGCCGCATATGTTTATGATGCTCAGTACAACAGAAACATTCCTTTTGAAACATCTCCCCAGTCAATAAGGTTAGTATATTTCAATTTATGACATGAAAAGCTTTTTTGTTGTTTTACAGGTTTATTAGGCAGACCAAGTGCTCTATATGGACAAAGATTGTCAAATTCCCTTTATCCCAGACAACCAACCCATGGGCCATGCTGGGCGCTCGCAGGTCACTCAGCTGTGTTAGAAAAGCGAATGAGTATTCGCTTTCCTAACACTAAACCGCCTCTCCGCCAATCAGGTGCTCGGATCTGTTACCCATCACCTGATTGGCTGAAACGACAGGTGCTGTGATTGGATGCCCAGCGTCCAATCATAGCAGAGGATGGGAAGAGAGGACGGGAGAAGACATCGAGGAGCTGTCCCACCGAGACAGGTAAGTGCAGACGGCGGGCCGGTGGGGGGCACAGTGGCTGCGTTTGATGGGGCACAGTGGCTGCGTTTGATGGGATCTTTTTCTAAAAATTTTCAGTTTGATTTCGCCCTTCCCCCCCCCCAAAAAAAAAATTTTGAGCACCAGCCGCCACTGCAAACACATACTGGTAGGTTAACTGTCCTCCTCCCAACTTTGGCCCCTCTTTGTAAGCTCATTTAGGAGAAGGTACCGATGTGGATGCTTCTGTGTTTTCTGGTAACTAGTCTAATATATAGAAATTGTCATATACTGCAAATGTATTAAGGATTAAGATGTTAAATAGTTGTTTTATCTGCTTTAATTACTTTATGTTGTCACTATGATGTACGCTTTTTGTTTTGTAGACTTTACTATTTCTATAACCACTGGGCTATGCAGCTGGCAACCTATGTCTGTATAACGGTTGACTTATCTCTGGCAGTCTTTGAAGAGCCTGCTGTATATCCACTTCCATTCCTGGTAAGATTGGATTGCTGAACCTTGTATAAATCTGACCACAGGCAATATTTTATAGTTAGACATGCCCTGGATCTCTGTCACATAAACACATAGTCGCATAAACATGTATGTTTAGGTTACTTGAGTTTGCTTCTTTATGCTCGTTGAAGCTAGCAGCTGGCAGACATCGTGACCTATGGTATCTTGGTGTATCGCTCAGGCGTTGCTGAGAGTGCCACTGGTGGGGTGGAGCTTGTCCTAGCTCCTGCTGTAGCTCAAATGAAAAGGGAGGAGGTAATCCCTAAAGCCACACATCCGTGTCGTCCTGTGGTTGGTGTTGGAGTGTCAACCTCAGCCTGGGCTCCAACCAGGCCACGCCCCAGCGTGTTTCACCCCCCCCCCCCTGGAGCTTTGTCACGATAATCATGACGGGGCGGAGCGAAACGCATTGGGGCGTGGCCTGGTTGGAGTTTGCCCCATGACACTCCAACACTATTCACAGGACAAGACGGATGTGCAGCTTTAGGGATTACCTCCTCCATTTTCCTTTTGACTGGCAGACATCACCAGCATTTTTTTTTTTTTTAATCTCTGGCTGGGAATAGTAGTGTGCAGCTAGAGGTATTTGTATTAAATAAAAAAAAAGTCAGTATTTCAGCTACAAAGCATAAAAATTGTGGCCAATGGCCATCTTCTACAAGCTGACAAGATAAATATCACACAGCTCAGCAAGTACAATCCTACAGTTTGTGATCACAATAAAGGGGAATTGAAACTTTATTAACGGTCTGATTGCAATGTGACAAAATTAGTAAAACCAGCTGAAAATTATATATCAGTGTATGTACAGGCAAAGCTTTTTAAAGGATAAGTTCACTTTAGGAACATGTCGTATGTTTCACCCATTTTTAGGTAACCTGTTCCAGCATCTGCTGCGGGTGCCGGCAGAAGGTGATCTTCTGCCCGCACCCGCTGTCACTATGTGCAAACAGCCACCCACATGGCTACTTCATTTGTAGTTTTCTGTGAGGGAATGCATACAAGTACTGTCGCCTATTGCCGCTGATAGCTTTTGGTTTTCAATGAGCTACAAGGGTGCTGGTGAGCATCCTCATGACATAGTCCATTGATCTTCCTGCAATTAGGTAACTGCCTGCCTGTACGAGGTACAAACAGACGGCTATCCTGAGAAGTCTGCAGGAGCTCGACATTGCACCTGTGATCTGCTGATTGTGGGTTCAATGCTCTGCAGGCTCCTTAGAAAAAAATAAATGCACTTTTTGTTTTTTACCTAAAAAAAAAAAAAAAAAAAAAAAAAAATGTGCATTTATTTTATTATTTTTTTAAAAAGTGAGCTTATCCTTCAACACTCCTGTGCATTTATAATTTGCTGTCTAGGGAATGCTCATTGGAAGATTCCATCCACCTCTTGTTCTAGGGACAACTCTAAAATTTTGGATTCCCCCCTCCCCACTCTTTTTATAGGTGACAATGGTCATCAGTTCAAACTTTTTGTTTTAATATAATTTGTATTATTATAGCTGTACATAGCAATACAGAGAAGTGAATCTCCCCTATGGGAATACAGACACCAAAGAAAACTTGACAGAGGTCTTTCTTGCTGTATCCAAAAAAGATGGTTTTTGCCTACAGATACACCTTATCATAAAGTAACTGTACTCAATCTCTATCTGATTCATTATTTTTTGTTTTTCAGGCTACTTCCATTGTCGAAGTTTTCTGCCTAATGGCTTTCTTTGCGCGCCTTGTACATTTTAGTAAAGTCACTCCTCGCAATGTGTTCTGGAAAGACACCAAGAATATCTGTGTAATTGTCACAATAATGGTAGGTAATTTATACTTGTGTACAACCAGCCTGCCCAACCAGCCAAATTTAAATCCATGTATGGCTGGTTTTAGTCTTTTGTTTGTGGGCGTGGTAGGTGTGAGTTCAGGTCACTGACTGAGAAGAATGTGTTTGCCACCACCCCCCACTGATTTAATTTTTTATATTAATGCATGCTGTTTTGAGGCAGCCATTTTACTATTTTTTTGGGGGGCCTTGGTGCACCCAAACATACAAAATAATGTACGTGCATTTGTGACAACTCATCGCACCACAACATACACACCAATATGTGGTAGAACAATATAGTGCAGGTATATTTGTATTTACTGTATACAAAAAGAGGTTTAACTTTGCATTAATATTGTATGTTTTATTTTGGACAGCTTAATTTAATTGATCTTATTATCTATGGATGTTTGAGTATAGCTCACATTCACAGCATTCGATGGTCAAGAGTGCTACGTCCCATTTACTTGGTTAACTTTGCTGAAAGTCGGCAGGTACGTTAATGCTCCCATTCTGTTGTGTTTTCTGTTTCATTTTTCTATTTCAACTTAACCACTTGCTACCCAGGCCAATTCTGACACTTCGCTCCTACATGTAAAAATCATGATTTTTTTTTTTTTGCAACAAAATTACTCAGACCCCCCAAACATTATATGTTTTTTAACAGAGACCCTAGAGAATAAAATGGTGGTCGTTGCAATTTTTTATCTCGCACAGTATTTGAGCAGTCATTTTTCAAATGCGTTTTTTTGGGAAAAAAATCTGTTTCATGCATTAAAAAAAAAAAAAAACAGTAAAGTTAGCCCAATTTTTTTGGCATAATATGAAAGTTGATATTACGCTGAGTAAATGGATACCTAACATGTTGCGCCAAACTTTGGTACTTAAAAATCCCCATTGGCGACGCTTGAATTTTTTTTTTTTTACAGGTTACCTGTTTAGAGTTGCAGGTCTAGCGCTAGAATTATTTCTCTTGATCTAACGTTTGCAGCGATACCTCACATTTGGTTTGAACGTAGTTTACATATGTGGGTGCAATGATATAAACCTAACGTGAACAAACAAAAAAATATTCCTCAGTGGTGAGTAAGGGAATGGTGTAAACCTAAAACAAAAAGGCAAACAATACAAATAATATTTGTAGTGCACACAATAAAGTCCCAAAGAAACTCCTCAATGATGATTGAGGAACAAATTCCTGTGTGCATTTAAAGTGAAAGATAACATATAAAAATGGTGATATTATCCTGGGTAAACAGAAAATGTCCCAAAGTGATACAATATGGATAACGTCAAGTCAGGGTAATCCTGGACCGAATCTTCTGGTATACACACTCGTATATGAGGGAAAATAGATGTACGCTTACCAGAACTGGTGGACTCCCTGTCAGCAACAGGGAGTCAAACAGACATAGAGAGGCTCTAGGTAGCCTGCGACCTCGATGTTCCAGGGCGGACAGATGGGCTATGTAGAACCGCTCACGGCTTCGCCAACAGGATACGGTGGGTCAGGATGAAGACAGCTATCATGAAGTCTGGATCCTCATGGATGAGATAGGGATTCCTGGATAGCCACTTGGTAGATGAAAAATGGAGTGAGCGGATGATGGACACTCACTGGAAAAGGAACGAGGGCTCTCTTGGAATACTCTCCAAATGAATATTCAATCATGTGGAGAAAAGTGAAAAAAAAACGGAGGGGACTCCAATACATTTGTTTTTTTTAAATAAAAACCTGCTTTATTGATCCACACTATTGGAGTCCCCTCCGTTTTTTTTCACTTTTCTCCACATGATTGAATATTCATTTGGAGAGTATTCCAAGAGAGCCCTCGTTCCATCTCCAGTGAGTGTCCATCATCCGCTCACTCCATTTTTCATCTACCAAGTGGCTATCCAGGAATCCCTATCTCATCCATGAGGATCCAGACTTCATGATAGCTGTCTTCATCCTGACCCACCGTATCCTGTTGGCGAAGCCGTGAGCGGTTCTACATAGCCCATCTGTCCGCCCTGGAACATCGAGGTCGCAGGCTACCTAGAGCCTCTCTGTCTGTTTGACTCCCTGTTGCTGACAGGGAGTCCACCAGTTCTGGTAAGCGTACATCTATTTTCCCTCATATACGAGTGTGTATACCAGAAGGTTCGGTCCAGGATTACCCTGACTTGACGTTATCCATATTGTATCACTTTGGGACATTTTCTGTTTACCCAGGATAATATCACCATTTTTATATGTTATCTTTCACTTTAAATGCACACAGGAATTTGTTCCTCAATCATCATTGAGGAGTTTCTTTGGGACTTTATTGTGTGCACTACAAATATTATTTGTATTGTTTGCCTTTTTGTTTTAGGTTTACACCATTTCCTTAATCACCACTGAGGAATATTTTTTGTTTGTTCACGTTAGGTTTATATCATTATTTCCTTAATCACCATTGAGGAATTGTTTGCCAGTTGAAGGGTATCACCACCATTCACTTCTTTAGCGCTGCACTTTTTCTTTACATTGCTTATTGAATATTTGTCTTATTCTAGCGCAGCAGCTACACTTGCACTGTGTGTTTTATTTGAGTTTAGCGCTGTAATTTCTTCCACTTTGTACATATGTGGGTGCAGCCTGCGTACGCGTTCACTTCTTCACGCAGGGCCGTACTTTTATTTTTCTATTTTGACACTTTCTTTTTACTTTTTTTTATTTATTTTTTTTTTTTTGATCACTTTTATTCCTATAGGAATGTAAACATCCCTTGTAATTGGAATAGTGTGTGACAGGTCCTCTTTACAGCGAGATCTGGGGTCAATAAGTCCCCACCTCTCGCCTCTATGCTGGGAAGCCTGGGGAAAAAAATAACTCTCCTGGCTTCCCAGCCGAGACAGTGGCATTGTTTCAAATGCAGAGGCCGGGCGTGACATCATAGCATCGCGCTCGGCCTCTGAAAAATCATAGAGATGGCTGGTGGACATCTGGCCCACCGAATTCTCTATGGTAAACTTCCGGCATGGACTAATTCCTTCTCCCTCTCACCGATCGTACGGGCCAACCAGGAGAAGCATCGGAGGGTGGCGGGAGGGGGGGGAACCGCCTGCAAAAACGATCAAGTGGCTGAACAGCCACTATGATTGTTCTTACGGTGCATGAAATTGCCGGCTCTAAAAAAAGATATCTGAATGATGCCTGTAGCTGCAGGCATCATTCAGATATCCCCACTCAAATCGATGAAGTAGTTGGGCAGGAAGTGGTTAAAGAAGTTCTCCACTTATTTATAATGTTTTTATTGTACTTGAGTACCACTGTTGGGGACTTTCATATATTGTTGGTTAATTCTATGACTTTGAATGAAAACCTCTTTAAAAAAAAGTCTCTCGACTTCCATAGAATTTAGCAGAAGTAATAGAATTTGTGCTTTTTAAAGATCTTAATTAGAATCTGGTAGAAAAAATGTTTAGAATAGTACAAACCTAAAATCATAGACATGTTAGCGATTTTAAGCCGCTTAAATAGCATAGCAATTACTGTATTGTTTTTTGTTTTTGTTTTTTTAATTTTTGCAGTGTTCACAGTTGTGCTCATAAAATAACATACCCCAATCCAGAATGTGATTAAAAGAAAATGGCCCTGTTTGAAAAGTTTGCACATCATTAATATTTTAATCGATCAAAAAAATTAACGATTAATCGAGGAATTAATCTTTAATTTTCACAGCCCTAATAAATCTATTTAAAAAAAACAAAAGGGTCAGACTCGATGGACCACTTTTGTTTTTTTTTTGTTTTGTTTTTTTCTTCCATCACTCTCCGCCCTAAAATCTGTCTTTAGCCAAAACATAAGTTTTTGTTGTTTTGTAGATGGCATGGAAGGGGTTCAAACCCTATATTATTTTTTTTTTGCTTTCTGTGTCCTGTTGGGGAGATATGTATTTACTTCTAGTCCTGGAGACACAACAGGAAATACCAATATAAATTATTGGAATATTTCCCATCCCCCCCACCCATATAATTTTTTGGGTGACAACTAAAACTTTGTATTTACCATCACTCTTTGTGCAGGTGACATTGTCCACCTACACAAATAAGACACTGCACTGCCGAAATGTAAGATTGTTGGTTTATTGTGATGAGTTAGGCAGCTCCTTCTTGTGACCGCCTGGAAGAATCGGAGGGTGGCGGGAGGGGGGGGAACGTCCCCTCTCACCGCCTGCAAAAACAATCAAGTTCAGCCACTATGATTGTTCTTACGGTGCATGAAATTGCCGGCTCTAAAAAAAGATATCTGAATGATGCCTGTAGCTGCAGGCATCATTCAGATATCCCCACTCAAATCGATGAAGTAGTTGGGCAGGAAGTGGTTAAAGAAGTTCTCCACTTATTTATAATATTTTTATTGTACTTGAGTACCACTGTTGGGGACTTTCATATATTGTTGGTTAATTCTATGACTTTGAATGAAAACCTCTTTAAAAAAAAGTCTCTCGACTTCCATAGAATTTAGCAGAAGTAATAGAATTTGTGCTTTTTAAAGATCTTAATTAGAATCTGGTAGAAAAAATGTTTAGAATAGTACAAACCTAAAATCATAGACATGTTAGCGATTTTAAGCCGCTTAAATAGCATAGCAATTACTGTATTGTTTTTTGTTTTTGTTTTTTTAATTTTTGCAGTGTTCACAGTTGTGCTCATAAACATACCCCAATCCAGAATGTGATTAAAAGAAAATGGCCCTGTTTGAAAAGTTTGCACATCATTAATATCATGCATTTCCCCCTAAACCATCAATGACAGCTTGCAGTCTTTTGCAATAGTTGTGAATGAGGCCCTTTATTTTCTAATGTGGTAACGCTGCCCATTATTCTAATAAAAAAAAAAGCTTCCAGGTCCTATATGCTTCTTATGTAGCATGAACTAAAAGTCTGCAATCCTTTTTTTAATCGACTAATTTTGATTAATTATAATGCACATACAGATCCAACTACCTTTTAGCTGATCTCCTTGCATTGCAACTCTGCATTAGTCAGTGGTAAATGTGGTATACACTATATACAATCACCCGACACTAGTTAGTTTCCACAATCCATGACTTAACTTCACAGTTCACACAAATACGTTTTAAATTCAAACTGTAGCACTGACGTAAGTAATTTTTTTCCACAGTAGCGTGACAATCCCTCCACCTCCAGTCTAATCATTCTCACCTTATGGCATGGACCCCTGTGCAAACAGCTGGTCATGCAAGCGGGTATCAAAAGGGTTAACACAGACCATAAACTTCTCTCACGTCTCCTTAGATCTCAGCAAGGACGCCAGGTCATGGTAGAAAGAAAAGATCTAAGTACTCACCGCTTAAGTATAAGATTAAATTCAAACACAAACTACTCACATAAAGATGATAAAAACTCAGTCGTGTTAGTTCTGTAAGGCAGCAGCGGGTGACGTCATGTGTAGCTCCTCCCCCGTACATGTTTCGTTCAATCAGAACTTCGACATCACCGGACTCCTCCCCCCTTCAATTCATTAGCAGACGGAGGCACTTGTGGAAGGGGAGAGGAGTCTGTTGATGTCACCGGATCTCCGATGGAACTCCCTGAAGACCCGGAAGCCGGCGGAGAGGCGAGTACTGATCAAAAGAATTTTAATCGATCAAAAAAATTAACGATTAATCGAGGAATTAATCTTTAATTTTCACAGCCCTAATAAATATATTTAAAAAAAACAAAAGGGTCAGACTCGATGGACCACTTTTTTTTTGTTTTGTTTTTTTCTTCCATCACTCTCCACCCTAAAATCTGTCTTTAGCCAAAACATAAGTTTTTGTTGTTTTGTAGATGGCATGGAAGGGGTTCAAACCCTATATTTTTTGTTTTTTTTTTTGCTTTCTGTGTCCTGTTGGGGAGATATGTATTTACTTCTAGTCCTGGAGACACAACAGGAAATACCAATATAAATTATTGGAATATTTCCCATCCCCCCCCCCCACCCATATAATTTTTTGGGTGACAACTAAAACTTTGTATTTACCATCACTCTTTGTGCAGGTGACATTGTCCACCTACACAAATAAGTAACTGCACTGCCGAAATGTAAGATTGTTGGTTTATTGTGATGAGTTAGGCAGCTCCTTCTTGTGAAAACACATCAAGTCCAGAGAATGAATCTGTCTGTCTCATTGCTTACCTCATTTTTGTCTTAATGTATAACTAAAGGCATATCCTTCTTCCTTTTTTTTTATTTTATTTATTTTTTTTAGTGGAGAGGGATTAGAACCCCTGTCGGCTTTCATTTCTGCCTGTGCCCATGTTATGGATATTCCCCCTCCTATTTATCCTGTTTACTATTATCATTGAAAGTGAAAGTTGAAGAAAAAAACTAATCTCCAAGGAAATCCTTAATTTGCAGGGATTTCCTCTTACTTCCTGTTTGGCTATGGGACAGGAAGTGATGGGAAATATACGCAATGGGACACAGATGGTGAAAAAAAATCTGACAAGTTATAACCCTCCCGCTCCTATCTAAAATAAAAAGATGGCTATAGTTTTACTTCAATCTAAAACTGAAAAGCAAAAAGGAAATGAATCCCAGAACACAGGAATTTGTCAGCAGGTCAGGGCATTAAAGTCAGGCATATTCAATAGGGATTCCACATGTACAGAATTCTTTGCAGCATGCAATGCTTCATTAGACGTATTGAGTTCTGTTGTGTTTATTAAATTGGAGATCTAAAAAAAAATATTTGTTTGAACTGTTTGTGTGTATTTGATATATTTATTGCAGATTCGTCGAGCATTCCGCAGCATTAGAAACACTTTACCTGAGATCCTCTATGTCTTCCTTCTCTTTATATTCAGTGTCCTAATTTTTTCGCTTATGGCTTTGAAACTTTTTGTGAACAGGTAAGCACAGCCTCATGACCTAGTTTTTATTTGCATATCTCTCCCATTGTTTCCATGCTGTTCCTTAGTTGCATGTTCTAATGCTCCATAGTTCTTTTTCATTGTTTTTATTGCTTTATCCTTTAGAGCAGTGGTCTCCAAAGTGTGGACCCGGGGCTGGATGCAGCCCTTTGCTTGCCTTTATCTGACCCTTGGGGCACTTTACCTCCCATTGATACAAGACACTATTCCTCCCACTGACACCAACAATGGGGCATACATGTTGGTACTGACATCAACAATGGGGCACTATTTCTTCCATTGACGCCAATGATGGGACACTATTCCTCCCACTGACGGCAAAGATGGGGCACTATTCCTCCCACTGACGGCAAAGATGGGGCACTATTCCTCCCACTGACAGCAAAAATGTGGCACTATTCCTCCCACTGACAGCAAAGATGGGGCACTATTCTTTCCCCTAGTACATGTACTAGGTGAAGGAATTGTTTACTTCCCCTGATTCCAGGACAATATCTACTCCCAATGGCCACAATCCGGCCCCCCTAAAGTCTGAAGGATAGTAAACTGCCCCTTTGTTTAGAAAGTTTGGAGACCCCTGCTTTAGAGGATGCAATGTCAGAAAACGGATAAAAACAAGATGAGGTTCAGATTGGGTCCCCTTGGGCCTCAGGGAAGTTACCCTCCATATTCTCTGTCATTATGCCTTAAATGATGACATTATATTCATAGTAATATAATACAGTTACATGGCCACTGTATTCCTAATATTACAAACTTGTCTGAAAGTAGACCTTTTTTGGTCATGTATATGTTGTAGCTTATGGTCCCCCAATAAGCAGAAACCTGCATCTTCTGCTGTAGGAGGATATCAACTTATCTCCTTTTTAAGATTAGGTTTACATTTTGCATCAGACCTTGCTGCCCCTCTGAAAATATTTCTCAGTGGATCGCTTTTTATAGGTGTTTGATGGGCTACGAGGATGTGATATGTAGCCTCCTCACCCACTTGTCTTAACCCCCGTAAAACTTGCACCAAACATGTGCAGTGCACGTGGTTGCAGGGCAGTTGCAGCCGGATCCTATTCACTTGAATCTGTCCTGTGCAGCAGCAGTACTGCCTGCCAAATGAGGCTGGGTATAATTTTTGCAGGAGCATGTGTACAATTCCATTCGGCTGCTTTTGCAGCTTAAGGGGCAGGGGCTCATCTACCTGTTGTTTTTTTTTCTCACCTCTCGGCCACAAGTGTAAATGAGCCCCAACACCTTCTCAAGGATCCAGTCTTTCCTGACTGTGAAACATCAAAGATTCCAAAGTATACGGTCCAGCTTCACAGGATTCGCAACGTTTTTACAGTTTTTACAATGTCTGTGTTTACTCCTAAGGCTGTGCTAAACTGTAAATTAAAGCCCAACTCCGGGTCATTTTTCCCCCCTATGCAGTGGGGCTGTGCCCTTCCTGCATGGATCAACTGCTTGTTTTTTCTAGGGATGAGCAGAAAGTTTATACTCGCCTGATCCGCCTATTCCTCAGAAAAACTTGCTCCCCCCACGGTCCACCGGTTGACTGTTCTTGTCTATGAAGTGTACTCTGAGCGTGCTGATGTCAGGAGCAGTCCATTTTCAAGACTGCTGCAGTGCAGGGGGGGCAGGAGCCGCAGGGTCTGGTTTTGTGCAGGAAGGATCGGCAGGTCAGGTAAGTATATCTCCGCTGTCCTATCCCCTAAAACAAAATGAGCAGTTAACCCTACTGCATGGGGAAAAAATAAATTTTGCCTGGAGTTCTGCTTTAAACTATTTAATTGTTAAGTAAACCCAATAAACTGTTCCAGCAGCAGCAAATTTTACTTATTGGTGGTAATTGGTTGCTGCTAAGGACCAGCCAACACAGCCCATTATTTGTGAATTCTGTGCAGAGTTTGTAGTAATAAGGCAGTACAGGGATTTACATCAGTGGCAACTGGTGCTGAATTATTTTTTTTGGGGGGAGGCAAACCTGGCACCTCACTCCCCCCCCAAACACCCCCACCCCTAATCGATCGATCAATTGCCCACTCTTTAGCTGCTTCGCTTGCCTGTCGCCTGCCAGCCCAGCACTTACCCCATCCAGGTCGTGGCTTTGGCAGCTTCCCCCCTGCATCTCCTCCCAAGTCCCGGCGGTCGCTTCTTCTCCCGGCCACTCGAGTCTTGGGGAAGAGAAGCAGGAAGACATTAGTGAATATTAATTTGCTAATGACACACAAGTGGGTGGGCTCAGGACACAGTGCTCTGCGCCCTGAGCCCACCCTTTTTGAAGCCAATTGGAGCCTCAGGCTCTAATTATGTGCTTAAAAAAAAAAAAAAGCTGCATTGAAATCCATGCGCCCGGCATGGAGCTTAGGGGCTAGGCGCATGGATTAGGGGGGTGGTGCCCTGCGCCCCTTATGAGCAGCAGCTACTGGTTTACATACAAGTGATAATGAGTAGTGGTGTGTGCTGTTGCAATGGAGATTTTCCAACATTTTCGGTAAACTTTGTGACCAATTCCTTCTATTCAAAAGAAAAAGCACTGAGTATTGACAAATATGCCAAAGCGTATTCAATGTACAGTCAACAACAATGTTACAGAACCTCCTGATTAATTTAATAATTTTTTTATAAAAGTTTAAGACTCTGATGACACGTTTTAGCTGTCACTGGTTCCCCTTGCATTTTTTCTAGGCTGCTTGGATGTTCTTTTTTAGAAGTAAGGAACATATTTGGTGTCTTTGCTGTAGTTCTTATTGCAGCCATGTGTTATTTGTGATGTGCTGAGTTTATTTAAAACCTAAAAATGTAATTTGCAGAAAACTCAAGACAGCTGATGGAGAAGCTTACTTTGAAAACTACCTAGAAGCTGTATTTAATCTTTATGTGCTGGTGACTACTGCTAATAGCCCTGATGTCATGTAAGTTGTAACTGTAATAATTAATTTTTTAGTTTTTATGGCAGGATACCTAATCTACAATTCCTAAAATTGGGTTAAAGAACATTAAGTTTCGGTTCACACTGATGCAGTGCGGGATTCGCAGCGATTCCTGTACGTTTCCACCACATTACAATCGCACTCCGTTCATGACCAGGCCATTTTCTGCTATTATGCATTGCGCAGCTTTAACTGGCAATGGTGTGGTCATGCAACACTGTACCCAAATTAAACTTCAAAAAATGATATAAGCTTTCTTATTGTGTATTTGTTACCACGGTGTGTGTGTTTTTTTTATTTTTATTTTTTTGCTATATAAATGAAATAATACTGTACATTTTTGAAAAAAAAAGATTTTTTGTTATATAATTTTGCAAACAAATAATCTTTCTTCATAAATATAGGCCAAATGTAGTCTGCTACATTTCTTTTATAAACATAATCCAAATCAGTCTATATTATTTAGTCTGGGTTAAATGTTTATGGAGTCTACAAAGTATGGTGTGTGTGTGTGTGTGTGTGTGTGTGTGTGTGTGTATGGTGTATGTATATATATATATATATTTATATAAATATATATATATAATTTGAAGATTGATCAATCCCGATGTACTGAATATCTCATTTCTTGAGGCCCTAAATTGCCAGGACAGTACAAATATCCCCAAATGACCCCTTTTTGGAAAGTAGAAAGTCCAAAGTATTTAATAAGAGACATGTCGCGTTTTTGAAGTTGTAATTTTGTGGCACTCTTTATTATTTTATTTTTTTTTGGAAAATTAAGAAATTAAATAAAAAATTTTTTTTTTTTTTACATACTGTCTCCAGTGCAGTGTCTTCATGTGACTGGTGTGGCGGTGATCAGGGATACTGACAGGTGACAGTATGTTAAAAAAATAATAATAATAATTTTATATATATATATATATATATATATATATATATATATATATTTAATATATATATATATATATATAAATATATAAAAATATATATATATATATATATATATATAATAATAACTTTTAAAATAATGTAATGTATTTACCTACTCTCATCTGAGTAGTTCAGTGTCACCATAGTACAGGGTGCTGTGATTGGTCCAGGTACCATGCGATAGCTGTGGGCAAATCACAACTTTACAATAGTAAGCAAAACAGTCATGAATAAAAGCCATTCATGACTGTTTTGTTGACATTGCAATCATGTGATTGTCATGTGATTGTCATGACCAATCGTAGCGATCGCATGATACTTTGGCTGCTTACAGTGGCTGAGTTCCAAGCACCATGATCCACTGTGTCCAGCGGACATGGGATCATACCACTGCGTGTCCCAAGGGATGCATTAGTGTGCATGTGCACCTCAACATACCAGCAAGTGGTTAAAGATGAACTTTTGGGATAAGAGATAAGAAAATATTGTCCAAATACAGGAGGCATCTTGAATCGTATGCTTTATGTATTTTTTACAGAAGACTGTAGTAATCCAGTGTGAGACGATGCTTTCAAGCAGGAGTTTTCCGTAATATAGACCAGACTGGTCATTGCTGCTCTCTCTTTGTGCAGGGTTTCTAGCCTTGTATCCTTCCCCCCTCTAGTTTTCTGTAGGCAGCCTTTAATGGAAGGGCTTGCCAGACCCTTCCCACAGATCATAGACAGCACAGCAGTGATGATGGTAATAACAGGGCTTTTGAAGATATTCACAAAGAGGATTTATATCCTTTGTGGCTATTATGGAGTTCAGTTTCAAAATGCGCGCACACACATTTTGTACCTTTTTGTTCACAACCTGAGCAAGTTTTATAAACATCTTATTTGGGAAAAGTGATACAATTTATACTTGTATTCCTACTATGAAACACGGAGGTGGATCGATGATGTTTTGGGGATGTGTGAGCTACAAAAGGCACAGGAAATTTGGTGAAAACTGATGGCAAGGTGAATGCAGTATGTTATCAAAAAAATACTGGAGGAACATATGCATTCATCAGCCAGGAAGCTGCGCATGGGACGTACTTGGACATTCCAACATGACAATGATCCAAATAGGGCTGAAATGATTAATCATTTAAATCCATAATGAAAATCGTTGTCGACGATTTTCATTATCAATTCGTTGGTCTGCACGCATGTTCTTCCCTGCCTGTCAGTCCTAACTCCATCCGAGTGTTACACGATCCCCTGTGTACAAGCCGCTTTCTTGTGCATTGGTGTTCCTGGGGAGGGGGGAATAGTGCCCCATCATTGGTGTTCCTAGGGAGGGGGGAATCGTACCCCATCATTGATGTTCCTGGGGAGGGGGGAATCGTGCCCCATCATTGCTGTTTCTGGGGGGGGGAGTGCCCCATCATTGATGTTTCTGGGGGGGGGGGCAGTGCCCCATCATTGATGTTCCTGGAGGGGGGAAATAGTGCCCCATCATTGGTGTTACTGGGGGGGGGGGGAATAGTTCCCTTATCATTGGTGTTCCTGGGGGGGAATAGTGCCCCATCATTGGTGTTCCTGGGGGGGAATAGTGCCCCATCATTGGTGTTCCGGGGGGGGGGATAGTGCCCCATCATTGGTGCTCCATTATTTGAAATAAACAAAATAATGGCATATTACATATTTTTTTGATTATTTTATCCAATTAATCGAAACAATCGGCTAACTAATTGATTATGAAAATAATCGTTAGTTGCAGCCCTAGATCCAAAACACAAGGCCAAGTCGACCTGTCATTGGCTACAGCAGAATAAAGTGAAAGGTTCTGGAGTGGCCATCTCAGGCTCCTGACCTCAATATCATTGAGCCGCTCTGGGGAGATCTCAAACGTGCAGTTCATGCAAGACAGCCCAAGAATTTACAGGAACTGGAGGCTGTTTGCCAAGAGGAATGGGCAGCTTTACCATCTGAGAAGATAAAGAGCCTCATCCACAAATACCACAAAAGACTTCAAGCTGTCATTGATGTGAAAGGGGGCAATACACTGTATTAAGTACTGGGGTATGTAAACTTTTGATCAGGGTCATTTGGGTAGTTTCTGTTGCCATTATGATTTAAAAAGAGTAAACACAGTTGATTGATAATAAATGGCTTCAGCCAAACACTAACCATGAGTGAAAGAAAAGTTTTTGTTATCATTCATATTCTCTGAAAAATGGCCAAAAATCATAAATTCTGCCAGGGTATGTAAACTTGTGAGCACAGCTGTATATATAAAACAACCCTAAATTTATGACCAGGTTAAGTATAATGGCATCTGAAAGTCAGTGGGATATATTGGGTATATGTTGTCCCTGAATTTGATGTGTTGAAAACAATTAAAATGGAGATCGCAGTTTGCTGTGTAGGGGGCGTAGCTCAGACCATTCGTGGTATCCATGCTGACTCGTGTCCACAGCCTGAAGAGCCTACAATGGACACATGAGCATCTGAACTGGACCACGGAGCAATGGAAGAAGGTGGCCTGGTCTGATGAATCACGTTTTCTTTTACATTATGTTGATGGCCGGGTGCATGTTTGTCGCTTTCCTGACAAAGAGATGGTACCAGGATGCAGTATGGAAGGAAGGCAAGCTGGTGAAGGCAGTGTGTTGCTTTGGGCAATGTTCTGCCGAGAAACCTTGGGTCCTGCCATTCATGTGGATGTTACTTTGACACATACTTTACCACTTACCTAAATATTGTTGCTGACCAAGTACACCCCTTCATGGAAACCATGTTCCCTGATGGCAGTAGCCTCTTTCAGAAGGATAAGGCGCCCTGCCACACTGCAAATAGGGTTCAAGAATACACAGAGAGTACTGTAGAGTATACACACACACAGTATATATAATACTTTTTTTTCTATATATGTAAACTTCTGTTGACCAAAGCTGCTTTAGTCTCATTTTAACTCAAACACAAACTGAAAAAAGCACCTGAACCACTGCTAGATCATCATAGCAGGCACTTCAAGATGGTTGCATGTCCAGTCAGTTTTTCTATTTAGCATCTCCAGTGTTCTGGGATGGTATGGTATGCAGATTGCAGCCAAGCTTACCTGGTTGGGAGTTAGGTCTTGCCCCATTTCCCTTCTCAAGCCCAAATATTAGCTGGAGCAGTTGCACATCAGTGATGAAAGATTAGTAAGGCTTTGGAGGTAAGAGGGTGTAGTCAAGCTCTCAACTAGGAATTCTGCCTGGAGCACCCTGGAATTCTGGACACCAAGGATGCTAAATGGAAGAAATGATCTGCGGTGAAGGTAATTGGAGGTTCCAGGTTCAGGTTCTTTTTTACAGCGCTACATGCCATTGTGGTGGACCCTGACACACACTCTGCACTTCAGTACAAGTGAGCTGACCGTTCTGGAATGAGTTGGAAAATGGTACCCTCCAACAGACCAGTATTTAGCCTAATACAGGATTTGCGGTTCACACTCAAAAATATGTCATTTATATGATGGTGTTTCAGAAAAACAGTATATATTTTGTTTTTGTCATAATGTCTTGGTTTATATATTTAGTGGTCTAAAATTGCATTGCACTTTGTACAGCTTTTAAAGATTTCACTGTAAAACTTAAAGGGGTTGTAAAGGTTAGTTTTTTTTTATTTTCTAAATGGGTTCCTTTAAGCTAGTGCATTGTTTGTTTGTTCACTTACCTTTTCCTTCGATTTCCCTTCTAAATGTTTTTTTTTCTTTGTCTGAATTTCTCACTTCCTGTTCCTCCTCAGTAAGCTGTTCTGGCTGACTAAACACCACTCGGATGATGGTGTGAAGTTTATTGAGGATAAACAGGAAGTGAGAAATTCAGACAAAGAAAAAAAAACATTTAGAAGGGAAATCGAAGGAAAAGGAAAGTGAACCAACAATGCAATAGCTCAAAGGAACCTATTTAGAAAATAAAAAACTAACCTTTACAACTCCTTTAAGTGAAGGAGCATTATACACTTTTCTGTATGTTTGTAATTAGTATGCAAAGTATTGTTGTCGTGTAATTCTTAAATATCTTGTTTTCAGGATGCCAGCTTATGACTTCAACTGGTGGTATTCCATTTTCTTCATTGCCTACATCATTTTGAACACTTACATCTTCATGTCAGTCTTCTTGGCTGTTGTGTACAACAATTACAGGAAGCACTTAAAGGTAGATCACTACTAATTCAATTAAAGGAATAAAAATGAAAAAGCACTATACTAATAAGATCAGTAGAAAGACCCTGGTTGACTATTTGAACCAGATTAAGAGCCCATTCACACCAGAAGCTGCACGTTTTTACACGCCCAGTGATGTGCATTTACATGCATTTTCAGTGCATTTGTCTTAAACTTGTAAGTCTTTCGAGGTTATTTCCATCTTCTTTTTACTTTTCACTGCACTGCAATAGTGTGAACTATACCCATAGGATAACCTGAATTCTGGGCTGTCTATGCAGTTGGCATGCAGTCAGAAATGCACCCCACTGCATCTGGTGTTAAGAGGCCCTTAATCTGATCTTATTAAAAGTACAGCCATGTGAATGCACAAATGTACAAGGCTTTCGGAGCTAGATCCTTGTCAGCTTTATGACTAAAGGTGTTTCCTTTTAACTTGAAAAGTAATCTAAAATACAAATGATTAAATGCCCATTGTATCCGTTCTTTAAGGGTCCTCATTTGGAGTATAGGGTTAATATCAAGTGAGGCTCCTGATATTTTTTACTTTATGTGGCTCAGTTTTTTAATTCATGCAATGGATGGGTGATTCTGTCTATCTTCCTTAAAAATAGTCCTATCCACACAATCCTGGTGGTTGGCATATCCTATATATCCCTGCACCAGAAATGGTACTGCACGGGTGTAGGGGTTCGGGGTGTTTTTTTTGTAATCTATACTACCTCCCTATTTGTATAACTTGGGTGTACTTGGCACATTGTGCATACAGTGCATCCGGAAAGTATTCACAGTGCTTCACTTTTTCCACATTTTGTTATGTTACAGCCTTATTCCAAAATGTATTGTTTTCAAAATTCTACAAACCATACCCCATAATGACAACATGAAAGAAGTTTTGTTTGAAATCTTTGCAAATTTATTAAAATAAAAAACTATTTTATAATAATAATATTTGATCACCTCTGCGGTTTTTATTTTTTGCACTATAAACCAAAAAAAGAGAGACAATTTTTGAAAAAATAATTTCTTTTACTTTTTACTATAATTAATAAAATATCGAAAAAAAAAAAATTCTTTATCAGTTCAGTCAATATGTATTCTTCTACATATCTTTGGTAAAACGTAATCGCAATAAGTGTATATTGATTGGTTTTGTGCAAAAGTTATAGCATCTACAAAATGGGGGATATATCTATGGCATTTTTATTATAATTATTTTTTTTTTTTTTACTAGTAATGGCGGTGATCAGTGATTTTTAGCAGGACTGTGACATTGCAGCGGACAGATCGGACACTTTGACACTTTTTTTTGGCAGGAAAGGGGTTAACACTAGGGGGCGATCAAGGGGTTAAGTGTGTCCTAGGGAGGTGATTATAAATATGAGGGGAGTGTACTAACAGGGAGTAGAGAGAGATTGCTGTTCTTGATCACTAGGAACAGCGGATCTCTCTCTACTTCCCTGACAGAACAAGGAACTGTCTGTTTACATTGACAGATCCCCCATTCTGGCTCTCTGAGGATCGATCACATCGGCTCCAGCATTGCGGGTGCCCCTATAGCCCTTAAGGTGGCCGCCATACAGCTATGGCGATTCATGCAGGGGAGCTAACCTGCCGCTGTATAACGACAGCGGCTGGTCGGAAAGTAGTTAAAGTGGTTGTAAACCCCATTCATGAAATCTGACCTGGGCACATATATCTGTAGTATTTAACTTCTCTCTATCCAAAGCTCTACGTCCCGTGTCTTTCTGCTGCTCCGTTCCACTGTTATTAGCATGATAACTTCAAACAAGTTTTCCGACACGCAAGATAAAAGCAGCTGTAAATTTGTGTCAGGGAGGGAACTTAGAGCTAGATAAGCAGAGAGCTTGTCTATTCACAGTACAGATCTGCAAGTTTCTTTGTTCCTCTGCCTATGTGGAGAGGGGGGGGGGGTGTGCGTTTCCTCCAATCAGCTCTCACACGGTGTATGCCCAGACTTTACACCCACTGCTGAAACAGGAAGAAAGATGTCTAAAACGATGTGCACTTTCTAAAGAATGTAGAAAGCTAAAGACAGCAGATATATATGTAAAACTTATGTAGGGAGATTTGTTTCGTCTCTTTGTATCATCTGAGGCTATTCACTTCACTGGGTATAGGAGAGAGTTTACATCCACTTTAAGCTGACAATTCACATAGATTATGAAAGCAGTAAGTGTGACTTACACTAACTCACCCTGAGCTGTAGATCAGAAAATAATTTTGGTAATTCCCTGAGAGCTCAAACGTTTTTTCAAGGGTCCCTCCAGGGTTAAAAGATTGAGAGAGGCTTGTTTATTTTTTTGAAGTTGCACTGAATACGTAAAAAACACCTGATGCCAGATTTACTGTGCCTCCTAAAGCAAACCGTTTTTTAAATAGAAATCTTGAGAGCAGAAATCAATAGCAACCAATCAGAACTCATGCTGATTTAGTCAGACCAGTACAGAATGAATCATGATTGGGTGGGTTACTGCACTTACTGTTTATCCTAAAAGCTCTAAGGTATTTTTTTTCTACTTGGTTAAAATTGGTATTTAGCAATTGCCTATCAACTAAAAATTGTTACATTTTACTTCCAGAATGAAATCCGTAAGCTAGCTTACATGAAACGCCACAAGATGGCAGAGGCATTTAATGCACTCAAAGTGAAAGAAGGCTCAGATTTTGTTATAACGGAGGCCACATGGAACAAACTGGTGAAGTTGGTGGCACCAGATATCAGTAACTCTCACAGAGAACTGCTGCTAAGAGTGTCAAAAGAAGAAAACCAAAGATGCGTGGGTGAGTAAATACAAGCTGTAAATCCTTTTAGATGTTCTGTGATCAATCACTGTTTAGATTAGAACACAAAGTTGGGAAATTTATCAAAATTTTTTTTTTTTATTTCCTTCACCAGATATGAACATTTTTGTTTAGCAGGTTCTCAGGTTTCTCGGGGGGAGACTTGATGACCAAACAGGAAAGGGAATGCTTTTTAAATATCTACTCCATCCTTCCCTAGTATCAGGTGAACACGCCTTGTATAAGAGAGCGGCTCCCTTTTTGCCATCTGTATTTTCAGGGTACTATGGTAATGCATACCTGTGATTTAAAAAAAAACTCTGCTCCTCCTGTAGATCTTAAAGTAGAAGGCTAGTCAAATACAAATAAGCTTAAAGTGGATGTAAACCCCCCAAAAAATGCACTAGCCTGAGACAGGCACAGATCCACAGACCAGAGTAAAAGAAAATGTATTCTCGAGTGAACAGCAAGAAGAATATAGGGGAGATGTATGTAGTCAGAGTTGGGCAGAGTAGAACATCCATTGATCTGATGATTGTTATAGTGCAGTGTGCGTGTCTGAGGTCACCTGATCACAGATAACAAATCCTGGTGATGAAAAGGAATGTTATGTGGGGGAAGGGTGAATTTCTCACTTTTTATAATTACACAGGATGTGTCTGTCTCAGGCTAGTGCATGAGATATGTAAATCACCTGTCACTCACAGCAAGGGGGCGTTTTTGACAAAGATTTCAGCACTTTGTCAAGATCTTTCTAACTGAATAATAAAAGAGGATTTCTCGGGGCTGGAGTAAATCTGTGTGGCAAGACTGGGCTCAAATGAAAGGAAATCTTATTCTCTACATTATGACATCCACTTTAAACCTGCCCTAAGCCCTATTCTAACTACCCTAGAATAGAAAAAGATGTCTACTTGCCTGTTCTGAGAGCACTCCAGCCCAGTCACATGATTGGCTTCCAGCTGCCGGCCTTAGTGAAGTGGAGAGATCACCAACAGCTGCAATGCTTATGCAGTGCCATCACCTCACCCATAGGCTTATTATGGACCATGCAGTGTCTGCTGTCCCTCCTCTAAACTGAAGGCGGTGCTGAGAGCTGATCATGTCACCGGAATGGAGTGCCCTCAGAATAGGTAAGTATACAGATCTATCCCTTACAAGATAGTTAGAATCGGAAGTAGAATTTGGGTGAGAACAGGTTTAAGCTTCGATTAGTATTTGACTGGACTTCTACTTTGACCTGTCACATTTTTTGTGGAGAAAAAAAAACATATATATTTTTTTCCCCTCCTTTACCAAGCAATTTTTGGAAAAAACAAATAGGATGTTTTGTTGCACTGTAATGGAGCCACGCAGGTATACAATAAATAAAGGCAGGTGTAATTAAAAGTCCTTAAAGTCCAAAAGTTCACAAAAAGGTTGACTCAGTGGCAGTGGATTCCTCAAGAGCTAGAAGATACTCTGTGAATGCAAAATGGAAGAAGAGAAACGGTGTCATCTAGGTGTAGCATAAAAAAACTAACAATTTTATTTCCACAAGTAAGTAACTCACAAGAAACAGCATGGAGAGCGCTCATCTAGCTACAAGCACCACTGTCTGGTTCCAGTTCGAACTCGCTGATTGTAGATCCCGGGAAGGCTGTCTTGGGCTGTGCTGGTGACTCTCAGCACTTCCCGGTCAGCTTCCTTTTGTGACGTTATCTCCGCCTGCCCGGTGGACCCAAGCTTGCCAGGAAGTGCGGGAAGAGTTATGTTTAGGCCTTTCAAAGAATGAGTATTTTGTTTATCTAAAAACCTCATGAAATTAACACCGGTCCTTTCTTACACAGAGAAGAAGGCCTTTATCCGTTTAGCTGACTTGTTGAACATTAAAGTTATCACAGTGAAGGCTCGAAAACATCCAATTGAATGCTGGCTGCCTAATTTGTACAGAAGTTCAGCAAGTCGCTTTATACGCCAGGTCGTCCATCATAAGTACGTTTTCCCTGATTGAAAGTACAGTAATGATAACAGATCTTCTCATGTGCTTGCTAAACGTTTCCTATAATTTTTATTTATTTTTTCCATTTCAGGGGGTTTATTTATGCTTTTGATGTGATCATTCTAATCAATGCCATTTTTATCGCCCTGGATGACCGAAACCCACTAATATCCCATGCAGAATGGGGGTTCCTCTCTCTCTATGTTATAGAAATTCTCCTGAAACTCTACACATATGATCCTAGGACTTTCTTTGCCAAGAATCAGTTTTGGAACTGGTATGATGTTTTACTTTTTTTCAGTTCATAATTCAGTGTTAAATTCATTTTCTCTGTGAAAAATTACTACTTAGAAGCCCAAATATACCCATTTGTGATTTTAAAGTGGATTGAACGTTAACATTTGGGTCCTGACATTGAGCTCACATTTTTTCTTTGACTATTTATAATACAAGTAAATGAATGCACAGTACATATTACTGAATTGTGAAGCTGTACTATTGTGGAAGCATGAGTGGAAATTCAGTTTCTTACAAATGCCTTTTCTGACTGGTCCTCTTCAATTTACAAGCATTGTTGTTTTCTTTAAATTCTCTAATATTAATACATAAATAATTAAAGTCCAGTTAAACTTAGCTGAATATATTTCAGGTGCAGCAAAGCAAAAGGTTTGAAAATTCTTAGTTGCCAGAATGCTGTCATCAAAAAAAATAAAAATACATTTTAAATGGAAAAAAATTAATAAATTGGATTTATTTTTTTTTATTTTTTTTAGGTTGTTTTGATGAATCGGACTGAATTTTTTATTAACATTAACTAATTTCTGCAAACTGATGCCTACTAAATTTATTATATATAGGCTGCAATTTAATGGTCCTTGGCAGAAATACAAACCAGTATTTGCTGCATTGAATGTGTGGTTGCTTATGTACCAACCCCTGTCAATAAAGATGTTTAACATCTTCTATACTATTTTGATAGGTTTGACACCTTTATCATCATTGCTGCCCTTATTGCCACCATAGTCAACTCAGGACTGAAATCAGGTATGTGTCTCATGTATGTAGCTGGAACTTTGTTTAAATGGACTTTGCATATCGTTAATACAAAGTTTTCCTATCTGATATGCACTGTTTTTTTAATTTTAATGCATATTGTCTTGTCACAGAAGTGCTTATTAAAGCTAAAGTTGTGTATAATGCTATCCTTCACTTAGTATTTATTGCCTGTAAGTTACAGACACAGAAATGGTTAAAGATTTATAGAAAATTTGTATAGAACGGCAATTTTTATTTTTATTTTTTGTGCCACATCCAGTATTTGAAACTAAAAAACAAAAAAACCCTGATGGTGGACTTTTAAGGCATGTACAAGATGGAGGAGTATATGGAGTATAAAAATTGTTTATTAATTATATGGTATCATAAAAACATAACAGAGGGAATGCATTAACAGCGTAGTCACCAATGTACATACAGTAGTCTACAGTACTCTTGCACCCTACGCATTTTGGAGCACCCGTGTCTCCTTCCTCAGGGGTGAGTATTTAGCAAAAGAGATTTCTAGTCAAAAGATAATATATATTGAAGAGTGAAGCAAAAATATACATATCCATATACAGTGTTCAGTTTTCGTATATTACACTTGCGTATTTAGGTGAGGTACTAAATAGACATTCCATGGTATTGTGGTTAAAAACAACAGGAAAAAAAGACAGGTATGCCAGGCAGTTTCTTGACTTCAAAAGCTCCTAGTAAAGTTGTTTTCAAAGATGTTTAAGCCGAATCAAAATTGAGTATTGTGCTGCTAGTAAAAAGGCCCAAAATTCTCTTAACCCCCAAAAAATGGGCAGGGTATGACCCCAAAAAAACACTGGGGCAGAACAAATGGTCCTGTAAATAACAAAACAGAGTATATTGTTTTTTCTGAAAAAGAAAAAATTCCTCAGACATTAAAACTATGTTTATCTTATTTATAATATCTAAAGCAAACTTGTTATTTGATTTATTACATTTTTCAAAAGAGATAAACATGTACCTGAGAGTGTACCTGAGAGTGGCAGTTAAAGAGTCAGCCGAGAAGTACTGATTATGATATATAGTAATTGATCATGGCTATAATGATAAATTATTATAGATCAATTAATTTAATTATTTAGATATTCTTGTAAAAATATTTATAGTTGTATAAACTACTCTGATTAAATTTTCCAATATAAAAGCATGTACAGTGACACAATGGCATATAGATTACCCCAAAAGTCCTGCAATTGTCGAAGTGCTTTGGATAGAAAGTCTGACCATTGGGAAGGGTGGGATTTTTTTGAACAAGCATGAATTTTGAATAATGAAATTTCCCACAAATAAAAGTTCCTCTGTATTTGCAGTGAGTTTTATTTGTTTCTCCTCTGAATTCGCTACTAGCGATCCTGTCCCTAATGGATGTCGCTCGTTTGAAGGTAAACAGGGGTTTAGTAGGGACGAATTGTCCCAATGCTGGATCGAGTTGGAGCAAATGCCAGTATTTGTCTACAATGGTTTTAATCTTTTATTGCTGATTACTGTACTTAGTGATGATTCTAATAGTATTAGCATCATTTTTGTTTTTTTTTAAGAGTATAGACGTTTTTTGCGTCTCACCCTGAGATATTGACTACAGGGGATCAAATCCATGAGAGGCTTCGGATGGAAGCTGGTGGCATGCAATATCGCATTGCCGGCGGTGGGTTTTCTATAGAGCTTACTGAGAAGGGAACCCCCCTCTCCTCTATAGATCTCTACGTCAAGAAATGTGACACATTGTTTATCAAAAGACATTGTAAACCCTAAGTTGAGATCGTTCTTGTTCATTTTTAGGAGACACTGTTGTAATAGGTCAGGTGGTCAGTCCCAGATGATGAAAACGTCATCAATGTACCGGTACCATCCCAGGATATGGTCCGTGTACATTGCTATGGCTTCATCATCCAGGAACATGGCCTCCCACTCCCTCAGGTACAGGTTGACGTACGATGGGGCACAGCATGTCCCCATCGCCACCCCCTGCACCTGGAGGTAGTGGGAGCCATTGAAGACAAAAACATGTTCAAGAATGAACTCTAGCAATGAAATTAGGAATTCTCCATATGCGGGATCTACATTACTATCCCTTTTGTATAATGTGCTTGATTGCCGCTATACCTTTCTCATGCGGGATGGAACTATATAGAGATTCAACATCCATTGTGACCAATAGAGCGTTCTCGGGGATCTGCAAGTTATCTATGATTTGTAAAAAGTGAAGCGTGTCTTTTACAAAGGAGGGTAGTGACATCACAAATAGTTTTAGAAATGCATCCACCAACTTGCTGGCGTTCTCGCTAATTGCCCCCACACCCGAGATGATTGGTCTTCCAGGTGGATTCTTGGCACACTTGTGGATTTTTGGAAGTGCATAAAAAAAATACAGATTTATAGGGACACTTTTTTTTGTCTGTAGGCGGAGTTTTATTATAATTAGGGGGCGGGGCAGTCATTTGTAGGTGTGACGCAGTGGGGAAATAAACATGCAGCGCGCTGCAGCGAAAACGGGCGTGGTTTAAGCTAAATATTGGGCGTGGCTTAAAGGGGCGCGACTCAAAGGGGTTGCGGTCTGAGCTGAACGAGGGATGGAGGGAGAAACGAAAGGAGAAAGAAAGGGATGGAGGGACAGCAGGCCAGATCCTACACCACAATAGAAATGTGTATTTCAGAAAGTTTAACAATCAGCAGATAAAGATACTCCAAATACCTGGTGTTAGTGCTTCAATCATCCCAGCACCATGATTGTTATGGTGTCAGGATGATTGAAGCACATTTTTACATTGTAATAAAAAATTAAATAGTTCAACTCACCATAATGTAGAATTAGTGGAAGCCCTGAGCATGTCACTTGCCACATCGCCTGCCACCAGATGCCATCAGGTGGCCCCCAGCCGAGTCCCTCCTTGCATCAGGTGGCCCCCAGCCGAGTCCCTCCTTGCATCAGGTGGAAGGGGGGCCTTCCACCCGGCCTCTTGTTTGTTCTCGGTCTTCTGCAAATGGCGGTCGGTGGAGACATTGCCTCCACCGGCCGCGGACCTCTAGTGGCGGCCGCGAAAAATCGGGAAAACAAGGATTTTCCAGGAATCGCGAAAACCGGGAAAGAGGTCTGAACCCCGGGAAATTCGGGACATTTGACAAGTATGCATCAGAGCTGTGAAGGAAGTTACATCATTTGCAGAGTCTGAAAGACTACAAAGGGAAGTGTTGAAGACTCTGGTCACTGCAGAAAGGGGCTGTGGAAGGGACCGAGTCTATCAGCAGGATATACAGAATGTCACATGACACAAAGTCACAGCTAATTCCAGAATATCAGGGATCTGCAGACAAGAGAGCAACATAGTACAGAGGTATGATCTATGCTGGGATCGATCATTCCATTCAGTTCTAGTGAAAATAAACTTGGCGTTCAGCTTTAAGCACCCATGCCAAAATGCCAGCAAGATATAACCTGTTATGTACTATATTTGTAGGGATTGTGTAACATGGGGGCTGTATAATGTTAGGCTTTTTTTATCTTCTCCAGGTTATCTTGCCAGGAACATGCTTCCTGTCCTATGGTAACAACGCTCACTATACTGTATCTAAGGACCAGCAGCATTGTCGCCTTAGTACAGGAAGTGTGTTAGGACTATAGAACACCTCCTCATCTATAGAACATGGGGAGGTGTTCTATAGTTCTCAGAGATGGCTTGGATCAATACTAACAGAGTGCAGTACAGAGAGAAAAACTCAGGAAGTATATCAACTTACTGGATTTCTAACAAGATCAACAGTTTATTTTTGTTGAGAACCAAATATGTTCAGTACAGTATATACCCAAATAGCACAGAACTGGAGTTTTAAGGTACAGAAAAATCTATCAAAAGCAATATTTAGCAAAAAATATAGAATTTTTTTTATTACATAGATATTATAAAAAATTTCTAAAATTCAGGTCATAACAACCCAATGATCAAGGTACAAAAGTGTGATTGCCTCTCCATGTTTCACCACAAACGTGGCTTCTTCTGGAGCTTTTGTAGAACCTTGTTATTTAATATTTACCACCTTTTACATTGATCTTGGTTCCAAATGATCCCCTAGACCAGGGATCCTCAAACTATGGCCCTCCAGCTGTTACGGAACTACACATCCCATGAGGCATTGTAAAACACTGACATTCACAGACATGACTAGGCATGATGGGAATTGTAGTTCCTGAACAACTGGAGGGCCATAGTTTGAAGACCCCTGCCCTAGACCCATCAAGAGTTTGTATGGGGAACGTCTGTGACAAAAAAGAAGAAAGCGAGGCATTGCCCTGTAATGACACCTAATGTTTGAAGGGGTTTTAACGAATCGATCAATCAAAATTTTAATTATTTTCCGTATATGTACTTCTTCTGATGCCAACAAATTTTCAGGGTAATTATGCCATCTGAGCACTTTCCTTTTTCAATTCACCACTGTTCCTTGGCTCAGTGTCAGTATGACACTACTTTAACCAGTGAGGATTGAATAGTTTCAATCTATCACAAGGGATTAACCCTTTTGAACAAGTTAAGAGCCTCACCAGTAACAGGTTACATGGCCACAGGCTTTTTTTGGAACCCCAAAAAAATGTGTTCAGAGGGTGTGATGAGGCATTTCAAGTGCCAAACATTGCTACCCATGTTTAGGCGCGTTTTTTCGTCTAGAAGCGTTTTTAAAGGGAAACATTTTATTTATTACTTTTGAGCCTGGAAAATGCTAAAAACACACCAAAAACTCTATCACTGCCTGCAAGCTTGATATACCATGCGGTATTCCCCTCATCAGCCAATTATGCTGTACAATACAGGACTTGCATTACTTGACACTGAAGTTGAGTCACCAACAGACATTCCTCTGGTGGCATGCTTTTTCTCATGTTGGTGTCCATGCGAACTAGACTGGGTCTAACCTTTTCCAAGAGAACCTCAAAGGTGACATTTGACATGCATGTAAAATTAAAAAAAATTCTCTGGGTAATTACACAGCTGAACATAGATATTAGAAAGTATCCTGTGGACATTCATTGAGCCATCAATGGATGTGTCCAGTAGCGATGAACTCTGGTCCTCTCAAGCAATTTTCTACGTCTTTGGAGCCTCAGCAAAAGCAACATCAGGAGCATTTTCTCACACATGCTCATTATGGGATCCATATTCACAAACCAACCAAAAAATAACAGCTAGCTACAAGCACACTGCTTTCTCAGCTGCTACTCACACTGTTCTCTCACAGAATAGCTGAAATAGTTAATAAATACTTGTTTTTAGTGCTTTCTAATCATTTGGGAGGGTCTCCTAAGGTTATCTTTAGTAAAGGCTTCTGAACGCTAAACACACATTTTTAAATGCAAATTACTAGCTGTGATATTCCAGCGTTCAGGAGAGGTTGAGAAACGTCCCGTGTACATGAAGCCTAAATGCTAGGCACGTATAGAGCTTGAGCATTCATTAATTTCAGTGGCAAGAATAAATGTAATATTCTGGCCATTGAATGAATGCATGAATGCCCAAATGCTTAACAGACCTAAATGAGTTTTCAAAACGCAGGTTTAGGGACGTTTTTTACTCCTGCTATAAGAAAAGGTGTTTAGAAGAGCTGAGCAAACGCCCATTGTGCATGAGGCCCAGAAGGGGGCAAACAGAAGTCCATTATTGGCGTTTACATATATTTGATACTTTGGTGCTGATTGGTATGAGACCATATCCATTCTACAGTTTAACAAAAGGATCATAGGAAATAAAGTATTTATTTCCTATGATCCTCAGTTCTATCTATTGGCCTAATGCAGTATTTTCCCAAACCATTCGATTTTATTTATTTTATTTATTTTTTTTATGAATAAATAATATTTGACATGTAGAGGATACAAAGAGAACCTTTGATTTTGCCCCATTGGCAAAGGACAAATGTACCAGCAGTTTTACTGGCTATATAACTATGCAAGGTTTTTTTATTATTATTTTTTTTTTTTAGAACTACATCCCATACTGTGTTTAAACTGAAACTGATTCTATTAAACCTATTTTTTTGGTACTTATGTATAAAATGGAACACACTTTTTGCATTGTTTGTGTTTAAAAAATGTTTTAATACATTTTAAGTGCAGCAATACAGGGGGTCCCCGACTTACGAACGCCCGACCTACGAACCTCTCCTACTTACAAACCGGGCGCTGCGGGGACCCTCTGCCATTTTCCGCGGACCTTCGGCTGTTCTGCCCATGCGCGGCCAGACGGAGCCTCAGAAAATGACAGCAAACAACGGAAATGTCCATAATTTGCCGCGCATGCACAGAACGGCATTTGACGGAACATCAGAAATGTCCGTAATTGACGTTCTGCGCATGCACGGCCGACTTACGAACATTTCCGATTTAAGAACAGGAGGACAGTCCCTAACGAGTTCTTAACTCGGGGACCCCCTGTACTTTGTTTTTCTTATGTTATGTATATTTCATACATGTATATAAATGATAAGTTAATGTTTGTAATGATATATTTTAGTGCGCTGATACACAAGCGCCATGTACAGTGGATTGTAAGGGGGGTAGGGTCTATTTAAAATGTCTCCATAAAACGTAATTTATAAGAAAAAATTCCTTTATTTTCCTAAGTGGCTGGTTAAGTTTTAGTGCTGTGGTTTTTAGTATTTTTAAAGGGAAATTTTTTTAGGACCCATTCACTCGTGTGAATAGCTGTGAATGAGCCCAAAGTGATGTGAATGCAGAGCAGATTACTCTTACAGTAGCATCTTGACTATGAATCTAAAAATCTTTGTTATAGTTGCTCACTATTAGACCCCTTTCACACCGAGCCGCCTAGGGCGTCAGCGTTAAAGTGGCGCTATTTTTAGCACCGCTTTATCGTAATTTTAGCAGCTCTATTCGGCCGAAAAGAGGTTAAATCCGCCCGCAAAAGGCAGCCAGAGCAGCATTTTGCCGGCTGTATCGGAGCGCTGTCCCATTGATTTCAATGGGGAGGAGCGGTGAGTTCACCGCTCCTTCACCGCTCCAAAGAGGCTGCTGGCAGGACTTTTTCTGACGCCCTACCAGCGAACCGCTCCAGTGTGAAAGCCCTCGGGCTTTCACACTGGAGTGAATGGAGCAGCTGTTTTAGGGCGGTTTGCAGGCACTATTTTTAACGCTATAGCGCCTGCAAAATGCTCCAGTGTGAAAGGGGTCTAAGGTGACATCTCTATTTATTAACTCTTCCTATTATGTGCCACAATTGGGAAGTGATATTTGTTAAAATTCTAAAGCTAGACATTATAGTGTTTTTTGGTGTGTGTGTGTGTGTGTGTGTGTGTGTGTGTGTTTTTTCTAATAAACGGCAGTCAAATAGATTCTTCTGGTGGATGGCGGCATCTCCCATCAGCATGTTTTATTCTGACAGTTGCACCTGCAGCTTTATGAAAACACTGATCAGGCACTGCAGTGGCTGATTGAGAAATGTTTTCCAGCTTGTCCCCTTGACAAAAGTCTATCAAACGACTTGACTTCTGTCAGGTAGGGGTGGTCACAGACTAATCAGAATGCGATCGATGCCTGCTGGATTTCAAACACTGTATAGCCAGATTTACAGTTTCAGGTGGCTTTTATTAATATTTACCTGGTGAGTTTATTTCTCTACAGGGAGTCAGTACAACAGCCAGCAGATCTTAGACATTGTCTTCATTCTACGGGTTCTCCGACTCATTAGGATCATTGACAGTATTCAAAGGTATCTATAGCTTCTGTCTACTGTATATGTTGGATACTCACATAGGCTGGTGCATGCATATATACCTTCTGTTTTAGTAAATGTTATATCAAGGTCTGTAATAACCATTTAATGAAGATACAACTACCAAAGGGTAATGTACAATGTGGTATCATTTCAATCACACCTCTTCTCAATCTCTAAAAATGAAGGGGATTTTGGAGTCGGCAACATTTAAAGGATATTGAAACATTAATATGGATTTAGAACATAGTGGCACCAATGCAGAATGATCTGACCAATACCCAGCCAGGTGGTAATTAGGTGTAGTATACCTTCCTGCTAGTCGTCTTCCTTCAACATCACAACCTAAGCATTTGCAATCCGTTTTGTTTTTGAAAGTAAAAGTGGACTTTATGGGAGCTAACACAAGAATAAGAAATCTCTCAAGTTCAGATTTTATATATTAAATATATTTGCATGTATTGTATTGAAACACAATTCTGAAATAAAGGATTTGCATGCACTTCTCTTTTTCAGGTTTCGAGTCATCGTGAATACGCTGATCAACATTCTACCCTCCATGCTGACATTTTGTGGTATTATTTTCGTACGTAGTTTGGTTTTGTTAACATTGTTGGCATTATCTCAACATAGGTAAAGCTTTTATTTTGTGTCTTTTGTATTTTGTGTGCAATATCGTAGATGTTCAATAATGGACTGATATAATGTGGAGCAAAGGTATGTGGAGAATAAGCAGTGCAGCTGTCCCTTACCACCAGTCACGTATCCATGTAGTCCCCAGGAAATCAAACCTGGAATCTGATTGGCTGCTATAGGTAGCTTCCCCACAGTTCTTTTTCAAAATGTGTGCTTTTTACTTGGTCTACTTTTGTACACCAGATAAAGGTATTTTCTTCCACATGTTCTTTTCCTTAAAAAATAGCTTGAGAATGTAATTCGTATTTTCTACATGCTCTCTGTAATGACTCAGTCTCTCAGTAGACATAAGCAAAGATCTGTTTAAGAGACATACTACAGGAGATGGTCAGAGACTGCAAACATTTTGGGGGCGTGACCGGATGTGGGAGTGAGGCTGTGATTGTGTCTCTCCTCGCTCCGTCCTGAGATCCAGAGCTCCCCGGAGGTTTCCTTTCTGGTCCGCTTGCGTGCCCATGCTCCAGGGCCTTTACGCGGCTTGTGCTGACTGAGGTGGTGGAAGGAACCGAATGGAGCGGCTGCCCCTCGGCCTGTGACGGGGGAGAACGAGGTGGTGGAGGTAGCCGCAATACCCATATAGCCACGCAACAAGGGATGTGAGATCTCGCGAGAGAAGACAGGACACGCGCAGTATGGTGCATTCAGCACAGGGTGGCTTACTGGAGTATTCTGCGCTGCTTTCCGGGGCTGGTTGAGGACGAGAGAGCTGCTGAAGGAGAAGCCCTGTCTGAGGTGCAGGCCAGGCTGGGCTTTGAAAATACAGCCAGGAAAAGAAAGAGAGGTGAAGAGCAGCCACAACAGGAGAATGTGGGGTCCCAAGCAACACGCTTGGCAAAAGGAAAGGGAGAACCAGACAGCAGCAACAGCCAAGCTGGAGCGGTTTGCTCACACTCCTGGGCAGTCGCTAGCTAAAGGGTCTCAACAACTACAAGCAAAAGCTCAATTTGGACCCCCCTTGGATAGAAAGATCCCCATCCAAGCGCCTATGGTACCAACGGTCACAAAAACTGTGAGTAATAGGGGTGGAATGCCGGGATCTGTGTCTATGTTGGTCCCTGATACTGGTGTACTATCACAGGTGGAACCAACATTGAAAGATGTACTGTACGCTGCTAATGCATGCAAGTGTTCACTGAACAGTCTTTGTGACCAATAAAAGGGTCAGGAATTGCGAAGGACTGTGGAAATGACAACTGCCCTAGAAGAGAGATTAAGTTTAATTGAAGATGATTTATTTCCCATAAAACAGGAAGTTAAAGTAATGATAGAACAAATGTGCCTACATGTGTCAAAGATGGATGAAATGGAAAATAGGCTACGTAGGAACAATGTGAGGGTGGTGGGCCTCCCGGAACTGAGTGAGGGTCCCCACCCCATAGGGTTCCTAGAGAAATGGTTCAAAGAAATGTTTGGGGAGGATACCTTTTCACCACTCTTTGCAATAGAAAGAGTTCATAGAGTTCCTTTTTAGAGACTCGCAGTGGGGTGGTTATCCTAGGCCAATACTTTTTTCAATTTACAATTTTTCAACTACAAAGATAAAGAGACCCTGTTGCAAAGAGGCAGAGAAATGGGGAATATGCTTTACAGCGGCGTTAGGATCTCGCTGTATCCAGATTACTCTCCAGACCTACAGAAGCGCAGAGCTGCATATACAGCAATTTAAACGCAATCTACAGAAATATAAAATCACGTAAGATGAGAAGAACTGTTGATTTATAGTCAAATCAAAATTTAAAATCTGATAGGCGGGGGGAGGGAGGAATTGAAGCAGTGCACGGGTCCTGCACTTATTCCACAGCAGGAACGCTGTTCCCATTAGCAACCACCGCCGCATCCTGGTGAATCAGCCATTGTTCGATCCTGTATTTGGCCGGTGAGTGATGACTCGATGTCATTGCACATTCCTGCCACAGTGTCACACCACGCCAGGAGCGTGAGTGGGCGTTAGAGGAGCTGAAGCAGCATGTGTGTGAGTAGGAGCACTGGGAGAGGGAGAGGGTTCTGTCTGTACTACCTGTCAGTGCTGCCCATCAGTGCCACCTCATTGCTGCCCATGAGTGCCACCTGGCAGTGCCATCTCAGTGCTGCCCATCATTGCCACCTGCCAGTGCTGTCTATCAGTGCCCATTAGTGCCACATTTCAGTGCTGCCTATCAATGCCACCTGTCAGTGCCCATCAGTGCTACCTGTCAGTGCCCAGTGCCATCTGAGTGCCACCTGTCAGTGCCACATCAGTGCTGCCTATCAGTGCCCATTAATGCCACCTGTCAGTGCTGCCTGTAAGTTCCCATCAGTGCCACTTCAGTGCTGCCTATCAATGCCATCTGTCAATGTCAATCAGTGCCATCTCAGTGTTTCCTATCAGTCCTGCCTGTCAGTGCCACCTCAGTGTTGCCTATCAATGCCACCTGTCAGTGTCCATCAATGCCACCTGTCAGTGTCCATCAATGCCATCTCAGTGTTTCCCATCAGTGCTGCCTGTCAGTGCCCATAATTGCCACACCAGTGCTGCCTGTCAGTGCCCATCAGTGGCAACTCAGTGCTACCCATCAGTGCCACCTGTCAGTGCCACCTCATTAGTGCTGCCTATCAGCGCACATCAGTGAAGGAGAAAAATAGTCAAAGTGAAGTGCACTTTATTTCTTAAAAAATACTGTATATAAAATGTGCTCCTTTTTTAACAAATAAAGTGAAACATTTATTGTAAAGTGCTAGTTTACGAGGACACCTACAAAATTCACATGTATGTGTATACACATACACACACTTTTTTTTATTTTTGAGGTGGGGGTAACAGTAATGGGGTATAAGGAGGTAACAGACTATACCCCCCTTTGGAATAACAAACGAGAACTAGTGCCCATGGAGAAGATCAATGAATGGGAAGAGCAGGGTATAGGACGACTGGCCCAACTCTATGAGGGGAGCACGTTGAAAACATTTGCAAAATTTAAGACGAGAGTACAGTATACCATCCCATTCATTTTACAGGTACCTTCAAATTAGACATGCTTTGCATGCTCAGTTTAAAACGCAAGCAGTGGAATGGAGTAGGACCCCCCTTCTTCAAAGGTTAATCAAGTCAGGAATATCTAAAGGTCTTATCTCAGACCTATACGTACATATATGCAGTAAAATTATTGCTGGGGTAAGGTCCGCTAAAAATAAGGAAAGATGGGAAGAGGATCTGGGGGTAATAACAGAACAGTGGAGGAGGATATTAGAACTGGGTCCCTTTGTGTCAGTCTCCCCTTCGAAGAAAATGTCACATCTGTTATTGATACATATAACTTACTACACTCCCAAGAGGCTGTTCATGTTTGGCCGCAGACCAGCCGCTAAGTGCCCAAGATGCCAAGAGACAGGGGATGTTATACACATGGTGTGGAGATGCCCAAAATTGTTTAGGTACTGGGCAGATATACTCAATATCAAAAATAGAATCTTCGGGACCAGATTGGAATTGGAAGACAGAGTATGTGTGCTGGGATATATGGAGGAATCTGGAGAGCCAGTTTCTAGTAGGTAATAGCAACACTGCAAGGCCTTACAGTAAGGAATATAGTCTCCCGTCTTCTTTTCTTCAGCTAGCCATTTATACTGCAGTATTTATAATCCGCAGGATTTTTGATCAGTAAAGCAGTAACTTCAATTGTGCAAAGTATTTGTGAACTCCTTCCCTGGGAATGTACTTCCAGCAGCAGTCACTTGGTAATGAAGTTAGGCTTGAGGCCTATGTAAGTGTAACTCTATTGAACTGAACTGTTCCATGGGACTACCGGTCCCAGCAACACTATGCGATCAGTCTGTGTGTAAAGTTTGGTACAAACTTCTGGGCAACAGCCCTCTCACCACACCAGGTCCAGACAGATGGATGCCTCCGCTCCTTTGGTTCCCAGTCCTGCCACAGTCAGCTCCGTCATGCTGCACCGCTCCGCAAGATGACCGGGACCTCCGTCTGGCTCTGTGAGATGTCTCTGGATCCTCCCTGATCCAACCACGCCGATGCTCCAGCAGGCTGTAGTGTAGACTGTCTCCGGTGGTTTCAAATGTTGCTCCGCACCGAGCAGGCCGCAGCTCTACGGATGCACACCCACAGATATCTGTGGGCAGGCCACGCGTCCCAACAAGAAGAGGCAGAAAATGGCCATGCGGGGTCTTTTATTAACTACCCAGCATGCAGTTAAGCCACTCAGTATTCATGGGTAAGTGAGTGGGCATTATGGGTAGGTCAGTCTTTTCTCAAGAAAAAACGATTAAGTCACTTCCTGTTAGGCTTTCCCTATGCGCTTCAAATGAGAAATAAACAAAGTCTCTTTCAGGTTTATACCACTAGAGGGAGCCAAATACCAATTTTTAGCATTGTCATTGTTTAGCATTACATAGCATTATAAGGCAAAAATACCAGCGCTACAATGGCTATTGGAAAGAGAGAGTAGGAACGGGAGGTAAAGGGAAAGGGGAAAAAAAAAAACACAAAATATATTTTTCAACCTAGTTAGACACGAACATTACAAGAGTGGCAACATACTTCTATATGGAACTTTGGGATTGGGGTGGGGGGGGGATGTTTGGGTGTAAAGGGAGGTGGTTTATAAGTTAAGATAAAAGTTGATATTTTGTACTAATATATCGCTGTTAAAAAAAAAAAAGTTTAAAAAAAAATCTGTTTAAAATATGGTGAAATTTTAAAATGTGATTGCTTGCATTATGTTACCCTACTTTGCACATCATCATTTTACTTTGTACTGCACTACAAGCCACGTAATACTCAGTTTTAAAGAACTGCCGCCAATTTTTGCAGTGAATTTTGAGTTGGTGGAATTGGTGTAAAATCCATCAGTCTGAAAAATTTAATTTCCCTTTCTACCAATAGTCAATATTTTTATTTTATTTTACAAATATTTTTTTTTCAGTATGTTAATCTTGTTTATGTCTCCATAGGTTATATATTATGTGTTTGCCATTATTGGAATGGAAGTCTTCAAGGACAAAATTCGTTTCTTTCCTGAAAATTCCACAGACCCTTCTGCACTGGAGTGTGGAGCCATCGTCTTGAGGGACTCTGCTTTTGCTAGAAGCAAGTACTGCAAAAATAACTTCAATAACATAGGATATGCATTCATTGTATTGGTGGAGCTGACTGTCGTCAACCAGTGGCATAATATCCTTTTATTATGAATGCGTTTAAAGCTGAAATTTTAAACTTCTTATATTTTGCCATCCCTGGTTCCTCCTTACCCCCTCATTAACATGCTAAAACCTTTCCATTTTCATTACATACCTTATTTTAAACCCATTAATGTCACCACTGGTTCTCTGTGCATGGCTGGTGGGAGGTTCCAGCAGAGTGCTGTACTTCTCTCAAGAGCTCCCCACCCCAATGAAAGCCGTGTGCTGGCTTTTAGGGAATAGTTACCGTATATACTCGAGTATAAGCCGAGTTTTTCAGCACATTTTTTTGTGCTGAAAGTGCCCCCCTCGGCTTATACTCGAGTCAAGCACTTTTCTGCAGCAAAAAAAAAATTTCCGACCCGAATTTGGGGCCCCGTATGCCAACCCAGTGGACCTAGCACTATAACATATCCAAATATGGGGTTCCTAGCACTAAGTGGCCCGAGATACAGGGCCCCAAAGTCGGTTCGGAAAATGTCATTCTCTGCTGCAGAAAAGTGCTTGACATTTTCTGACCCGAATTTGCGGCCCCATATCTCGGGGACACTTGGAGCTAGGAACCCCAAATTTGGCATTCAAACCCAGTTGAACTAGCACTACAACATATCCAAAGATGGGGTTCCTAGCACTAAGTGGCCCCGAGATACAGGGCCCCAAAGTCGGTTCAGAAAATGTCATTCTCTGCTGTAGAAAAGTGCTTGAGATTTTCTGACCCGAATTTGGGGCCCCATATCTCAGGGACACTTGGTGCGAGGAACCCCAAATGTTGTATTCCAACCCAGTGGAATTAGCACTACAACATATCTAAAGATGGGGTTCCTAGCACTAAGTGACCCTGAGATACAGGGCCCCAAATCGGTCAACTGTGTCCATCTGCATGGGCACAGTGAGGCTGCAAATGGGCATCGTTGACCCTCTTTTCCACTTGCAGTAGCTGCGCATTTCTCACCCTAGGCTTATACTCGAGTCAATAAGTTTTCCCAGTTGTTTGTGGTAAAATTAGGTGCCTCGGCTTATATTCGGGTCGGCCTATACTCGAGTATATACGGTATGTTAGTATCAAAATGCCTTGATGAGTTCTTAGGCAGGCTGCATTTGCACTGTAACACCCACATGTGATGCTGAGCCTCTGTGATTGAAAAAACTGAAATTCAATGAATGAAATATGCAGACCAGGAACCGTAAGGCTGGCAAGGTAAGTTCTAGATGATGTTTGATGTCCTTCGGCCAAAAAATTAGGTGGGCTGACCTTCTGCAGCTTCTAATTCACACCGTGAGAAGCCCAGAGTGTGCAATTAAATCAGAGTAAGCAATTTCAATACATGAGTAACCTGTACAAGTGTGAGAGTAAAGCAGAGTATAGTGGGGTTTTTTTTTGGGGGGGGGGGGGGGGGGTTCAGCCAGTGGGCTGAATATATGTAAAACCAAATGAATGCCCTTATCCACACAAGTGTAGTGGATGGAGGAATCGCCCCCCACTGCGTCATTGTCTTCTGACAGTGGGGTTTCTCTGCAGTCAGAATACACCTATCAGTTGCTGCAACCGCTGATGATTAAAGTTTTTTTCCAGCGTGGCCATCGATCTACTGGTCAACTTCTGTCAAACGGGGAAGGCCACACAGCTCTAAAATCGGCAGGTCCCTGCTGAACTGGCCACATTTCAATCTGCCTGTACATACCTTTTGGGTTATAATTCAACTATAAACGGGCTATATAGGCTGAGTGAGATGCTGTTTGACATTAGAGTTCTTCTAAAAGATACAGTAGTGATTGGTTAATTCTTTCTAACCTTCTTCTGCATTGTCTGTTGGTACCTTTTTATAGTACCCTTACAGCTCTTGAAACAATGCTTCATTCCTCCTAAATTGTGATGGGATTAAACTCAATTGTATCATGTATAACAGCATGCCTTTGGTATGTCATAGAGAAAAGCAAAGAAAGTGTGGAAAGAGGTAACTTATTACTTTTTGCATAAAAATATTGTAAAATGGCCTGGACAGATTTGTTGGTACCCATAGAAAAAGATCACAATTAGACCATAGTGAAATTTTCAAGTAATTAGTATCAGACAAGTCTTCTATCTTGTAATCAGTCGGTCAGCGTTTTTAATGGAGAATAATAGTTACTCTGCTGAACTCCACTGAACATCGGCCACAGAAAGCAGAGTTGTGTGAGGTGATCAGAAAGAAAATTATAGAACAGCATGTCAAAGGTGTAGGCTATAAGGCCATCTGCAAGCAGCTTGATGCTCCTATGACTACAGTTGCAAATATAATGATGTTTAAGACCCATGCGAGTGTAGCCAACCGCCCCTGAAAATGGATACAGGAAGAAGATTGACCCCACATTTGAACAGAAGGTGAATGGTAGACAAAGAACAAAGGAAAATTCCCAAGAGACACAAAGCTGAACCCCAAAATAAAGATACACGAGGGTCTGATCGCACTATCCATTACTTTTTGCGTGGTCTCAAAGAAAGAAGACCCAGGAGGACTTCACCAGTGGCGTACTAAGTGGGGGGTGGGCCGCCCCGGGTGCCACACACTGGGGGGATGTCAGGCCAGCGCCCTCCCCCTCCGCGACTGAAGTGGAGACAGCGCGTTAGGCAATGGTACCGCTCGCCTGAGGCAGTGGCATTGCGGGGGGGGGGGGGTGCGGGCCGCCAGTGGCACATGTCGGCACAGTGACCCCGGACCCGACGCAACTATCCCCTTCTCTCTGTGGTCGCGGACGGTTCTGATCAGTCTCGGCAGCGGCTCTCATTGCCGAGCAGAGTGAAGCCGCCTCCCCCTCCTCCTGCATTCACAGCACTGGAGGAAGGGGAGGCGGCTTCACTCTGCTCGGCTGTGACAGTCGCGGTGCTGCCGAGACTGATCAGAGCCGTGACCACTGAGAGAAGGTGATCGTTGCGCCGGGTCCCGGGTCACTGCCGACAGGTCACAGGTGTCACTTGGGTGCGGCTCGCACCTCCCCCCGCAATGCCACTGCCTCAGGCTCTCCATGTGTGTTTTTTTTTTTTTAGGTACATTATGGATGGGGTCTTTACTGTAGGGGGGTCTGTGCACTGTAGGGGGGTCTGTGCACTATGTGCACTGTAGGGGGGTCTGTGCACTGTAGGGGGGGTTCTGCACTGTAGGCTGGGTCATGCACTGTAGGGGGGTTCTGTACTGTAGGGGGGTTCTGTACTGTAGGGGGGGGGGGTCTGTGCACTGTAGGGGGGGTCTGTGCACTGTAGGGGGGGGGTCTGTGCACTGTAGGAGGGGTCTGTGCACTGTAGGAGGGTCTGTGTACTGTAGGGGGCTGTGTAATGTAAAGGGGTGCAGAGGTACAAGGGCTGTGTAATGTAAAGAGGTACAAGGGCTGTGTAATGTAAAGGGGTCCAGAGGTTCAGGGTGCTGTCTAATGTAAAGGGGTCCAGAGGTTCAGGGTCCTGTCTAATGTAAAGGGGTCCAGAGGTTCAGGGTCCTGTCTAATGTAAAGGGGTCCAGAGGTTCAGGGTCCTGTCTAATGTAAAGGGGTCCAGAGGTTCAGGGTGCTGTGTAATGTAAAGGGGTCCAGAGTGCTGTGTTATGTAAAGGGGTCCTTAGGTGCAAGGTCCTGTGTAATGTAAAAGGGTGCAGGGTGCTGTATTAATGTAAAGGGGTCCAGAGGTGCAGGGTGCTGTGTAATGTAAAGGGGTCCAGAGGGGCAGTTGTGGAGAGGGGGTACACAGTAGTGACAAAAAGATATTGAAGGATGCAGAGGTATGCAGGGGGCACAGTGGGGTGTTTTTACATTTTAAGGTGGGGTGGGGGGTGCCATATATAGGATCCACCCCAGGTGCCAAATGCTCTAGGTACGCCCCTGGACTTCACTATTCAAAGAAAAAAACAAAGCCTGACTGGAGTGGGGCTTCAACATGTCTGATAAGAGAATATGATGAAACATGGCCATTTTTGCATTTATAGTGCATGGTGGCATCAGTGCATTTTTTTTTTTTTTAATGTGCAGATATCTACCACTATGTAGAATCTTGTTCTATTGTGAACGTTCTTCTCCATGGAAGCTTGAGGTAGAGATTTTGGGTAGGTAAGGTTGTCGAAAATATTTAACAGCAAGTTTTAAAATGTAAGTTTTAAAATGTATTACATTTACATTTTGATGTTACCTTTCTTAACATCCTACTTATCGCCACTGGGTTTTCTCTGGTAACCCACCCAGCAGCTAAAATTTATTTTCTTCTATTCCATGTGGTGGTTGTCATCATGATAATCAAGTAAGTTTTTTTTTTTTTATTTTCTATATTTTAGAAAGTTTTTAAGAATTTATGCTTTCTGTCATATATTCTGGGAGAAGAAGCTAACAAAGCAACAAACATGGAAAACTATGGAGCCTGATCTACTATTAAGCATAACATATGAGCACTGGAAAGGACAACTCTAGATTAAAATAGCTTTTACCAAGTTGTTTTGAAAAAAGCCACAGTATTTTTAAAGCAAGTTTTGTCAGTATATTAAATCTTATCTCCAATTAGGAAAAAAAAAAGTTCAGCCACTCCACCCTCTGTACCCAAGCTAAATCTTTGGTTTTAAAAAAAAAATCTAAAAAGATCTAATTACTTCTCTAAAACTCCAGTCACAACACTCTTCAGGGTCCTGGGTCTTAGATTCTATGGTCCATGGTGTGAGAGGGGACCTGTCTGCAATAATGAAATGGGCGACATGCATTGGCTGACACAAGTATTCATCACAAGCACCTCTCTCGATCCTTTGCTGTTAGACCACAAATTGTGCTGGCATGGTAAACTGTTTTGCCATCAAGATGCCAATTTAGAGAAATTATGTGACCCTAATGCTGGAGTGAGTGCATGTACACAGAGTGTCTGAAAGGCTTGAGGAGATCAGCAGCACTGAGATATTCATTCTCCCTCTTTATCATGTGAAATTAGCCATAGGGTTCTTTACACCTCCAGATCAGTGGTCTGCCCTATTTAGTGCCCAGTCTCTGAAGACCCTATGATTGTATGCCCACTGTGTAAAGGTAACTCCTTGCTCCTGCTGCTCACATAGTGAGTAAACAGGGCGCCATTTGGGTGTGCTTCCAGGTTACACCTTTGCTGGTGCTATTGCGCTGTGCGCTTCTTATTGATTGTGGTTCAGTTATGCAGAGCTCATCACTAGACCCATCTTACAGATTGGAGTACCTGGGTCTGAGGTTGTACATTAAATTATCCAAAATTGTTCTGCCTCGAGCCAAACTTCTGTCCTATCATTTTAATTCAAGGGCCCATCGACCTCCAGAGGACTTGATTCGTGCATGCATGACAGTCTTGGGTATCATGAAGGCTTCTTAAGATGTGGTGCCATGCACCTAGTTTCTCTCCAGATGATTGCAGCTCAGCATTCTGGTTATGTGGAACAAATGGTCTCAGTCCTTTTTCACTGCCAGATGTCTGAACCCCAAGGCCAGACATTCTCTGACCTGGTGGATTTCCAATCTGCAACAGAGTTGGGGGAAACCTTTTTTCTCCACAGCTGTAAATGGTTCTCATGGATGCCAACCTGTTGGGCTGAGGAACACCTTCAAGATTGAACCTCGACATTCTTAAACTCAGGATGATTTGGTTATCTGTTCAATGCTGGACTCCTCTATTGTGGGGACAACTGTCTAGAATACGAGTGGACAATGCCATGATTATGGCTTACATCCATCATCAAGGAGGCACCAGAAGTCACACTGCACTATAGGAAACAGATTGGATCCTCTCTTGGGCAGAACTTCTCCAAACTGGACTGGCTCCAGGAATCCCCAGGCCTTCACAGTTAGCGCTCTGGTAATGCTGTGGGATTAGTTCCATCTGATGTACCCTTATGCCCCTCTAGAGTCTCCCTTGCTTACGTCACTGGATTGAGGAATAAAGCATCCCAGCGATACTTATTACACTGAATTGGCCCAGGGGAACCATGGTATTCCAACATACTCAAGCTCCTGGCAGAGGCTCTGTGGGATCTTATTATTACCTCTTATAGACGTCTTGTCCCACAGCTTCTCCCTATAGTATATCCTCCCCAGGTAGCAAAGTGGCTTTTATTTATTCTAAACACATCGATAACAAAAGAGGCTGCTGACTTCAAAATCATCCAATCAGACACTTGTATTCATTTAAAAGAACCAATAACACACATGCATATATTCAAATAGAAATGCAGTAGTGACGTGTGCAGACGGTGGTGTGCAAAACCATGCAGCAGGCACACGGTTTCGAACACAACCGTGTGCGCATTCCCACTGCCAATCAAATTATGGCCCAATGGGCCATAATTTTGTATGGTTCCCAAGTACACAGATCTGCTTACTTAGGAGTTTAAATGCGATCGCCATGAAGTGGCCAGTTCCTTGGTGAGGCATAAACAAACATCCTTAAAAGAGCAAAACAGATCCGTCATGTCCACGGGAAGGTTTCCACATCCAATGGTCTTTCACCAGCGTCTGTATGTGCGAATACCTTCACATGAGCATATTACAGCAAAACTGACACTGGGGGACATTTGACAACATACATTAATAAAAATTTCCACAACAGTGGTCTCTGCCTTTCACCTTTTAATCAGGATATTGTTTGTTCCTTTCTTCCTGTTTTCGGGTGTAAGGTTCTACAAGCCTCTCAGTCAAAGTCTGTCAAGTCCTTCTTCCCTTGTATGTTTTGTGGACCTGTTTGCATTGTTTCTTTTTTTGCCCACCCCTCAGTTGGATTGCTTTTTGGAAGTCCTAGACAGTCATTTTAAGAAGCTTGTGTTTTGTACTGTGCATCAGGAAACAGATTTTACTGTTAAGTCAAGAGTCCTATTGTTATAAAAAAAATGTCAGTTTGTATTATCCGCTTCCCGACCACCTGCGGCCGGTTGGCTCCCCTGCACGAGCCTTCGTAGCTGTACGTCGGCTCTTTAAGATGCCTCCGGCGGTGCGCGCACTCCCGAAGCATGTCCCCGGTGCCGATGTGAGTGGCGGTGGGCGCGATGAACGCCGGCCACCCGCGATTGCTCATTACAGAACGGGGATGTGTGTGTGTGTGTGTATGTGTGTGTGTGTGTCGTGTGTGTGTGTGTGTGTGTGTGTATAAAAATATAAACACACAAATCCCTATTCTCTCAGCGGAGATGAGTCTCACTTTTTTTTTTTTTTTTTTTTTTTTTACCAAAAATATGTAGAAGAATACATATCGGCCTAAACTGAGGAAAACATTTTTTATTTATTTTTTTAAATTTGGGATATTTATTATAGCAAAAGATAGATTGTTGTTTTTTATTTTTAATTTTTTTTTAAATTGTCGCTGGATGTCAATTTTTGTTCGGGTATAGCATTGCACGACTGCGCAATTGTCAGTTATAATGGCGCAGTGCCGTATTGCAAAAAAGGGCTTGGTCAGGAAGGGGGTAAATCCTTCCAGGGCTGAGGTGGTTAAGCAATATTTTAGGAAACTCAATGTCATCTAGTTAGGGCTTTCTGTTCTTTAACCATAATGGCATCATGTGTGGATAGAACTGAAGCTTGTAGAAGTAATGCACTACCTCTTGGTCCAATTTAGCTTGTATATGCAATAGCTGTTCTTTAGGTGGAAAAGGAACCCAACACCAAAAGAGAATTTTAAGATTTTTTTTTTTTTACTATGTACCCACCGCCATCACAGATATTGATGTATGTCTTATTTCTCAGCATCTTCGTAGCATTTATTTTGGAAGCTTTTTTTGTGGAGTATTCATTGGAAAGGAGTGAAGTTGAAACTACTATTGAGACCAAGATTCAGGAGCTGGGTATGGCTGTGAAAGAGTAAGTGATATATGAATTTTGTATTTTTCATTTTAATTACTGTGTACAAAGTAAATAACAAGGTTACTTGCATTTGTAAATATTTACTATATAACTATTTTTAACCACAAAATGGATATAATTTATTGTATTGTAATGGCCAACCAGTGGTTAAATGGCTATTGCGTATGCAGCCTCACAGAATTGTTTGAATTTGGTTACAAATGACACTCCAGATAAGTTCAGCTTTGAAGCACCTGACTGTTCCAAGTACAGTAAAATTGCATTTTACTACAAAAGATGACAATCGCAGGCTGCAGCTACCAGCTGGCTAACCAGTCACACCTGTAACCACTGAGTAAACTGAACTACTGCTCTAAATTTCAACCGGGTTGTCCTGGCACCCTGGTGTGTCACTGTGGGTTGTCAGGGATGCCGTGCTGCTTCCAGAATTTTTTTCACATTTATGTGCTTCCATGGGGCAGGTAGGCCGGCCATCGGTGCCATGGAAATGTATAATGCTAATTCAGAGCAGGGCAACATTGAGTAGCCCCAGCATTTACAAGGGGACGGAGGTCCACATCCATTTAGATCTGCTTCATTGTACAGCTACTGCCATGCCGCCGCAGTCATTCTGTGGTGAAAAACAGAAGGTAGGACGACTCTCTCTTGTATAAAGATGGGGGGGGGGGACTGAGGACTCTGATGTGAAAGGATGGGAGGAATTGAGGTCTCAACCCTTTCACTGCCAGAAGTGCCTGCAGGTGCCCAAGTCCGTACGGCATACGGACCTCCTTTCTCCCCCTCCTATAAGCTCATTGTCAATTCAATGACTATAAGCTTATATCAGAATTGTTCAGCAGACTCTGACAAGACAAGCAAATTACAACCCACTGTTTAGAGTTATTAACCCTAAATGTGACCACCCCATGCCGCCGCTACCCTGTCCCCTGCTTCTCTACCTGCCACTGCTCCCTTCCCCTAAAATTCCCCCCCCCCCCCACACTCTCCTTTCTATTCTTCATCCTCCTTCTCCTCCCCCCCTGAAAAGGGATCTCCTGCAGCTACCTTTAAAAGCCGGAATCCCTCCACTGCCGCCAGCATCCCTTCCACTGCCGTGCTGCATGGGGCTGGGGGGCATCCAGGTGTGTCTGACTCCTGTCCTGAAGACAATAGCGAATATTAATTTGCTATTGTCACAAGTGGGCCCAAGAGCCCAACCTTTTTCAAGCTAATTAGAGCCTCAAGTTGTAGTCATGTGGCTTGAAAAAAACCTCATACAAGTGTATGAGTCCAGCACACTGCAGAGGTGTGGCACCCCTGAGCCCCTAGTGGACCGGCCGCTCCTGGTAAGACCCCATTCACATGTAGCAGACTCTGTCCAAGCAGATCTGCCTGCTCAGCCAGGGATCTGTCTGCTGATCCTCACTGAGCAGGCAGATGACAGGTTCACGTCCTCTCCGCTGATGCAGAGCAGACACAGCTGCTGTTTTCTATGGGGTGATCAGATGGAAATGGACCGCCTGTGTCCCCCTTTTTTTTTTTGTTTTGTTTCCCTTTTTGTGTTGTGTGTTTGTTGTTTGATTTGTTTGTTTTGTTAGGAATGTTAAATTGGTATCCTGGAGATTATCTTTAATTGGAGAGAGGTAAAGTAGTAATGTGTATAATCTGCAGATAATGCAATTTGTCTTGTTGATCAGCTGTAATGTTTGAAAGCTTTAATAAATAATGAAGGTTTAAAAAAAAAAAATAGTGTATTTCTCTCGCAGCACCGAGAGGGAGGAGAGAGATCCGTCTGTGAAAATATGTTTGAGAGTTGTAATTCCCCTAGATCCAGAGCTGGGGCTCAGGCAATTGATAATAATGCCTAAGCTGTGGACTACCCCATAAGGGGGTATGGGGGGGAGGGTAGAATCCATCATGTATATATAGCACCTGCCTGCTGCCATACACGAACAGTTGTTTTCATCAGGGTTGTCACTGCCAGATGGGCCTTGGGTCCCCTATAAACTAGGTTGCTCAGGGCTGTGTATGACCCCAAAATAGCTGCTTCTAGTAACATGGTGGGGTCTTGTTTGGGTTGGCTAAACCACTAGTGGACAGTCACTAGTACTGCCGCCGAGTAAAGTTGGAAGTGAGGCATTTCCAGCCCCCCCGAGAAAGAGGGCGTTTGCTTTGCCAATCACAAGGTTTTCCACAGTACCAGATCCCTGTCCCGGAAGTTAAGAAGTTTGAATATGAGGGTTCGGGGGGTGCCCGCTGAGGGCCTCTGACTGGGAGAATACGGTGGGCCCGCTCCACCACAAACTGAGGTGAGAAGGAGGCTCGGGGGAGAAGGGTTTGCAAAAAAACTTTCCGTAAAGGAGATTGGGTCATTGCATTCCGCTCCCTCTGGCAGTCCCATGATCCGCAAGTTATTGCGATGGTTCCGATTCTCGGTGTCCTCCGCTCAGGCCCCCAGGTGCTTGACCTTGACTTTCAGCATGTGGAGGTCTGCCGATTGGTCCATTTGCACGTCCTCCACTGAGGAGACCCGCTGCTCCACCTCCGCCATGCAGCCCCAGAATGTATCCAGGTCTCTGCGAATCAGTCCGAGCTCCATGTAGACATGATCTATTTTGTCCATCAGTGTGGTACAGCAAGCTGTAATAGCCTGCATTAATTCAGCAAACTCTGAGGAGGACTCAGAGGTCTCAGGTGCTGGAAGAGACTCGGCCATCGCTCACACCTCCTCAGTCTGCTCTGTCTGCATGGCCAGGGTAGTACAGACAGTGGCTGCTGTTCTGCACTTGGCTTCCACTTGATACTTCGACGGGTTGTTTTTCCGAGAAGAGCCCCCTTTTCTGTATCCAGGCATTGAGGGACAGAAGGGGTAGGCAAACGCAGCTCCCCAGGGAAATAACGCTCGCCCTGCACTCAATATGGTCAGGATAAAAGCATTGGATGATGGAGCAGCACTAAAACACATCCGCTCCCTGCACCATCTTGGATGCGCCCCCCATGACTTGATTATTTAATGGGTTTATGAGCAGAGATGAAATCCCAAGGGACATGCAAGCCTCTCATTTAATGCTGATACCTAAGCCTGACAAGGACCATACACTTTTGTGGAAATTACAGACCCATAGCTCTACTGAATTCAGATTTAAAAATCTTCACGAAATTATTTATTTATGGATAAATGCATAAGCACTCCTTTAGTAAACTTTGTGTAGAGTTTATTCGCTTTAAGGCCATTACAAAGAACAAGGGCGGACTCTTTATATTTGAAGAAAAAGACATTTAAAAGGCTACTTCACAGGGCCTGCCCATGCCCAAGACAGCCTCACCTGTGCCCAATGCAGCGTGACCCGTGCCCAATGCAGCCTCACCCAATGCAGCCTCACCCGTGCCCAATGCAGTGTGGCCTGTGCCCAATGCAGCCTCACCTGCCTGTGCCCAATGCAGCATGTTCAGTGCCCAATGCAGCCTCACCTGTGCCCAATGCAGCGTGGCCTGCCCATGCCCAATGCAGCCTCACCCGTGCCCAATGCAGCCTCAGAGTGGGGGGGGGTGAGCACGGCCCCCCAGCCAGGCGAAGTGAGGAGAGGAAGAGGCACGCTGTCCAGCAGAGCGCTGTAATAGCTTGCATTTGAATGTCCTGTGTTCCCGGGGCTCACCGTCACATAGCCCCACCTCTTGGCCCGGCGCCTTTGATGACGTCACATGTCCCACATTGGACCGGCGTTCTGTCTATCAAAAGCGTCAGGCCAAGAGGTGGGGCTATGTGACGGTGAGCCCCGGGAACACACACAGGAGTGACAGGACATTCAAATAAAAGCTATTACAGCGCGCTGCGCGCCTCTTCCTCTCCTCACTTCCCCTGGCTGGGGGACCGTGCGGGCAGAGCTCGCCCCCCCGGGCCCCCGGCAGTATGCATTCATCTTCCTCCCCGCGGGCCCCATAGCGGCTGCGGGGCCCCATAGCGGCCGCGTGTGTCGCTATGGCGGTAGTTCCGCCACTGCAGAGACTGTTGAGCAAAGGAATTTTTCTTTTTGCCTTCTGGGAGATTAGGAAGGAATTTATTTTCCCCTGCAGGAGCAAATTGAAAAAAGCATTTTTATATATAATGCCGTGTACACACGACCGGACTTTTCGACGGACTTTCCGAATGAACGGACTTGGCCACACACAATCACACTAAAGTCCGACGGATTTGAACGTGATGACGTATCACCGGACTAGAATAATGAAGTTCGTAGCCAGTAGCCAAAAGCTGCCCTTGCCTCGTTGTTTGTCCGTCGGAATAGCATACAGCGGATTTCTCGATCGGAACGGGGTCCGGTGGAAAAAATTGAAAGCTATTCTATTTCTTAAGTCCGTCAGATTTTTCGACAGCAAAAGTCCGATGGAGCCCACACATGATCGAATTGTCCGACAGACCTTTGCTGTCACCTTTTAGCCTTCCCCCTGGATCAACTGTAGGTATAGGATTCTGTATATGGAGGTTTTCTATAAATGTTTTTTTTTTTTTTCTATTGGTTTAACCTAGATGAACTTGTCTTTTTTTTAACCTAACAATGTAAATACACTTCCCGCTGCCGGTGTTCTTTCCTAATCTTTCATCATCTGCACTTTCATTCACTCGGTATCTGTCCAACCTCCCCCTGTTGTGTGCACCTCTGGTATTCCTCCTCCGGTCCCAAATTTTTTCCTGACAGCCTTTTCCTACGTCCCACTGCATTTCCCTCACTACCTCTGCATCCATGACCTCTCCAATTGGCTTCTGTATTTCTAATGCTTCTTCTATCCTCCTTTGTATCCCCTTGTGTTTCCCTCTACTGTCCAGGTTGCAGAACTCGCACACATTTTATTATCCCTACCAACCACCGTCCCCTAAATTCCTTCCACCCCCCCCCCCCCCCCCCAATTTCCCAACACGCTGACTGCAACCCTGCTTTTCCTTTTGCTGCACTGACATCAATTCTGGGGGTTTATTATTGCAGTCTCTGACACCAGTGTTGGGGGTTGTTATTGCAATCACTGACACCAATTTTGGGGTGTTTTATTGCAGTAACTAATGTTGGGGAACAGTATTAGATTTATTTTGTTTATTATTAATATATTCTAGTTTACAATTCACTTGGCAAATATTCCTTTTTCTGAATGAAAGTGTGAAGTAGACATATTGTTCTATACTGTATGTCTGACTCTTTCAGTTTCTTATAAATGTTTTTTCGGCACGCTAGGCTTAAAATGTTGCCTACCCTGATGTAACTATTAGCCTTATATGGTACTGATTTTTCCAAAGGGAAGATCATCTTTCTGGAAAATTAACAGACAACATGGAAGACTGTGAAAATCTATGAGTCTCCCCAGGTGTACAGCCTGATAATATGCTCGGACATTTGGTAGGGCTAGACCGCCATGCGTTTTGGGAGAACAAGCAGTTTGTTGGTGAGTCTAGGTCTTTTTTTTGCCCAGACGAATTCTGTGAATGTTTCGAATAGCTTCAAAACGTATGTATTTTTATTATAAATAATAGGATTATTACAGTGAAATTACCGGGTGAGTGGGCAGTATTAATGCACTTGTACTGGGTGGGGGAAGTTGTTGCACTTATCTATTATAAACTAATTTTCCCCTAAGCTGGTCATATACTGCACAGATGCAGTCACTGTTCTGGTACATAAGCTGCCATTGGTGTTGCAGCTGCTTGAATGAAATAGTCAGCGGTATTCCTCCATCCACGCTGTGGATAGAGAAATCTATACATGTAAGGCTGGCCTTAGACATTGAATGTAAATTGGGAAAATAAACTTTAGATGGACTTTTTAGGCACCACAATATACACAATCGTCTAAAAATATAGTAGTTTATTATAACAAAAATATAAAATTGACAAACAAGGTACAATTCAAAATTCCTAGTATTATATGCTAGAGAAGCTACCACATATGCATCACCGCAACTGCCCTTAGGCCACACTGTAATTCAACATAGAACTTGTGCAGATGTGATTATCAATATCAAAGATGGGTCTGGTGTTGGTTGATGTCAAGGGTAGGGGAGCTTAACACTCAATGCTCTACATGTTTCACGCTAAAGCGCTTCATCAGGAGCTTTAGGTAAGTACTATACAAAGTAATCGCATGCCCTGGGTAATCATGCAGTAGTAAAGAGGCATAGACCAGGGGATATAGCATTCAAGCAATGGTCAGCAATGTAATAAGATAAGGAATGGATGGCGGCAGGGGGAATGGGGTTAAGGGGAAAAAAAGTATGTGTTAGGAACCCCAGGTACTTATGAAGTAACCTCCACCCCAATAGATCCCAGTAAACCTGCCCACTCCAGCACACAATAGGAGCCAATCCTCAGTGTATTGTGTAAATTCCCATTGTCCGCTTTACCGGACAGCGAGGGATCAATTTTATATTTTTGTGATTAATAAACTACTATAAATTTTAGATGATTGTGTATATTGTGGTGCCTAAAAAGTCCATCTAGATTTTATTTTCCCAATTTACCTTCAATTTAGAATGTGGCACCTGTTTTTCATTGCATCCACAGTACCACCCTATGGGGATGCCCATCAAATTCAACTTTAGACATTGAATGGTTATGTGCACCCCAAGGTACCAACCTAATGCTACCTGTGTAAGATCAATATAAAATCAATAAGTTTGTAGACTCCCACAGATATTTAAGGAAAGAGGTTTTTTTTTTTTTATGTTTAAAATAGGTATTTGTCTGTATTAACTGTTTATCGCTCAACTCTGGGGTAATTTGTGAAAACTTTCCCTCTAGAGGTTTAAAACAATGGAGCTGCAATACTACTCAATTCAGGGCTCCCCCCAACAGTACTTCTTCACCACATGATATCCTCAGTCTTCTTGGTTGAATGACACCCAGTGTTGCTCAACCCAAAAGACTGTGTACAAGGCATCATGGCCCTGACCCCTAAACACAGTGCCCAGCATTTAGTCTATTTATGCAGAGAAGATGGCAAAATACATCAGAAGAAAAAAAAGTGGGAGGAGGGGAGCACAAAGTTCAGAGTTAGGCTTTAATGCAAAAAATGCTAACAATTACCCTTTCCTTGTTATTTGGACTAAATAAACCCATTGTAATTGCTTGTTGAAGTGTGTCATTATTCCTTGTTACATTGGTTAACTCTACAGTGTATATGTACATGTGCAGTTTATCTTCTATGATATAATATATAAAAATGGTGCCCCCTAAATCGAAATGCTTAATAGTGTTATTAGTAAGCTTCTGCCATCTTTTTTTAGTGACATCCCCAAAAGTTTTATATTAAACCATGTGTTGAGGCACTAGCTTAATCCTGTGATAGCTAGTGTATGTACTAGTACATTTGACAATGCAATCATATAAACATCAAAAAAAATTTGTACAACATAAAAATTAACCAACCTTATAACATGTAAAGTCCACTTTTAGTGTATTTCTGAAAAAGATTCTATTTCGCCAATTTTTACTTCACCATGTGGAAATCTAGTGAAACGTGCTCTTCACACTCAATAGTGCTCCACCACCTATTGTATGTGGGGGCCACTCACTAGATATCTTTGGGCAACCAGGACCCTCTCAGCTTAGACCATTGCTATCCTATAGATGGTATATGCTTGGTATCCGCCTCTTCTCCTCTCCTCCACCAATATAGGGAAGTCCCAGAATAGAAAACAATAGCGTGAAAATTGTTCAAAACGTTCATTTAAAACATCTTTGGGACTGTTCTATACTGGTGAATATGAGAGGAGAGGAGGCAGGTACCAAGCGCATATACCATCTATAGCAGGGATATACAATTAGCGGACCTCCAGCTGTTGCAGAACTACAAGTCCCATTAGGCATAGCAAGACTCTGACAGCCACAAGCATGACACCCAAAGGCAGAAGCATGTAGTTTTGCAAAAGCTGGCAGTCCACTAATTGCATATCCCTGATCTGTAGGATTGTAATTGTCTAAGCTGAGAGGGTCCTAGTGGCCCAAAGCTATCTGGTGAGTGCCCCCCCCCCCCCCCATATAACAAGTGGTGGAGCACATAGCAAGATGGAGTCCCAAAGATGCTGCTTGCAGTACTTTTTTTAACGTCCTGCCAGCGCACCCCCCTAGTGTGAAAGCACTCTGGCTTTCGCATTTGGGTGGCAGGGGAGACATTTTTACAGGCGCTATTTTTAGCCCTTTAGCGCCTGAAAGACGCCTCAGTGTGAAAGGGGCATTAGTGTGTCAGCAGTGGGGAGGCAGCATGAATGGTTTGCATTGAGCTATTGTCCAGTCTATGTAAGGATCCCTAAAAATAATTTTAAAGTAATCCCCACTGAAGGGGTAAAAAATAATAAAGCATGTGTGGCAGAGAGAGATCTTAATCAAAAACTAGTAAAACTGGAGTGACCCATAACAACAAATCTGATTTCAGAAGCTTTAATGGCAGACAAAAGGTGTCCATTTTATACGCGATATTTCTGAAAAGTATGTGATCTGTGTTAGTTTAAATGTTAGAGTTATTTATATACTTCTTGTGTTAGAGGATGGTACAATATACTATATATCCTAAAGTCTACGTGGCTGCTTTCCTTAGGGTACAGAACAGTGGATGCCCTGTTACTGCGAATGTTTGAAGCCGAAATACCTCCAGAAGATGAAGGTCCCCCATTGGAGGATATTTTAAATCTGTCTCCTAGCGATTACTACATTGAAAACCCAACATTTAATTCTGTATCCTAGTGTTACCATATCATCTGTGAAATTTGACTTGAATCAAGTGGACTAAAGGTTTATGTGGGTAAACATAGACACCACAATGCTTATCTGATAGAAATATTTATTTTTACAGAGAAACATTTTTATTATAACTATAGTAAGAAAATCATGTAAGGAAAACGTCAAAGTAAAGCTACCTGTTTCCAATTTTATAAAAATATAAATAGTCTTATTGTACAAAGCATAGAATTATTGTACAACAGTCAAGAGCTTTCCTTATGAATACGTATCCACACTGCAGGCACTAAAGCTAGCTACAGAGAAATAAATCTGTAGAAATCAAATAACTATTCCATACCTGTATTCTTTTTAGCACTGGTTCTGCTCACAAAATGCACTGTGGACAGTATATGTACTTTACAATCTATGGAATTATTGCTGCTCCATATTAGAGATACCCCCAGCACAAGGATTTGGTAATTTGTCGCTACACTTTTTGTAAACACTTTTCCACTGGCACTGTCTGGAAAGCACCACTTCACTAAAAATGAAAGAGATGACACTTTTAAAAAAATAAATAAAAATGTATATGTTGTCTAATGTATGTGACCTTGACTGTTATCACAAAAATTCACTTGTCTCCACTGAAAACAATCTGCAAAAAAATGTATATTCTTAATATACAATATTTGATATACTATATATGATACAATATTGACCAAAAAATGTTTGTGACTAGACCGGTGTTGGTTTAGATCCTATTACTTCCATGAATATATTGGCTAGTTTGTAGGATCTTCAAGGATACAATCTGGAGGAAAGGAAGGTGGAGGTGTTATTCACAGCATCCAGCCACATTCTACTTTTTTTTTTGCATTCTTTATTAAATCTTTTACAATATTAAATAGCAGATCTTACAGTCCGTAGGAAAGAAAACCAAATGGGAAGCAATACAGTATCAATCCACCCTATGGCAGGTGCGAAAAATCAAACAAAATCCACAAACCGAGATCTGGACCATATGACTTATAGGTTATCTAGGTGAAATTTAAATGACAAAGTTATTAACCATCCAGCAGATAAGATATTTCAGATGGCTGCCTACATTCAATATACACAGCTCATACTCTCTCCTTTTTAATGAATTAATCGAATCCATTCCTGTTCTAAATATTACCCACCCAGATAGTGAATGTCCAAAAAAACTAAATTCGCTTTCCTACAAAAAAAAAAAAATTGTAAAAGTCTCGTGTTCTCATCAAGTTTACCTTAATGTTTTTTGTTTTGTTTTTTATCCCATTTTATTGACAGATTCAGTAAAGCTATGAAATTGTTACTAATGTCAATCTGATATGTAAAAGATGCAGCTGTCTGTATGAGGTTTGTGATGATACTCAGCTACTTTAAAACAAAGCAAGAGTGATAAAAGATTAATCATTTACAGAATATATAAATGTATTGTAAACAAAGTGCAGAGCAAAAATCAATTACAAAAGAATAAAAGTCCAAAAGAAAACTGGTGAACTACAAGTCCCAAAAGAGATGAGCCGGTATGATTCCACAAGTGAAGATCAGCAGACACAAATTAGTGGTGATAGACCCTCCACCTTCAAACTTATCGCTACGCTCACCTCACGGTGTGGACCCCTGAACTAACAGGCAGTCACACCAGCAGGTCCCACACAATTAGGTAGGCAGCAACAATATCCAGTGAATCTTCTCCTCCAAAGTGATAATGCCAATGAGCGCACCAGAACCATATACAAATAAAGGGGAGATCTAAGTGCTCACTGTATGAATCCTGAACTTTATTAAAACGAAGGTATCCTACTCGCATCTTACCAGATATCATCGAGCATGTGGCACAAACACTGTGCTGTGTAAAACTAGGATGGCAGCGGGTGACGTCATCCATGCGTGGCTCCTCCTTTTAATAAAATTCAGGATTCATACAGTGAGCACTTAGATCTCCCCTTCTTTATGGTTCTGGTGCTCACATTGGCAGTATCACTTTGCAGGAGAAGATTCACTGGACATTGTTGCTGCCTACCTAATTGTGTGGGACCTGCTGGTGTGACTGCCTGTTAGTTCAGGGGTCCACACCGTGAGGTCCGTGTAGCGATAGGTTTGAAGGTGGAGGGTCTGTCGCCACTGATTTGTGTCCACTAATCACTTGTGGAATTATCCTGGCTCATCTCTTTTGGGACTTTTAGTTCACCAGTTTCCTTTTGGGCTTTTATTCTTTTGTAATTGATTTTTGCGCTGCACTTTCTTGTTTACAATACTGCTACGGATTCTGTGGACATTTCTGTGGAGATCTTTTAGTGTTCAGCTTGCATATTTGTCTTGAAATTTTTTGCGTTGATTGCATTTTCTATATAATATATAAATGAACTGTATAAGTATGTTTTGTATCCCAAATAAATTATTTATACATACATGTCGGTCTGTATGATTTGCTGCTTGGTCTTTTAGTTTTACACTATACATAAAATAAGAGAATTGTGGATTATTTAAACAATATGCAGTAACCAACAGCAGACAGTTGCATGTAAACATACCTTGGGAATATGATGAATTACAATGCGGCTGGTCGTGTCTGGTTGTTTAAATGGTAATGGCCGTTTTAGTGCAACCCTTACTGACGTGTCAGGAGCATGTGTAAAAAAGGAATTTTGCTGAGAGGAGAGGTTGTTTGTTTTTAATTTTTATTTTCTCAGTTGTATGAAAGAAGGGATCCTCGTACACCAATTAGTCATAACATTATGACCACCCACCTATTACTGAGTAGGTCCCCCTTTTGTCACCAAAACAGCCCTGACCTTATCGAGGCATGGACACCACTAAACAAAGGATCAAACTGCCTCCATCGGCTTGCCTTCTTCCTGTAGTGAATCCTGGTGCCATATCTTCCCCAGGTGAGCGATGCCCACACACACCCAGCCATCCAAGTGATGTGAAAGAAAAAACGTGATTCATCAGACCAGGCCACTGTGTGTTCTGGCATCTTTCTATTGAAACCAGCAATCTGAGCTACAGTAGCTCTTCTATTGGATCTGACTTCATGGGCCAACCTTTGCTTCCCACGTGCATCAATTTAAACCTTGGCCACACATGACTCTGTCTAGCCAGAACAATTTGGCCCTTGTCAAAGTTGCTTAAATCTCTATGCTTGCCCATTTTTTTCTGCTTTTAACACATCAACCCCAGGGGCAAAATGTTCACTTGCTCCATAATATATCCTACCAGGTTTCAGGTGCCATTGTCGCAAGATAATTATTGTTATTCGCTTTGTATGTGGTCAGAATGTTATGGCTGTATACAGCATTGGAAAAAATGTGTGGAAACAGGAGTGAAAAAATATATATCCCGATTTATACAGAGCCTTTCTTCTTTGTGTCAACTTGTGTGCATGTTATCAGGCCAAAATCACCAGGGTATGTAAACTTTTGGTAAGGATGGTGCCAGGAGCCTGCAAACAGCAAAACCAAAAGACATCAGGGATGGTGGGGTCGAATTTATGAAGGGCAGGTGTGGATAATATTCCTGTAGTAGAATTTGGTATATCTGAGTGGATGATCAGGCCTGGAGGATTGGGACAGCAATGACTCGAAAATCCGTGGTTGTTCTAGTGAGAGATGCCAAGGAGGAGTATTTTCTAAGGAAGTGTCGGAGCTGCGTATATTCTAACCTAGCACACTGTGGGTTGTGACAATTCGGGAGAGAGGGTGGAGTTTACCTCCAGATAATGTATGGCACAATAGAGGCTTATCGCTCCTAAGCCAAGAGAGAAAACAGGAGCTACTAGTGGCCCGGGCAAAGGATACATTACCGAATAGCAGGGTCAAGGGGCTCGGTTTTGAAGAAAGTTTTATCTCTTACTTACGCAGAGTGGCAGAGGTTATGGTTGGTACAAGGTCAGTTGAGGGCCTATGGATAGGGTCAGTCCAAAGTAAGGAGGTGAGGTCCAGAGATAGTAGGGCATCCTCAATATGGATCCAGAGTTTGGATGACCTACTATGATACCAATCCACTATTCTGAGTAGGGATGCTGCTCGAGATTATAATGCTATCTGCGGTAAAGCCAATCCCCCCCCCCTCCCCCTCCCCCACAATTTTAGATTAAAAAAAAAAAAAAGGATAGCCTGAATAATTCTTTGGGTTTTTTATTCCACCATATACTATGAGCATATATCCTTGTTGATGAAAAATCCTGGAGGGGGGAGAGGAGAAATAGCCTGAAACTTGCATAAGAGTTTTGGCAAGATATCCATTGTATTCAAATTCACTTTCCAATTCAAATCCATTTTCAAATTCAGATAATTTGTTTCAGTATATTTATTTATATAAATTTATTTTGGATTCTTTGAAATCTGCTACTGTTGTGATTTGGAAATTCAATACCTCTTGTATGCATTTTGGTTTGTATCAAAACAAATCGCACATGTCTAGTTATGTGTAGTTTTGTTAAATCAAAGTGCTTATGTTTGTAATCATGTTGGGATTATGAATGCTAAATGTTTGCTGAATGTAAATTTGTATTTTTTATCTGATTTAGTGTGTTTGTTGTCATTGAGCTTATATTTAGTTTGCTTTCTTCTTCTTCCCCCTATATATTCTTGAGCACAATGTCATATTCTTTGCATTTTGTTTGTTTATCCTGTCCATGTGACCCATTGGAGAAGATTTGCTGCACTTTTTTTTTGTTTTTTTTCTTTGGTGTGGTGTTGGATGTAGTCAAGGGGTAGAGGCTGTTTATTTTGCTAGTTGAACATTGCTATGGGACTTTCCTCCACTTGACAAAACCATGATTTGTTCTCTCAAAGCTGAAAGAGGAACTTTACGGCTAAAGAGAAATTCCGCTTTTCTGCCTCCTCATTTCCTCCTCTTCAACTGTTGGGGGGGGGGGGGGGGGCCCAAGTGGGTACCTGGTTTTCACAGGTACCCACTTCCACCCAGATCGCCTAGACGATTCGAGTGAAACTTCGCCCCCCTTACCCCCATCTCGTGCCTAGCTATGCCCATCCTTTCCACCCACCTTCTTCATTCATAGAAGCCATACTGCAGCTTTTATGAATGAAACATGATCTATAAATGGAGAATCGCGGAAATCATCCACCGATCATAGATTGTGTTTCGTTCATAGAAGCTGGCATGTACCACCCACAATTGAAATTCAGAGGAACTATTAGTCACTACAATCACAACAGACTTGGTCTGCAATGTGCACACATAGTGGCTGATATAATTAAAAGCTAAAAGGCTGTTCACTTTGCAAGGGAAATGTCCCCAGGGTTTAGTGATTGAGGGAAAGCTCTGCTGACTTCCATCATCCAATCATGTGCAAGTAAAAAAAAAAAACATTTTTTTTTTTCCCCTTGCTTTTAAATGGAAATTATTTTCTGAGACACATTCCTTTTTCAAAGTGCAACTTTCCTTGCAAAGTTAACATCCTCTTTGCTTTTAGTAAATCCTGAGAATATACATTACATTGGGGGGCATTTATCAAGCAAATTAGTGACGCAATTAACTGCAAATCGGGTTCCCCCTCTTTTCGTTAAAGCTGGCTATACACTAGTAGATTTTTGTATGTATTTTTATATGAAAATTCTTTGTAAATTTGATGACTGGACGATTGTCATTCAAAACTACTTCAAAATTTTGTTTACATTCATTCCATTTAAATCGAATGTTAAAAGCAATTTCCCGTAAACAAGCAAAATCAGTAAAAAAAACCCCCCCAGCATATCAGTTAGTAAAAGCACCACACAGTGAATGCACCAAGCACTGTTAGGCACACATTTAACCCCTTGATCCAACCAGTGTTATTAGTACAGCGACTGTGTATATTTTTACCACTGATCACTGTATTCGTATCACTGGTTCCCATAATGTGTCAGATTATCTGCCATACTATCACTGTCATTACTAGTATAATAAAAACAAGTATGCATACCAGTATATATACACACACCATAGTTTGTAGACGATATATACATTTATAGGGATTTTTATTTTTTTACCAAAAATACATAGCAGAATATATATTGGCCTAAATTTAAGAAATTTGATTTTATACTTTTTTTTTTTTTTTTTTTTTTAAATGGATATGTTTTATAGCGCAAACCATAAAAAACCCAGTTGTGGTCAAATACCACCAAAAGAAAGCTCTATATGTGTGAAACTAGAGCAGAGAGCTATAGGAAATGTCTGCAGGAGCCTGATATTGCACCCATGATCTACTGATTTCTAGGTGCAATACTTTGCTGGCTCCGGTGAAAAAACAAATGCACAATTTTTTTTCCTTCAAAAATATGTGCATTTATTTTTTTTTTCATAAAGATGAATTTCACGCACATTGATTATTATTAATCCTTATGCTGCTAGCATTAGTAAATAGATAGGAAAGTATATTATATTTTATACAAAAAATTATAATATTATTATAAATCATATTCAATTTTTTTTATTTTACATAACTTCAATTACTTCCTGGCTTCCAGGCATAGACAAATGTCATACATCCAAGAAGTCTTCAGGAGGGGAGGATGGGTTTTCTCACTCGTGCCTGAATGCTTGAGCTAAGGGAAAATGGACTCCAGGAAGTAAATGCTACATGAATCATCTGCCCTTACTCAAGATGGCTACGGCCAGAAATGCTGGGTAGGTATTTTTCAAAGTGATTTCTCTGCAAAATAAAGCATGGATGGATGGGGGAGTTTGCTTTGAATATTAGAAATTAAATAGTGTTTTTGGTGCTCAGATGCAGTGTAGTTCTGCTTTAAGTCTAGCCTACACTTTTCCTGTACATTTGTGGACCCCTCAGCCTGTAATCCTGGGCAGGCAACTAGCAAAGTTGAGAAAGATTTATCACTGAAGATCAGACAGAATTTCCCTCCAAACAGACACACAATGAAGAAGTGGTCAGGGAAAGGTTTTATCTATCATGGAGCTTCTTTAGAGCAGCAGAGGAAGGAATTTATGACTCAAGCTGTAATCTTGTAGTAAATCAATTGCACAGTCTGTCATTCTGTGCAAAAGACTTGACAAATGTGTAATTGCTGGGGACCAATTTATGTTTTAGGAAGTTAGTGTACTCCTGTTTAGCAAAGTATGAAGTAACATTCAACGTTGCAAAAAAAAAAAAAACTAATTGGCCATGGCCTGAAGAGACTATGTCATAATAATAAATACTATTGTCTATGACAGGGCTCAAAATTTCAAGTCCTGAGCTACTAGCCAAGCCTCAAGGGTTACTTGCTACCAGTTGCCCCACCCCTAAAACCGCCCTCATAAATTATCTCATGAAATGACACTTAAATGCTTTATGTAGAATTAAGTTACAAAAATAAATATTAACAACTTTATCAGTGCCCCTCAGCACAGCCTCACCTGTGCCCATTATTACCACCACACTGTGCCCACCATTGCAGCCACAATGTGCCCACTATTGCATCCACACTGTGTCTGGTTTATGACATGGAGCTTAATATATTTTGTGATCGTTAAAAACCCTTTCATGCCTAAGGCCCCTTTCACACTTATACGACTTGTCCCACGATTTGGGACGGCAAAGTAGCATTAAAAAAGTCGTTCCCCATGATTTCCAATGACAGCCATTCATATTAGTACGACTTCAAGTCGTTCCGACTTCAAAGTAGTCCCTGCACTACTTTGGTCCGATTTTGATGCCACTTACACAGGCATTCCTTGAAATCGCTGCAAAAATCGCAGTAAGACTTTAGTCTTTTTCTGACATTTGTTGCTTACAAGTTAAAATCCGTATTTTTTACTAGAAAATTACTTAGAACCCCCAAATATATATATATATCATTTTTTTTTTTTTTTAGCAGAGACCCTAGAGAATAAAATGGTGACCGTTGCAATATTTTATGTCCCAAGTCTTTCAAACACATTTTTTTGTGGGAAAAAATACACTTTTCATGACAAAAAAAAAAACAAAACAGTAAAGTTAGCCCAATTTTTTTATATACTGTGAAAGATGTTACGCCGAGTAAATAGATACCTAACATGTCATGCTTTGAAATTTCGCACAGTCATGGAATGGCAACAAACTACCATACTTAAAAATCTCCATAGGCAACGTTTTAAATATTTCTACAGATTACCACTTTAGAGTTACAGAGGAGGTATTTTGCTAGAGTTATTGCTCTCGCTCTAATGAGTGTGGGGATACCTCACACTGTTTACATTTGCAGACCTGATTTACGTATGCGTTCGCTTCTGCACGGAGGGACGGGGTGCTTTCAAAAAATATTTAACATTGTCTCTTTAAAAAAAAAAAAATCTGATAATTTTCTATTGCTGTCACAAGGAATGTAAACATCCCTTATGACAGTAATAGTCAGTGCCATAAATTTGTGCTTTGTGTTTACTGCTGGCTTCAGAGTTACATTCCAGAATATACAGCACTACCATATGTACAATTGCTGTGAATGGTTAGAAGAAACCAGCAGATGATGTGTCTAGGCCCACACAATGTTAGCAGAAACATCCAAAACTCCCCAAAGTCCCCAAGAGATATAAGAAACCAGCAGATGATGCAATCCACCAGATTTCACATTTATCTAACATATTTGTGTGTGAATTGATTCCTTTAAAATGGTGTAAAAAAAAAAGTTAGAAAGTATATTGTGCTGAGTTTTGTCCATACATTTAAGCATTGTTACATTATTTATTTCCAGAAAAAAAATATATTTAGAATGAAACTGCTCCCTAAGCAGTTGCCTTGTATGATTAAATCTTGGCCGTTTACTACTAGCTGGAAAAAAAAGGCATTCATTCTCACAACCTACTGATGTTCAAGTCATGACTAGTGAAATTATAACACTTTTATTTTTTAAATGTTCTTTCAAGATGATAAATAATGTCAGCGCCTAAACAAATAAAAATTTCCATATAGACCCCTGATCCCTTTATGGAGGGATCAGGGGTCTATAAGACCCCAAATTCCTCCTTTGCACTTAAAAGTATTCAAAACGCCAAAATCGGGACTTTGGAATACTAGGGATTTTTTTTAAATCTGCGCCATTGGCAGCCGAGTAAACTGGAACTGATGTCATGGTTTTTATCCCAAGAAAGCTAACCGCTGGCTCTAAAAAAACAGTACCAGGTGCAGCAACAGGGTACAACCCCTTCCAGCCGAGAGCGCATATGTGTGTAGGTCAGTGTGAAGGGGTTAAATATGGCAAGTGAGTTCTAAACCAATTTTTTGTCCCAAATAAAATCATTTTACACATGTTATTTTCAAAATAACTTACATTTTCATTATACAGTTGACCTATTAAAGAGAGTACATATAATACTGCAATCACTTGACCATACGGCACTGGACTTTAGGTGGTTATACCTAAAGAAAGCTGGTGGTCTGCTTTCTTGTAAAAGCAATCCTAGTGGCTAATTAGCGATTGCACCACACATATGAGGTATCGCCATGATTGTCAGATCGATGGCAGTAATTCTAGCATCAGACCTCCTGTGTAAATCTAAAGTGGTAATTGGTAAAGGCTCTTAAAGTGCTATGGATAATAAGATTTACGTAGTTTGTCGCCGTTGTACGGGTGTGCATTTTAAAGCGCGACATGTTTAGTATCTTTTTACTAAGCGTATATTTTACCAGACAATTGGTTATTATATTGTGTTTTTGTACATTAATCAACTATTCAAAAAATCCTACATTAGATTTACTGGTAACAAAATTTCTACGAACCTTGCAGGATGGCACATCTGAGAGATGAGAGGCTCCTCCTTACAGGAAACACAATCACGTATTACTGCAGCTGTTATAAATCCACACCCTTCCCCTTGGTCCTCAGTATTTATTAAAGTAACCTCCCGAAACTGGTTCACAAGGGAAATAATCTCGCATAGGTACTCACCACCTACTATTCAACACTTTTCCCCCCTCGGGGTAGAAAGTAGGCCTGCCGTCCTGGAAGGTTCGTAGAAGTATTGTTGCCCGTAAGTCTAATGTAGGATTTTCTCCCTCACCTTCCAGGACGGCACACCTGAAAAGGATTAAAAAAAAAAAAAAAAAAAAAAAGTTACCAAAGGCCTACCTTAGGGTGGGACCACTGCCTGAAGAACCTTCTGGCCAAAGGCTAGGTCTTGCTGAGTAGTGCTTCAAGAAAGTATCTTGGCTGGACCAGGTGGCTGTGTTGTGAATCTGCTCCCAGGAGGCCCCTGCCTTCTTTGCCCAGGATGTTGCCAGAGCTCTAGTTGAGTGTGCTACCATTTTAGCTGGTGCCCCTGAGTTTGCATATGCTAGAACCATAGCCTGTCTAATCCACCTTGAGACTGAAGCTTTAGACGCATGGAGACTCTTCCTTGGTACAGAAGAGGATTAAAAGATGATTAGATCTTCTAAATTCTTTACCCCTCAGTAAGTGAGAAGACATTTTCTTACGTCTAAACAGTCAAACTTACTTTCTTTGTTATTTTTGGGATTATCGGTAAGGTAATCTCCTGTGTGCTATGAAATGAGGAAGCTACCTTGGGTTAATGAAGCAGATCTAGCCTGAGAATAATCCTACCTGTCAGGATCAACATAAAGTTCCTTTCTAGATAAACTTTGTAGGTCCCCTACTCTTCTAGCCGTAGTGATAGCGAACAAAAAGGACATTTTTAAATGGAAGAAACTTAAGGGGAACCTCTTCTGTTGGTTCAAATGGGTGCTTCGATAAGGCCTCTAGAACCTTAGTCAAATCCCACAGTGGGAACCTGTCTTTTGTGGCTGGGGTAACTGCATCTCTAGCCACCAGAAATCGTTTAAAGTGGTTGTAAACCTAGTTACCCCACTTTTACCTACAGGTAAGCCTATAATAAGGCTTACCTGTAGGTACTGTAAATATCTAAATAAAACCTGCACGGTTTAGGAGATATTTACCATATATGCTTATGCCGACGTCATCGGTGCATGCGCTGTGAAGAAACAGATCTCTGTGTCGTTTCTTTACTAGCAAGTGCCATGACTGATGGCTCCCGTGCACGACTTCACGTGACTCCAGCAAGTCGGAGCCGGAGTCCGCGGCCCCCGGAAGGAAGAGGGGCGAAGATGGATTTGGCCACCATTGGGGACATCGCAGGCTTCGTTTGCAGGTAAGTGCCACATAATGGGCTAGTATGTGATGCATACTAGCCCATTATACTTTTACTTTGCAGGGTGAAAAAAGAGGAAGTAAAACCCATCAGGTTTTACTTCCCCTTTAACTAAAGGATCTTTCGCCAACCTGACGTCTAGAAAAACGGAATGTGTTGCAATCTGCACTCGGATGGCGCTAACCACTACCCCTTTACCTCGTCCTGAAAGAATTCTAGAACCACAGGAACAGAGGTAGAAGAAACGTATTTCTGCTTGCACCATGAACAAAAAGGTTTTCCAAGACTAAATTTTTCTTGTTACTGGCTTTCTACTTAGAAGGCAGGTGTCTATAACCCGATCAGAGCAGCCTTTTAGTCTAAGGATCTGGCACTCAGAAGCCACACTGTGAACTGGAAGAATTCTGGTCTGGGGTGTAGCACTGGGCCCTGGGACAGAAGATCTGGCTGGATCAGCAGTCTCCAGGGGAGTGCAACTGACAGCCTTCAGGGTCAAGAACCACACCCTCCTTGGCCACCACGGCACTATCAGGAGAAGGTGGCCCGACGACCAGCTGAGCTTTTGCAGGACTGGTGGGATTAGGGCCAGAGGAAGAAAGGCATATGCCAGCTTGAACTTCTACACCGGAGCCAAGGCAGCCAGACCCTCAGACTCTTTTTTTTTAAGGCAAACCTTTAATATCACTTTAAAGTCATAGGAAACCTGGAATTATACTTTGAATGTAACAGGAGCATTTAGGCCCCTTTCACACTTGTGTGACCCAAAAGTTGTGCAATTTTGCTATGGTTTTTGCTGCAACTTGAAGCAATGCCTGTGTAATCTTCAGGTCTATGGACCTCAAGTCACATCAAAGTCGGACCAAAGTAGTGCAGGGACTATTTTGAAGTTGCACCGATATGAGCGGTACTCATTGGAAATCATTTGCTATGACTTGTCATGCAACTTTGCAGTCCCAAGTCACAGGACCAGTCGCACCAGTCTGAAAGGGGCCTTACACTGACCACTAATAAAACAGGCAAATCGGTGGATGGTGTAAATGCCCTTTACTTAGGTGGTCCATGTAAATATCTCTGCTAAGGAGATGCAATGCTGAATACCAGTGGGCTTTATTAGGGAGAGGTCTAATTGTGCTGGATAAGTTTAGGGGAGCTTCTTGGGGGAGGGTCTAAGGGTTCATGAATATAAGGGGGCTGCATATTACAGGGGCTGGTGGCAGCTGAAGGGGCCCTCACAGTAGAGGGGAAATTGAATGCTAAATAATGTTGTCAATATACAGTTTATTACTTTCAGTGAAATTATGGTTAAAGTGGTTATAAAATCAAGGAAAGATTACTGCCAGCCCCTCTATTCTACTAAGCTGTACTACACAGTGTACATGTACAGTATCTCACAAGCGAGTACACCCCTTACATTTTTGTAAATATTTTATTACATCATTTCCTGTGACAACACTGAAGAAATTACAGTTTGCTACAAAGTAGTGAGTGTACAGCTTGTATAACAGTGTAAATTTGCTCCCCCTCAAAATAACTCAACACAGCCATAAATGTCTAAAGCGCTGGCAATATTTTGTGTGGCCACCATTATTTTCCAGCACTACCTTAACCCTCTTGGGCATGGAGTTCACCAGTTGCCACTGGAGTCCTCTTCCACTCCTCCATGACGACATCACGGAGCTGGTGGATGTTAGGGCCCTTACGCTCCTCCAACTTCCATTTGAGGATGTCCCACAGATTCTCAATAGGGTTTAGGTCTGGAGACATGCTTGGCCAGTCCATCACCTTTACCCTCAATTTCTTCAGCAAGGCAGTGGTCGTCTTGGAGGTGTGTTTGGGGGTCGTTATGTTGGACTACTGCCCTGCGGCCCAGTCTCCGAAGGGAGGGGATAATGCTCTGCTTCAGTATGTCACAGTTCATGTTGGCCTTTATGGTTCTCTCAATAAACTGTAGCGCCCCAGTGTCAGCAGCACTCATGCAGCCCCAGACCATGACACTCCCACCACCATGCTATACTGTAGGCAAGACGCATTTGTATCTGCACTCTTCACCTGATTGCCGACACACACACACACGCGCGCACACACGCACACGACACCATCGGAACCAAATACAATTATCTTGGTCTCATCAGACCACAGGACATGGTTCTACTAATCCATGTCCTTAGTCTGTTTGCAGGCTCTTATGCATTATCTTTAGAAGAAGCTTCCTTCTAGGACGATAGCCATGGAGACCAATTTTATGCAGCGTATGGGTCTGAGCACTGACAGGCTAACCCCCACCATCCCTTCAACCTCTGCAACAATGCTGGCAGCACTCACACGTCTATTTCCCCAAAGACAACCTCTGGATATGACGCTTAGCACATGCACTCAACTTCTTTGGTCGACCATGGCAAGGCCTGTTCTGAGTGGAACCTGTCCTGTTAAACAACTGTATGGTCCTGGCCACCATGCTGCAGCTCAGTTTTAGGGTCTTGCCAATCTTCTTATAGCCTAGACCAGGGTTATGCAATTAGCAGTCCTCCAGCTGTTGCAGAACTACAAGTCCCATAGGGCATAACAAGCCTGTGACAGCCACAAGCATAACACCCAGAGGCATGATGGGACTTGTAGTTTTGCAACAGCTAGGAGGTCCACTAATTGCATATCCCTGGCCTAGACCATCTTTATATAGAGCAACAATTCTTTTTTTCAGATCCTCAGAGAGTTCTTTGCCATGCGGTGCCATGTTGAACTTCCAGTGACCAGTATGATAGATTGAGAGCGCTAACACCAAATTTAACACACCTGCTCCCCATTCACACCTGAGACCTTGTAACACCAACGAGTCACATAAGACCAGGGAGGGGGAAAATGGCTAATTGGTCACAATTTGGACATTTTTTACTTAGGGGTATACTCACTTTTGTTGCCAGAGGTTTAGAAATTAATGGCTGCATGTTAAGTTATTTTGAGGGGACAGCAAATTTACACTATTAAACACGCTGTACACTTACTACTTTTCATTGTAGCAAAGTGTCATTTTTTTCAGTAATGTCACATGAAAAAAATAAACTATTTACAAAAATGATTCCTCTTAATACCTTATTTCAGATAGTTTGTTAGGTCACATGACCTCTGGCCGCTCTGATCTAAGTGCTACACCGCAAAGGGGCAGAAACCCCCCCCCCCCCCCTCTGACATTAGCCAGTAGGTCAAGCGACCGCTGTGCTGTCTGCTCAGCCCCTCCGGCTGTAGCCCTTAGATCAGGGGAGGAGAGTGGCCAAAGGTCACATGACCAAACAGAAGTGAAGGAGAGAGGAAGCGAGTTCCCAGTTTGGGCTCCCACTTTAATAAAAAGCCACAAAAAACAATCTGGAAAATACAAAAGGGAACTGAACCACAATCTTTCGTATGAAAATAAAAATTCTATGCTTATTTATCCAACTAAAATAATTTTGTACAATTTTATTTTAGTCCTGATTAAAATAAATACAAAAAACGACTAGAAACTTTTTTTTTTTTTTTTTTTTTTTAGAGGTCCACCCCTCCCCCCTCCCCCCCCATTTTCACCTTGTGATTCTGCCAGGACACACTTCCTTTCCTAGAGAAACTGCACTTACTCACTATAGTGCATCTATGGAGGAGCAGTGCTGTTACCCTAAAACCAGATGTTAGGACTTCGTAACACTTCCTCTGCTCCATAACATAGAAGGAAGGCATTCCTGGCGAAACCTGCTTGAAAACACTGGCAGGATGAAGAGGAATTTTTCTTTTTTAACAGATGTAACAAAATCACTCAATTATATATTTAACAGACCAGAAAGGAACATAACAGCCGTCCATGTTAAGGGTTTCTGTACACTTTAAAAAATAGTGACAAGAATTAAAATTATATCTCACTGTATGATTCATAGTTCTGATAGAACTTGCTTCTCCGATCATCACAATGGGCAGTCACTTCAGCTATACGAAATTTCCACATGCTCCCATACAAAGTAATTGTATTATACATTTATACAAGTCACACAAACCAAAGCTCTGGAGAATTTGGGAAGGCAAGGTAAAAGGCACTATGTACATGGTAACAGTATGCAGCAATGACAGACATGGATGATGTTCACAAGAATACCATATATTATTACTTAAAACCACTAAAAACATATTTAATCACATTCAGCAGAACTGGTGCCTATTTACGATGAATTTAAAAGATGCATTGCTATGTTGTGTTATTTGCAACGTTTATACAGGTCTCTGGCTTAAAAAATAAAATAAAAAAAGTCTTCAACATTGCAATAGAAGCAAAGTCGTTGCAGCAGCTTGGCTGTGTGCTCATTTTAAAGTCAGGAGGGAGAATACACAGTTTGTGGATGAAGAACTACATAGCAGTAGCTGAAACATTTATTTCCTCGTAGGCTTGTTTTCCAGAAGTAGGATGACAAGTCTGTTGCGCAGGGATTTTACTTTGTTTGTATACATCATCTGGTAAGTCCTTGTGAGTTTCTCTCGCAGGGCTTGGAGAGGCGATGGGCTGTGACAGTCAGGGATATTCAACAAGGTATGGAACAATTCTACCCACAACTCCCCATTTGGCAATCTAAAAATAAAAAAAAATAAAAAAAATTTAAAGTTAGATATACAACAAAAAAACAAAATCACACAATTATTAATCAATATGGTTCACTAAAGGAGGCAAGTAGGATAGCAAAAGGAAAAAAAAAAAAAAAAAAAAATAAAAGACAAAAAAGGAGGCCAAACACATTGTAAGGGGTACCAAAGCACAGAAACCGGAGGAAATTGCTAATGGAGATAAAACCTTGTTAGATACATTAGTGGTAGAAAGAAAAAAAAATACAATGGGATTAGTAAAATGTAAACTGCACACATGTTGAGGGAGGCCGGGATAAAGCAAATCATTTAAACAATTACTTCTTTTCCACCTTCTCAGAAATACATTGTACAATAAATAACAAGTCAAGTAATTATATTGGTTCTAGTAACGGCGGTTCATTTTTAGGTAGCAGTGGAACCGGCTCAGTTAAAGATTAATAAAGCAATGGGCCCTGATGGTATTCATCCCAGAGTTCTAAGAGAACTTTGAGGTACAGTTGTTGGACCATTAATGGATCTTTTTAAATCAATCTCTTCTAACAGGAGAAGTTTCCCATGACTGGCAGACAGCTAATATTGTACCTGACCACAAGAAGGACATCAGGGTAGAAGTTGGCAATTACAGGCCAGTGAGTTTAACTTCGTTTGTATTCAAGTTAACAGAATTAAGAATGAAATCGAAGTTAATAGTCCTTGATGAAGTCACGTGGTGTGTGCTGCAATTTTATAAAGAAGCATAATTTTATATAAATAAACTGGTTATATATGGTTTTACACTATTGGGAGCATCCTCTTCATTTCCACATGGCATGTGAGTAACCAACATTGCAGGTAAGATGCTCTTAAAAGGGACCAGCACACTTGCCCTCCAGGAAGTACATCCAACAGGATACGAGCAGCCTAGTGAGAGGGAGGCCATACTACAGGATGTTCTTCACTGGATAACAGGCAATCATACGTTGGATAGAATTACACAGGTGCTGCAACATATCATTAAAAAGGGATTGCAAAGGTGTGTTAAAAAAAAAAAATTTACAAAGATGTCACTTACCTGCTCTGTGCAAGGGTTTTGCACAGAGCAGCCCTGATCCTCCTCTTCTGGGGCCCCCGGGCGGCATTCCTGGCTCCTTTTCATCAAGTGCCCCCACAAAGAGCCGCATTCCATGGGGCACTCGTGTGGGCACGCTCCCGAGTCCTCCTGCGTCCATTGACACAGACAGCAGGACTCATCCCGCCGCTGGGTCACTGAATTTGATTGACAGCAGTGGGAGCCAATGGCTCCTGCTGCTAGCAATCTATCCAATGAGGACCCAAGACAACGGCTGGAGCGGCTGTGCTCGTTCCTGGAATAATCGGGTTCAGGTGAGAAAAAGGGAGGGCTCTGGGGGGCAGCTGCAGCACAAAAGGTTTTTCACCTTAACGCATTAAGGTGAAAAACCAACGGTTTACAATTCCTTTAAAGTGGGAACACAGAGGTTGACGGGAAGTGGTCTCAAAAGCACTGTATATAGTTTATTCTTCAATGACTGCACATTAGTTAAAGATGAATAGTCACATACATACACACACACACACTGTATTATATATATATATATATATATATATATATATATATATATATATATATATATATATATATATACACACACACACACACACACACACACATACACATACACATACACATATATACACACACACACACACACACACACATATTCGTATATAAATGGACAGGTTTGATGTTATGAACTGGAATATACAGTGATATCTTGCATGATTTATACATTTTTGTCATATTGTATTTGGTATATTGGCGTTTTGTATGATTTATGGTATCATTAGGTGGTAGCGCTGCACTTATCGCGATCGAATACGTATATGAATTGTTGGCATACAATTGTGTGCATGCAGCAACTATAACTATTCTACATGCACACTTTTACACATACATACATATATTTCAGTTTATAACATTGTTAAACGCATAATGGGGACACTATCATAGTTAAGGTACAGAGTATTTGATGCGAACAGGGAGTGCAGGGGTTAATCGTACAAGTAAATGGAGTCACTCCTGAAAAGAAGGATCATTGATCACTTAAAAAACACACAACTTGCTGGACCCAAGGAAGATCATGTCAGCCTAATCGAATTGAATTTCTTTACTATATTACCAATGTTTTGGACCAGGTTGGTGCTGTGGACATAGCATATCTTGATTTCAGCAAGTTCAGTGGATATGTAGTTGGCTAAAAGATACCAGAGTGAGATTGTAAATGGGGTCCACTCACTATTGGTGTTCCACAAGGCTCTGTACTAGGTCCTGTTATATATATATATATATATATATATATATATATATATATATATATATATATATATATATCAGAGGTAGCGAGTCAGTCAACAGTAAGTGGTTTCAAACATGCTTGGGACAAAACAGATCTATACTGAACGGAAAAAAAAACAAAAACGGACATATGGCAGACTTGGACCACTTGGTCTTTTTTCTGCCGTCACTTTTCTATTGTTCTAAGAATAATAAAACCCAACTTACCGTCTAAAAGTTCCTCCCGTCTTCCAAGCACCACACTCCTCACGGACTTTCATGTAGTTGCCAAACAGCATGCAGTAAACTGTTCCAGCTATGCCAAAGTAGTCTGTCTGGAAACGAAGAAGCCAATACAATGTCAGTACTCCATTTGTAGTATCAGATGTAGGTAGATACGTATGCGTTTATTACATGTACACACTCACAAAAAGAGCAGTCATAAAACAGATAATCAGCTCCCATACAAATAAAAATTTTAGACTGAGAGGCATCACTAGGCAGCTTAAAACAATGAAGTGCCATGACTTTAAAGAGACCCTGCCATCGGGCCTTTCATTTCAACAATCATCTCCCTAAAAGATTAAATGTATCTTTTAATGCATACTATTTACGTATAAAATCTTCCCTTGTGTAGACATCCACAAGACCCGAGACTGCTGCTGGGCACCACAATCTTGAATGTGATGCCAGCAGCACCAGCTGACTATCAAGTTAGTAGGTACATTGCAAGCGATTTAAAAATAATTTGAAAATAAAAAAGTGCTGCTAGTAAGCATTTCATATACTTGATGTTTCTGTGTGTTTGGCTGCATTTTTTTTAGTTGTGAAAGTAAACTAAAATTACTTTAAAGTAGAACTGTCACCATTACATGCTTGTGGGTAGAATTGTTATTGTATTAAATATAGAGACTTGCAGATTAGCCAATAAATTGATTATGTTAGTGCAACACCATGACATCAATCATTCTGAGTCTTGATTTCTCTCTAAAGGCACAAAAAGGATAGTATAGTAAGACCGCTTGAGATAAAAGCGGTCTTCGCGTCAGATTCGCCGCAAGTTTACTTATCAGCGGTGGGAGAAATGCCCCCCTCCCGCTGCACCCGGTCGTCTCCGCCACTTACCGGATCCATCGGTAGCGGTGGAGACAATCCGACGTTTTCCCCTGCTGGGCAGGAAGTCGAGTGAGGGAATGATAGCCCCCACTCGACTATATGCCCTTGGGAGGACAGGAGCGGTGTCAAAACGTCACTTTCACCCTCTGGCCTTAAGAAGGACCATTAAAAAAAAAAAAAAAAAAAAAAACTTTAAAAATGGCTTTTTAGTGAAAATGTTAGATCGAGGTAGTTTTGACCACAGATCTCACATAGGGGTCCTGTCATGCTTTTTTTTATATTACAAGGGATGTTTACATTCCTTGTAATAGGAATAAAAGTGAAAATTTATTTTTATTTTTACACTCCTTTTAAAAAATAAAAATAAGGAAGAAAAAAAATGAATACATTTAAAGTGCCTCATCCCTCCGTGCTGGCGTGCAAAAGCAAACGCATACGCAAGTCTCGCCCACATATGAAAACGGTATGCAAACCACACATGTGAGGTATCGCTGCGATTGCTCGATTGAGAGCAACAATTCTAGCACTAGACCTCCTCTAACTCAAAACTGGTAACCTGTAGAACATTTTAAACATTGCCTATGGAGATTTACAAGTGCCAAAGTTTGTCGCCATTCTGCGAGCGCAACTTTGAAGCGTGACGTGTTGGGTATCAATTTACTCGGTGTATGATTATCTTTCACATTATCTTAATTAAGAAAAAAAAAAAAAGAAAAAAAAATGCAAAATTGCATTTGTAAGACCGTTGCGTAAATAAGGTGTGACAAAATATTGCAACAAATGCCGGGACACATTGCTGAAATTTGACTAGAGTAGACAAGACTTTCATAGCAGCCTTATTTTTGCTGTTAATGAATCAAAGTCTAGCAAAGAAGAAGATCAGAATAACCTGCAAACCAGGATGTTTCTATAAAAGTAGGCCAGAGAAATAGGAGAGACTGCACAGCAACATCCAGTATGCAGGCAGAGGTCAGGGTAAGCTCGCTGATGGAGAGAAACTCATGTGCAGTATAGAGCAGACTCAGCAAGCAGTATTATCTCCTTAAATTCTTCTAGTTCAGGGTTTCTCAACCTTTTTTCAGTCAAGGCACCTTTGAAAATGCTGCACAATCTTGAGGCACCCCATTATAAAAGTTTAAAACTGAAACCAATAGTTTTACATAACGCAACAACTACACACATAGGACACCAAACGTTCAAGGAGATTATTCTTCCAAAAGCATCCAACGCACTATTCCCAGCACACACATACATTCCTGTATAAATGGCTGTGCATACAAGTGGGTGCTGAAGCGACCACCAGCTGAGCAAAAAGAACGTCGCCGGCACACCAAGGATCTTCGGAATGGGTCCTAAGCTTTAAATCAGCAAATCACACCATTACAGCAGTTTGCAAAGTTTCGGAGCCACGCAGGACCCCTTCATCAGGCATGTGACAAAGTCTGATACAGAACAACAATTTTTTTTTTTTTTTAAAGAACCATCCACCAATTAGTGAGCAAAAACAGCTTTAGCCAGGTCCCTTGACGTCAAATGATGTCATATTTCCCACCATTAACCTAAACGTTTAAAATCGTGACACAACACCTTCTGCATCTAGAGACAGTAAAGTAGTGATCATTCTTCCAAAGCAAACACACCTTTGCACACTGGTACGGACTAGTATTCCAATGTTTTCCTTCTCCCTCACTAAGCTAATGTGACACCAGAGCTGATGGAGAGGGGCAAACAAATATGCTATGTCCAACATCCTCCTTATCAACCGATGATGTAATTGGCTGTTAGGATATCGTGGCTGGAAGGTTGTAATGGTGCACAATGAAAACTGGTAGCTTTATGTAACTAATAGACAGGCTTGATCTGCCCACTGGCTTATATGCAATTTTTGAGCAATTTCTAGGCATTTTGCCAAGGCACTCCTGAAGACACCCTGATTGAAAAAGGCTGCTCTAATTCACAGTATGATCTAGCACACAGCAAAGTTCTGATGGTAGGCTTGCAAATCAGTATGGTATGCTGACTGAGCCAAGGACAGCTGTGGGAAAAAAAAAAAAAACATGAGCTGAAAAAAAAATAATGGGCTACACACATCGTGTTAGTCTGGAAGAGATAAAAAAAGGAGGAAGACTTAAAGTGATACTAAAGTCTTGTTTTCGTTATACTTACCTGCTCTATGCAGTTGGTTTTGCACAGGGCAGCCTGGAGCCTCTTCTTCTTGGGTCCCTCTTTGCTCCTAGCCCCTCCCTCCAATCAACTCCAAGCAACTTGCTATGGGGGCACCCAAGCCGAGCTGCAGCTCCCTGTGTACATTCAGACACGGAGCTGCGGTTCAACCCCCTCCCCAGTCTCCTGATTGTCTAACTGACTTTGATTGACAGCAGCGGGAGCCAATGTCGCCACTGCTGTGTCTCAGCCAATCAGGAGGGGGGGGGAGTCCAAAGATCAAGGCAGTCGTGCACATCGCTGGCTCGAGAGGGGACACAGGTATTAGGGGGGCTGCTACACACAGAAGGTTTTTTTAATGTATAGAATGCATTAAGATAAAGAACCTTCTGCCTTTAGAATCACTTTTAGGGCCAGTTCACATTACATGCAGTCCAGTGCGTTTTTTTTCTGCATATAAAGTAGGTTATTTGGTTTTAAATGACATAGTTCACACTAGTGCTTGCAGTTCCAGTAAAAAGTAGAACATGCTGCATTTTTTTTCTGTACTGGAAATCTGTAAAAACACATCAAAAAACGCTCTGCAACACACATCCTTAAGGTTAAGAAAAAGAAAAAAAAAAGCGAGGGGAAAAATGCATTGGACTGCATCAAAAACGCACACAGAAAAACACGCATGCAGAAAAGCAACTGGAATGCATCCGGACTGCGTTTCTATGGTGTGAACTGGCCCTAAAAAAAAAGGCAAGTCTAATCTGAGAACGGGGAATCCTCTGGGTCTCCTGGATAACCCAAAAAGGAAGCCTCCTACACCCTACAGGTCAGCATCAACCTTAAATTTATATGATGTTAAAAAAAACAAAAAACAAAACACACACGGCTGACAGTATTTGCAGATCAATAAATGGCAGTACCACTCTCATTCTGACTACAGGTTTCATTGCACGCTTACCTGATAGTTCCAGGGCTTATTTGTCAACATTTCCACACATTGAAATCCTGAGGTTTCACACTTTGCTTTGAAAGCTGTTCCTTTTGGGAAGAGGGTCATATCTATGCTCTGACCCAAATCAATGAGAGAAAGTCCATGTGATACCAGATCCAGCGAACAAGACTCGTGATCTATAAAGCTGGGAAGCACAGAAAATTGTATTGTAAGATATATATATAGTGCTATACATGTACACACAGAGCGCACACGTAGAAAGAATATATTTTCAATTCATAGTTTAAAGGGGTTGTAAAGCTTTGTGTTTTCTCACCTTAATGCATCCTATGCATTAACGTGAAAAAAAAACACTTTGCACTTACCTGAGCCCCTAATCTCAGTGGGCGCGATCCCGCGTTGTTTTCCCCAGCTCCTGTGGGCTCTTCATTGGATGAACGATAGCAGTGCAGCCATTGGCTCCCACTGCTGTCAATCAAATCAATGATGCGGCACACGGGGGCCGAGTGATACAAGCTAACCCCCTTGGGAGAGCGCCTCCCAGAGGGGAGTTAGCTCTTTCGGCTCCTCCCCACGACAGCCACCGAGGGACCCCAAAAGACGAGGCCTACAAGGCTTACTATCAGCCACTCACAGCGCCGGATCCACGATACCCGGAAGACATGCCGAGGCAACACGTTAGCTCACTCGGCATGGATCGGGTGAGATACCGGCGCCTCGTTCTAAGGTGAGCATTTCATAATGAGCTATAATGCGCTGCATACTAGCTCATTATGCCTTTGCAGGTTTTTTTTTTTTTTTTTTAAAGGTGTGGGTTTACTACCGCTTTAAAGTGTATTTGCAGAGTTTACAAAATACTACTACTAGAATAATCGATCAATAAAGCAGCACAGGGGCCTTGAGTGTCGATTTAAGGAAACACTTTTTTGTACCATCCTACGCTGTTTTAAATTAACCATTTCATTTGCGAAAAGCATTTCAAAAGGGGTAGTTCTTTAAAAATGACCAACTATGCTTTTTATATTCAATACCTTTGATTATCTCTCTGGCGTAAATGCTCACTTGCATAGATGACGGGACGAACTGACTGTTGGGATGCCTGGTCCCAGCATCTCATGAACAATCACTCAGCTACAACAGCACAGCTTGCCCAACCACACATGTGCATTCTGCTTTCATGGCAGCAACTGAGCTCAGTATTCTGCAAGTGAGAGACAGCAGGCAGCACGTGTGGTTAGGCAAGCATTTCATTCCTGAGTACTTAATTGTGAGACGTTGGAACTGTGCCTCCAAACAGCAGGACAGAGAGGGGGAGACCACAGTGGAAGCAGATTCAAAATTAAGGACCATTTTTAAAAATGGGGGATAGTATTTTAATGTACAGCCGTGGCCAAAAGTTCTGAGAATGACACAAATATTAATTTTCACAAAGTCTGCTGCAGCTGAAGCTGCTGGCCATTCACTTCCTAGATTTACAGAGGCATACCCCCAGCTCTGTATCTCTCATTGGCCCTGTTATGACTCATCCCCCCTCCCTTCCTGGCAAACTGTCAGGAATATTATAGAGAGAGAGCTGTGCATGATGTCATAAGCCTAGGCTTTTTACCAGAAAAAGAAACAGGAAGTGGGCTGTATAAGGTATTTACTGGCAGAAAAAATTCCTATCCAAAGTTAAAACAAGGGTAGAAGATTTATTAGATGGAAAGATGAAAAAATGACTGAAGGTCCGCTTTAAGTTTATGCAAAAAGAAAGTCAATATTTGCAGTGCCTACCCTTCTTTTTCAAGACCTATGCAATTTGCCCTGCTGTCAGCTTCTGGGCACATCCTGGCTGATGGCAGCCCATTCTTCATATTGGAGTTTGTCAGAATTGGTGGGGTTTTTTTTTTTTTTATTGTTTACCCGCCTCTTGAGGATTGACCACAAGTTCTCAATGGGATTAAGGTCTGAGGATTTTCCTGGCAAGGGACCCAAAATGTTGATGTTTTGTTCCCCACGCAACTTAGTTATCACTTTTGCCTTATGGCAAGGTGTGCCATCATGCTGTAAAAGGCATTGTTTGTCACCAAACTGTTCTTGGATGGTTGGGAGAAGTTGCTCGGAGGATGTTTTTGTACCATTCTTCATTCATGGCTGTGTTCTTAGGTAAAAATTATAAAAGTGAGCCCACTCCCTTGGCTGAGAAGCAACCCCACAAATGAATGTCTAGGGATGCTTTACCAGTGGCATGTCACGGGACTGATGGTAGCATTCACAGTTTATTCTCCGGACAAGATTTTTTCTGGATGCGCCAAAAAAAAAAAAAAAAAAAATCGGAAAGGGGATTAAGAGAAAATGACTTGACCCCCAGTCATCAGCAGTGTAATCTCTGTACTTTTTGCAGAATATCAGTCTGTCCCTGATGTTTTTCCTGGAGAGAAGCGTCGTCTTTGCTGCCCTCCTTGACACCAGGCCATTCTCCAAAAGTCTTCGCCTCATTGTGCCCGCAGATGCACTCATACTGGCATGCTGCCATTCCTGAGCAAGCTCTGCACTGGTGGTGCTCCTATCCCACATCTGAATCAACTAGGAGACGGTCCTGGCGCTTGCTGGACTTTCTTGGGCGGCATGAAGCTTTCTTCACAAATTTATTTTTTATTTAACCACTTCAATACCGCGTCATAGTCATATGACGCCCACAAGGTGGATCTCCCATCCTGGGTGGGCGTCATATGACGTCCTCGCATTCCCGGCCGCCTGGGGGGCGCGCGCCCGCGGCATCGCTCGGGACCTGGTGCGAGTGCCCGGCAGGCCGCGATGTCCGCCGGGCACCCGCGATTGCCCGTTAAAACAACGGGACCGTGGAGCTGTGTGTGTAAACACACAGCTCCACGTCCTGTCAGCAGAGAGGAGACCGATCATGTGATCCCAGTACGGAAGAACACATGATCGGTCTCCTCCCCTTGAGTCCCCTCCCCCACAGTTAGAATCACTCCTATAGGGACACACATAACCCTAGTGTTAACCCCTTCCCTGCCGGTCACATTTACACAGTAATCATTGCAATTTTATAGCAACGATCGCTGTGTAAATGTGAATGGTTCCAAAAATGTGTCAAAAGTGTCCGAAGTGTCCGCCGAAATGTCGCAGTCACGAAAAAAAAAAAAAAAAAAAAAATTCAAAAAAAATAACCCCTATTTTGTAGACGCTATAACTTTTGCGCAAACCGATCAATATACGCTTATTGCGATTTTTTTTAACAAAAATATGTAGAAGAATACGTATCGGCCTAAACTGAGGAAAAAAATGGGATATTTATTATAGCAAAAAGTAAAAATGTGTGTTTTTTCAAAATTGTCGCTCTTCTTTTGTTTATAGCGCAAAAAAAAAAAAAAACGCAGAGGTGATCAAATACCACCAAAAGAAAGCTCTATTTGTGGGAAAAAAAGGACGTCAATTTTGTTTGGGAGTAACGTCGCACGACCGCGCAATTGTTAAAGCGACGCAGTGCCGAATCGCAAAAAGTGCTCTGGTAAGGAAGGGTGTTTAAAAGCCCTGCATTGAAGTAGTTAAGGATTGCAGTGCAAATGGTTTTCATGGGATTCAGCCAATTTTCACGGCAGAGGGCCCTTGCAATTAATTGCAATTCAGCTAAACACTCTTCATAACATTCTACTGTATATGCAAATTGCCATCAGAAAAACTGAAGCAGCAGACTGTGAAAATTTGGGTTATCAAAGCTTTTGGCCATGGCTGTACAGACAACTGTAACATGTATGGATTTTTAAAAAGTGTTTTATTAAAAGGTAAACCAACCCTTTACACAGCGGTGCCTCTATAATCCTTTCTGTGATCAGTTTTAAATGCACCCCTTTTCTCTTTGTTTAATATGCACCTCTCCTTTCCTTAAAACATGCAACTTAAATAGACTAAAAACTTTAAGTCATATGCCAGTTCCACAATATCAGCCCTCATCTAGATCTCTAACCACTTTCTCTGGCAATGCAAGATGGAGGCACCCAAGAAATGGTTGGAGCATATTATTATTATTATACAAGATTTATATGCAGCACTTTACAATATAAAAAAGGAGACAATACAGTTATAATACAAAAAAAAACACAAGAGGATTAAGAGGGCCCTGCTAAGAAGAGCTTACAATCTTGTGCATAGTACTGATTTCATTGATTGCAAGATGGAGGCAGCTAGGAAAATTATTGAGCATAGTACTGGCTTATTGATTATGCATCTAGAAGGTGGTTTTTAACCACTTAAGGACCGCCTCACGCCGATATAAGTCGGCAGAATGGCACGGCTGGGCACAAGCACGTACCTGTACGTGTCTCTTTAAGAGCCCAGCCGTGGGGCGCGCTTGCGACCTGGTCCTGAGCTCCGTGACCATGGCCGCGGGACCAGCGGACCCGATTGCCACTGGTGTCCTGCGATCGGGTCACAGAGCTGAAGAACGAGGAGAGGTCTGTGTAAACAAACCTCTCCCCGTGCTTCCTACTGAGCCTGTCACTGATCGTCTGTTCCCTGTCATAGGGAAAGACGATCAGTGACGTCAGACGCCAAGCCACGCCCCTACAGTTAAAAAAACAAAAAAAAACAAACAAACACACACTTAACCCCACCCCCTAGTGGTTAACTCCTTCACTGCCAGAGTCATTTACACAGGAATCAGTGCATTTAAATAGCACTGATTGCTGTATAAATGACAATGGTCCCAAAAATGTCCAATGTGTCCGCCATAATGTCGCAGTCACAATAAAAATCGATCGCCGCCACTAGAAAAAAAAAAAATTAATAAAAAATTATTTAAAACTATCCCCTATTTTGTAAACGCTATAACTTTTGCGCAAACCAATCCATAAAATCGCTAATTGTGATTTTTTTTTACCAAAAATATGTAGAAGAATACGTATTGGCCTAAACTGAGGAAAAAAAATATGTTGTTTTTTTTTTTTTTTTTATATATTTTTTGGGGATATTTATTATAGCAAAAGGTAAAAAATATAGATTTTTTTTCAAAATTGTCGCTCTATATTTGTTTATAGCGCAAAAAATAAGAACCGCAGAGGTTATCAAATACCACCAAAAGAAAGCTCTATTTGTGGGAAAAAAAAGGACGCCAATTTTGTTTGGGAGCCACGTAGCACGAACACACAATTGTCAGTTAAAGCAACGCAGTGCCGAATCGCAAAAAGGGCCTGGTCCTTTGGCTGCAAATTGGTCTGGGGCTTAAGTGGTTAAGCTCAACGGTTTATGTTTAAAAGCAGTAAAAAATAAAAAACAACATATACACACACACACAAAATGGATTGCTTTAAATCACAACTCAAAAGCTTCCAAATAAGTCTGATTTCTCCACAAACAATAACCAGACTGACACCTTGTGGAGGCAAAGGGAGCTGCATTTCTGTAGGTCCTAATCAGGACTTCATTGAGACAGTGAACTAATGTGTGTTCATAAAATCATTGCCATGTTCTTATTCAACAGTTTTGTACAATCTAATAAATGGGATAAAATAAAACAGGAAACTTACTTTTCACCAAGAGCAAAGTTATCAGGTTTTATATCACCATGGATGATGCCAATGTTATGTAGCTGTTCCACTATGTACAGGATATTGATGGCAAAATACATGACTAATGGCACAGGCATCACCTTTTCTGACAATTTCTTGTAGAGGTTAATAGCATTCTAGAGAAAGAAAACGAGTGTTTGAATTAGCAGGACAGTGAGCCATTGTTTCAAAAATCCAAAAGGCATTACTATTACATTAGAAACACATTTAACTTGTCTAGAAAGCTGTGTTCTAATACTCACATACATAGTACAAACTTAAACAAATTAAGATATTCAAAAAAAATAAAAAAAGGCTTATAGAAATATGTGCACGTTATCAACAAAATAGAAGAATACTAGAAAAACCCTAATTCACCACCTCAACAACCTTGGATACACGAATTAAATATTATGATGCATGTAAGATTTATCTTCAAACCATTTCAGCAAGTTTCAAGACCACAGGTGAATACAATTAACCTGCCCCCCCCCCCCCCCCCCCCTTTCTATCCTCCTTTATTCCCCCCCCTCTATCCTTTTTTTTATGACAGAGAAACTAAAAATCATGTAAAATGGAGTCTAAAGTTCCAAGTGCTGGCTGAAAGTAAGAATACAGCATTTACATGCAATATTTCATATCACCCAATAATAAAATACTAATCTCTGCACAGATTAGGCAATCATGCACCAGATCATCCATTGCAGATAGTAGACTGAACTAAAACGTGTTCCGCTGAGTGTTCATCATTTGTTTACAAGACTGCCAGGGATTTATGTTCACCTAGTAATGGAGCTCAACTAAAAAGTTAAACACACATGCAAAACAACCCTTTAAGAGACAGCCTTGGTCTTACCAAAAGGGACCCATAGCTGTAGAGATCTCCAACCAATACACTTCCATTCTGGAATATATGTGCAGAGTGGAAACTGATGAAGAGATGTCTTAGCGATGGACTAATCCGTTGTGAAATCTGTGTACCAATGTAAAACTCCCAGGGCTTTGCAGGCTTTTGTACCTGTGTCCAAGAAAAATAAAAAGCACATTGATTCCGAATCTCTATACAATGACCACATCCGTTTTATGAAAAGGTTGAAAATTACCTTTAGGATAACTTTAGGATTGTGTTGGGTTTGTGTACCCAATATAGAAGCTTGATAAACGTGTGCAAAAGCCCCTTCTCCAAGCAAATGATCAACGTGGAATGACTGGGATCCTAAAAGAGAAGAAGTGGCATTACAAATCAAACATTTGTGACCAATACCGCTAATTGTGCAAGGATATCGGTCTACTGTTCAGACGGGTATAATTACAAGTCTGCCTTACCCAGCTTTGCCTCCATTTTAGCCTTGAAGGATGGCATGTTTGTTGGCCATTGATGGTAGTTGCTCAGGGAACTTGGTGGTGTGGGCAATTCTGACAGAAGGCCGGTAATCAAGTTGTCATCCCAGGCATTTTCAACCACTACTTCTTCTAAAGAGAAGGAGGGGAAAACAAAAAAAAAAGTATGCAAACTGTAAGATAGGTTAAAGGGAAATTGTATTACACATTACATGTTATGCCTGGACATTGCTGACCATTTACCAAGTCGTGGCATAGTGTGATCTTGGGGTCAGCCTCCATGGGCAAGTTCCTTTCTTTTCTTCCCATCCCTGGTACCCTTTCTTATACTCCACACTTCTCTTCTATACTAGCCCCTCTTATGCAAGATCCTTTTCTTGTAGTACATTACAGGGACACAATTCTAAGTCTTCAACCAGGGGTCTCCAAACTTTATAAACAAAAGGGCCAGTTTACGGTCCTTCAAACCTTAGGGGGGCCGGACTGTGGCCAGTGGGAGGAGGAAAAAAAAAAAAAAAAAAAAAAGTTGTGGGATCAGTGGCCCCATCTTTGGTGTTAGTAGAAGGAAGAGTAACCCATCATTGGTATCAATGGTAATAATAGTGCCCCATAATCAATTTTAGTGGGAGGAATAGTGCGCCATCGCTGTGGTGTCAGTGGGAGTAATAATGTCCTATCATTGGTATCAATGGGAAGAAAAGTGCCCCATGGTTAATGTCAGTGGGAGGAATAGTGCTCCATTGTTGGTGTCCATGGGAGGAATAGTGCCACAACGGCCATATAAAAGCAAAGGGTCGCATCCGGCCCCCAGGGCCCAGTTTGGAGACCACCATCTTCGACCATGGGTTAGTTACCTTCAGGTGATTGGACAATGGTGAAAAAAAGCTGCAGAGACCTAGCATAAACCCCTCCCACTACCAGCAAGCCTCAATTTTGTAGCAAGTAATAAAGCAAGTAACAGAGTAGGATACATTACTGTTTCATGTAGTGTACCCCAAGAAAAGTATTTTACAAGTAAACAAAAAATGACATGTCCAACAATGCATCACACCGCGTGATTTTACAAGTCGACCTTGCATCGTCTTCCCGATGTGGGCCCCAAGGCTCAGCTGAGGGGTCAACTGATCCTGGAAAAGCTGAAAAGGGGAAGCCGCAGTGGTTAGGTAGCAGCTAGGAATCTATAGAGAAGAGTTAGAAGAGTTAGAAGAAAACAGGGCATTGAGAAGATGTCTGTTCACCTAAAAGACACAATAAAAAAGCAGAGGCTTGCTAGGACCGGGAGGCGTATGCTATCGCTGTCCTTACAGCTTTGTTAACCAGTGTCCAAATACCTGAAGATGGCTTCATAACCCATGTTCTATGACCAAGACCCTGAGTTCTGTAATGTTTAATTAAAAAAAAATAAAAATAAAAAAAAAAAGGAACTTGCACCTCATTTACATGGCCAAGTTGGTCAGGGTGTAGAACATATTTTGCGAAAAACTGTACCTGGGAGTCCAGGTGGATGCAGACAGCCACGGGTGTGAAGCCTGTACAAAGCAATGACAGGTTGACAGCAGCCAGAACTGTCTGCTGGTGTTTGAAGTAATCATCTGTGGTTAAGACAGATAATCCCCCCTGGATGCAAGTAGCCTGTGTCTAGAAATGATCATCTGTCATTTACTGTAGGTAATTGCTGACAGTACTTTGTATGGGCTTCCCGACAGCAGCTGTCCATATCCACCTGAGCTCTCAGGGCACATTCCCAACAGCCAATTGGGCCATGTGAAGACAGATTTCCTGTACCTCTTATTTCTCATTTCCATTTGCCCGTATTGTTCCTTTGCTATTGGTTGCAGTGCTCTACTACACTTGCAAAAGAATAAAAAAAAAAGTAATCGTCACTTTTAGTATTAGAAAAATGGCAAATCAAGCGCACACGTTTGTGCAGTGTGGGTGGTGTTTTGTGACTTAGGAGCTAAAAAGTCTGAGTTTCAAAGAGGTGCAGCAAGAGCTGTACTAAAATTGATGCCTCCGTCGCAAGCAGGCATAGGTTCATATTATTAGATCATTATTTAAAAATACCAGCAATTAAAGGGGAACTCTGGGAAAATATCCACCAATAGACATAAAAAAAAAAAAAAAAAAAAAAGATATACCAGGAGGTATCACAGGCTAGTTGCAAATTGCTATCAGAGAGGAAAGCCTGCCCTGTAGGTTGATGGTGGTCAGGGCTTACAGTACAGAGAACACAAGGTAGGGGATATCTAGAGTAGTGACTTTCACCAGAAGTGCAAAGAGCAAAAAAATAAAAAATAAGTCATACGGCGCCCAGTCAGCATAACAACCACTTCTCGGCCGTCATTCTGCTATAGGCCGGGCAGGAAGTGGTTAAAGAATTAAATGGCAATTTTTGTTTTTTGGTATTCCGATGCAGTGTATTTGTGCTTTAAGAGCATTTTCTAACATGTTTAAATCACATGCTTAATATTTTAGAGAGGTTTGATATACAGCAAGGATAAAATTGGAAGTTGGAAAATATTGCGCCGAGTATGAATAGTTTATAGTGGAGCTGCAAACATGGCCGATAGACTAACAGAAGAATGGTTTGGAAAAAGTATATATGTTGCGCTCAGAGGTATACGTGTATGATCACTCTTACATAACGTTCTTATACGTGTAGTTTATGAAAAATATACAAATATATATCTTAAATAGATAAAACTGTATATAAAATCATATATAATATATTATAAATAAAACGACAGGAATGAAAACTGAATAAAAAATTGTGAATAAATGTGGTGAAAGTGATCTTGTGACAGATAAAATTCAATAAAGTTCAAAAAATTGGTGAACAATAAAAATTGTTGATATAGTGAATATAAAACATAAAACCATAAAATTGAATAAATAACAAGTGAATATTAGGTGAAAGAGGTCGCCAAACTGTATATATGCATTTATACAGTGGTATAGTCCAGTGGGTGACAATATATATAGTCCGGTGAGTGGCACAATATATGTGAATAGCCGTAGATGGAAAATATTCCTAAGTGGGGTGATAGTGATCCTGTCTGGTCGACATCAGCGCCTATTGCAAGGAGGCTTACCGGAAGTCACAGACTAAATGAGACGTACGCCTCATAAGTCGTGACAAGCTTTGTTGTGGAGGGTTACCGGGTCCCTGTTCCACGGATGAATTCCAGGATACATGCGCGTGAGAGGGCAGGGGGAATGCGGTCATCAAAATCTCCAATAGCATTTGGTCATATTTTGAGAAAAGAGAACTCGCATAGTGTGATACCGTAAAAATACTTTTAATGTAGTAAAAACAGATCAAAAAACACTCACATTTTAGAAGTAAAATTCAGGCTCATAGAATCGTCTTGGATATCAAAGGTGCTGCTGCTGTAGTCCACCCTTGGGTTACTACATTAAAAGTATTTTTACAGCATCACACTATGCAGTTCTCTTTTCTCAAAATATGACCGAATGCTATTGGAGATTTTGATGACCGCATCTCCCCTGCCCTCTCACGCGCATATATCCTGGAATTCATCCGTGGAACAGGGACCCGGTAACCCTCCACAACAAAGCTTGTCACGACTTATGAGGCGTACGTCTCATTTAGTCTGTGACTTCCGTAAGCCTCCTTGCAATAGGCGCTGATGCCGACCAGACAGGATCACTATCACCCCACTAAAGCCCCATACACACGGTCGGACTTTTTCATGGATTCTGTCCGATCGGACAATGTTGTTGAAAAATCAGACCGTGTGTATGCACCATCGGACAGTGTACGTCGGATTGTCAGACGGACAAAGTCTTATCTCCTGCTGGAAAGATTTGCCGACAACACGGTCCGATCACACCAAATCCGATCGTGTGTACGGTTGTCCGACCGGACAAAGTGCTACGCATGCTCAGATCACATTACAAGACAAAAGCTATTGGCTACTAGCCTCTACGTAGTCCCGTCGTAGGCAACAAACGTCACCACGTTCAGAAAGATCGGATTTTCCGACAACTTTGTCCGACCGTGTGTACGCAAAACCAACATCAGACAAAGTATGACGGACATGGTCCGACGGACCTGGTCCTCGGATAATCCGCGCGTGTGTATGGGGCTTTAGGAATATATTCCATCTACGGCTATTCACATATATTGTGCCACTCACCGGACTATATATATTGTGTCACCCACTGGACTATACCACTGTATAAATGCATATATACAGTTTGGCGACCTCTTTCACCTAATATTCAATTTTATGGTTTTATGTTTTATATTCACTATAATCAACAATTTTTATTGTTCACCAATTTTTATTGTTCACCAATTTTTATTGTTCACCAATTTTTATTGTTCACCAATTTTTGGAACTTTATCGAATTTTATCTGTCACAAGATCACTTTCACAACATTTATTCACAATTTTTTATTAAGTTTTCATTCCTGTCCTTTTATTTATAATATATTATATATGATTTTATATACAGTTTTATCTATTTAAGATATACATTTGTATATTTTTCATAAACTACACGTATAAGAACGTTATGTAAGAGTGATCATACACGTATACCTATGATATACAGCAAGGAACACCAGTTTTCTAGCATAGACTTGAACAGAAAACTTTTTTGAGCCCTTCTGGGAAAACCAAACATGCCAAAGATGACAAGGATAGAAAAAAGGCTTACCTGGAGCGTGAACCTCTGGCCGATTCTCTTCCTCTAGTCTGAATGGCTGTGTTTTTACACCCCAGGGATCTTCAATATCCAATGTGGTGCCCTTTAATGTCTCTGAGAGCTTACAGGCTGCCAAGAGATGCTCAGCATCCTCCAATTCAACATCCTCGACAATCTCTGAACTCTTTGTAGGAAAAATACTGCATGAAGAAGGTGAAGGGGCTATTTTGGAATGTTCTGGGCTGTGTTCTTGAATGGGGCTATAAAAACAGGAGAACAGCACACATTGATATTACCCTTTAAGAATTATTGCATGACACAAGAGTAAACAAAGTACAATTGAAGAGTGCTGTACCTGAGCTTCCTTATTTTGGATGGCTGGACAGTTTTATCATCAGAAGAGTCGAGACCCATATTACTGCTGCTGTCTGTACCTGCTTCAATTGCATTTTCTGTTAAAGGGAGAAACAATTTATAGCAATAACAAAACAATTTGCCCAAAAAAAAAAAGCCCAATGCCGTTTTATGTAAACTGCTACATTTTTAATGGTTGATACAAAATTTTACCTACAGAAACTGTTACTTTGTCCATTCAGCAGCACCGATACTACATTAGAGCCGCCACAAAGACCCCAGAGCTTCTGGGTATGGGGGAATATGTGGACATCCTCCCACGATGCAATGCTCAGACTAATGCCCCGTACACACGGTTGGAAAATCCGACCACAAAATCCATCGGATTTTTTCCGATGGACTTTGTCCGACACTGGTGTTGCATACACACGGTCGGACAAAGTTGTCGGAAAATCCGATCATTCTGAACGTGGTGACGTTTCTTGCCTACGACGGGACTACGTAGAGGCTAGTAGCCAATAGCTTTGGTCTTGTAATGTGATCTGAGCATGCGTGGCACTTTGTCCGTCGAAATTCGCTACACACGATCGGAAAAAGTCCGATAGGACTTTTGTCGGAAAATTTGAGAGCAGGAGATAAAAACTTTGTCCGTCGGAAAATCCGACGGAAAAAGTCAGATGGAGCCTACACACGGTCGGAATTTCCGACAACATTGTCCGATAGGACATTTTCCGGCGGAAAATCCGACCGTGTGTATGGGGCATTAGGGTGGCACAGTGGTGTAGTGGCTAGCACGCTCGGCTAGCAGTAAAAAGGGTCGCTGGTTCAAATCCCAACCACGACACTACCTGCCTGGAGTTTGCATGTTCTCCCTGTGCCTGCGTGGGTTTCCTCCCACACTCCAAAGACATGCTGGTAGGTTATTTGGCTTCTGTCCAAAATTGGCCCTAGTATATGAATGCGAGTTGGGGACCTTGGATTGTGGGCTCTTTGAGGGTAGGGACCGAAGTGAGTGTGCAATGTATGTGTGGAGCGCTGCGTAAATTGGCGGTGCTATATGGGTACCTTAAATAAATAATATAATAGATGAGCATCTTAATGAGAGACACAATGTACAGGGATAGGGACAATTGTAGACACGCACTCAGGTTGAACTGGATGGACTGGTGTCTTTATTCAACCTTACTATGTAACTATGCGACTTGGCAACCAAATGCCAGCCCACACATTTTTTTGAAATGGACACCAGCATAAAAACTGTGCTTGGAGGGTTCAACATGTCAAGGGGTGGGATAGGGAAGGGGAGTATAAGCAAGTCAAGGGGTGGGGTAGTTAGGAGATTTTCCCCTGAATGGGCAGTGACCTAGTCTCTTTCAAAAGATAAAATGCCTTTTTTACCCAACAAACCCCATATGCCAAAAGCCCTTGTTTCTTTGTTGGTAGTAACAAAAAATATACAGCTAAAATTTTAAAAAAAAAAATGTTGGGCCAGTTTTCCTTTAATTCTAATAAAAAAATAAAAATAAACAAAAAACACACACACACACAATCCATAACTATTTTTTTGAATCTTCCCCCTCAGCATCTGAAGGACCAGGCTTGTGTTTGCTTTGTAGATAAGTTTGTAATTACTAAGTCATTTTACAACGTGAATGAGTAGGGAGAGGGGGTGAGAAAGGAAAGAGGGAAGGGAGAAGAAAAAAAAAAAAAAAACCATGTATATGTATAGGGGGATTGAGTCTCGGTTCACATTGGTACGATGCGGGGGAAACCCTGCGAAACCACTGCCCTATGCAAACTAATGGGAGTGTCAATACAAAAAGTTAATGACACCCCCAGACCGGTTTGCAAATGGCAGTGCGAACTGTGAATTTCGGACAGGAATACGATCGCATGGGTGTGAATAGTTTTAGTAGCTCAGTGAACTACAATCCCAGAAGGCATTGCCAGAAGGAAGTAGAAAGCAGGAAGAGAAGCTTCCAGTGCATTTAAATGACTCACAAAATGGGATATCCAGAATACAGGGGTGAGTAACTTACAAAAAAAATAATAATACGCACATTAAGATCGTCATCAGTGTTAGACACGATTTATATAGGAATTAGATATTTAGTGTCAAAGGTGAACTTACGCTTTAAACATCTCAGCTGTAATAGAACTTATTTTTTTAGCTTGTCCAATGCTTCAGTTCAAGTTCACACCTCTGAATACAAAATTACTAGATGTACAAATGATGCACATGTGATCCGTTATGACACCAGCCAATGACTGTTTGGTTGAGAGCACAGCCAATGTGCAGTTAGCCTTTTTTTTTTTTTTAGACTGTTAAATCGATGGGTTTACTTCCGCTTTAAGAAATCTCATCGAAAATTATGAGCTACAGAGCCTTAGTTTAAACTAAGCTAGTTAATTGTGTACAAAATGCACTCCAAGTCCTATTAAACATGAACATGTAAAACATGGGAGTTTATCCTCTACCTTTATCCTCCAGGACCTTCCAGTTTTGCTCAGGCTGCTTGCTGCTAGCGGGCGTGGATGCAAATCGAGCGGATAGTGCAAAGTCTCCCGTATTGTTCGGACAGGGGGCCAGTGTTTTGTTACATCGAACAGCCCACACAGTGCAGTCATCTACCAGAGATTCAGCAGCTTTCGCCTCTTCCTATAAAACGGTGGTCGATAAAAAATAAGTTAGCCAAAATTTTACAACAGACAATTGCCACTTTTAATATTGTTCTGCCAATCAGATATTCCGGACATTATTCTGCTTAGTCATACCTGCTGCTATTCCAATAAAACTAGCAAATGCGTTTCAGTCACTTCTATGTTGTGAATGTTAGGGCTGGGTTCACACCTATGCGAATTAGATGCAGGAGAATGTGACTGGCTCCCTATGCACAGTGCGTCTTTGGCTCTGTTTCAGGGCCGAATTCAGGCATAGATTCTGCCCTAATTCGTCCCTGAAACGGGGAACAGGGATGCAGAATACCAAATACCAAATGGGGTTCCTAGCACCAAGTGGCCCCGAGATACGGGGCCCCAAAATGTAATTTTCTGCTGCAGAAAAGCGCTTGACTCGAGTATAAGCGAGGGGGGCATTTTCAGCACCAAAAAACTGGTGCTGAAAAACTCTGCTTATACTCGAGTATATACGGTAAATCGTTGCCATTACTAGTTAAAAAAAAATGAAATAAAAAAGTCCATACATCTCTCATAGTTTGTAGACACTATAACTTTTGCGCAAACCAGTCAATATATGCTTATTGGTGTTTTTTTTTTTTTTTTTTTTTTTTTTTTAAAACAAAAATATGTAACAGAATACATATTGGTCTAGATTGATGAAGAAATTAGATTTTGGTGTGGGTTTAGGGAATATGGAGATAAAATGACAATATAGAAACATATTACAGGCTGCAGGTGATTAAGACTTGGAAACAAGAGACTTGCATCACTTTCTACAGAGAAATTATAATTGAAATAATGGGACTTCACAAGACAAAAATGTCATTCTCGTTTCTGCCAGTCTTACAGGCAGGCTTTTTATTTTTTTCCCTTTGTTACCGACAGCGCCTTTAAATAAAGTCAATTTCAGAGAATAGACTACCAACACAGCTGTGCTGCAGTAAAACGATGGAGTAGCCTTGAATCAAAACTAGGTTTACCAGGATACAAGCAAATCAAATGCATTGCTATAACAAACTCTACTCTGTTTGCATCTCATTAGATGAGGGTCAACACGTTAGTGAGTAGTAAAGTGAGTAGTAACAGGGCCCGTTACTCCTAAAGGCTAAAAACAGCAGCAGTCTAGCCATATACTCTGAGGGCAGCTTTGTGTATATTCAAATAACTGCATTTTTATGGACAAAACATCCGTATACCATCTTAAATATTATTAGCAAAATAATTGAGCCGGTTAAATTTGGTCAGTGAATTGGAACTTACACTTTTAATTGTAGGTCTGAGTGCAGGACGCTCCCCAAAAGTCTTCACCTCTGTTGGTTTGACTTTAGAAGGTCTGCAAAAAAGAGAGAAAGAGTAAGAGAAAGAGAGAGAGGGGGGGGATTGGGACAAGATAAAAATCAGCATACAATTGAACAAGCTGTACATGAAAAAACCGACCAGAGGCGGTTGATTTTCTTTCCTTTAATCCGTGGTTGGAATAAAGAAAAAAAATAAATAAAAAATAAAAGAATCGCTCGATTAACTTATTGACTTGCAATAAGCATGCATGGTGGGAGCCGACTCTTCAGAGATCACACGCTGTATGCTTGTAGGTTAATACACGACTAAAGCTGTCCATAGACAGTTCAAACCATGTATGGGCAGCCAGCGGCTATAGTTTCTAGCACTAATCACTGTGTGTTCGCCTCCCGCCAGGAGAACACAATGGCTCCCCAGGAAGGATTCCCCCATCAACACGTCAGTGAGTCAGCTCCCACCATGCATGCTTATTGCAAGTTAATAACTTAATAAAGTGTATGTAAGCCATAACAAAGAACTATCGTTTACTTCCTTTTGGTCTGTTTGATATATACCTGTGGAAGCTTTTTGTTCTATTCTTTTGATAAAATTCTGAACACTTCCTGTGTTATTTCAAACAGCCCTCTAAGTTCTTACCTTGGGGCTAAAGAATGCTTAGCCTTTATGTTGCAGAGATTTGACAGCGGTTGGTAGATCAGGGAAAAAAAAAAAAAAGGACTGGGAGCCACTCCACACCACTGTAAGCCCACAATGTACTGTGCATGCAGGTTCTTTAAAGCATATGGAGGCCAGAATAAGGGTTAGCATACTCTGTACCCCACATTGCTTTTATACTAACATCCATTTTATTTTTGTGATCACTTTTTTAATTCTTGCGTCATATTTATCATTATATCTGACCACCCCAATAAACCAACTGGTTTGTTTTAAACTGCACCATCCGGAGCCTCTTTTTTATCTTTTTATTCCATACTCACATCACAAGCCCCCCACTTTCGCTGCTTCCTTGGATACACCCCGGGTCGGAGCACCCACCTATTCGGAGTCTACAAGCGGTGACACCAGGATTCACCATTTGGAATTCGCCCCTTGGGATTCGGAGCCGGATAGAATAGGACCGAACAGGACCCATCCGACCACTCTCTATAGGCCTGACCTGGCCTCATCAGGTTATCAAGCCCTATTGACCCACTGTCGTATGACATGCGTGTCCAACCTATCCGGTAAGAGTACCCAACTTCTATTTTACCAGTGAGCGTTGATGTACCCACAGGCACCTGTTTATTCGTACCATACCTACCCCTTCACAGCCGCATTCCTTGGGCCACTCCATAAGAAAAAAGTGTTCCACTCATTTCCCATATTTATACGGACCATCCCATTTGGACTTCTTTAGATATTTTGGACTAAAATCCATCTTATTTGAGCCTGATCTTGGACTCTATATTTTAAAGTTTACATTTTTTACTTCATTTTATATTTATTTATTGTGCATTGTCACTTATTTTATATGTGTAATTGTATTCACACACTTATACTCCACCATTCAGCGCTACACTATTTTTTCGTCACATTTTGCTCACTTTGTATGAGTGTCGGCTGCTTTATTTCCACTATATCATTGTGATACTCCTCTTTTAGCGCATTGTTTTCCCCCCTTTTTACAATTAGAATTATGGAGCCTTGCATATTTATTAAAAAAATAAAAAATAAATAAACACGGATGCAGTAGCTCCCACGTTTCGCTCGTCTCAGATTCACTATAAAGTGCAAGTACATTGCAATTTGAATTATCTTTCATGTTAAGTAATTATTGCTGTGTATGAAGAATTTTTCAACTCTTTCACATGCCTGCTCTGCCATGATTTTGCATTATATATAGTTATATTTGTACAGTAGATAATGAATGGAACAATTTTGCACCCCATCTTGCAAGGCAATGGCATAATATGCTACTATGCATCGCACATTATGAAATACTCACCTTGCAATTAAGCCATCCAGCCCTGTGTCACAGCTGAGAGGGCTGACATCTTCCCCCAGTCTTCCGGGTAAGCACACTCAGGGCTAGGTGATTGGCCAGAGCCCTGATAACGTCACTCCCGCGCATGTACGGGGAGCCCTCAGTTTCGGTACAAAATGCCAGACCTTCAGAGCACATGCACTGGTGACGTATCTGGCTGCAGCCAGGGTGAATATCTCCCAAACAGTGCACGTTTAGGAGATATTCATTTTAGCTACAGGTCAGCCTTATTATAGGTTTACCTGCAAGTAAAAATGACCAAGCGGAATTTACAACCACATTAACAGTTGTAGGAACTATATCGTGCAGCAACTGCATTCCTTTTAGGCCCCTTTCACACTTGCGCGATTTTGCAGCGATTCGCGGCCGCAATTTCAAGGAATGCCTGTGTAAGTGCATCAAAATCGGACCAAAGTAGTGCAGGGACTACTTTGAAGTTGGAACGACTTGAAGTCATACTAATATGAATGTCTGTCATTGGAAATCATAAGGAACAACTTGTCATGCTACTTTGCAGTCCCAAATCGTGGGACAAGTCGTCCAAGTGTGAAAGGGGCCTTAATCAGACCTGCCCTTTGAGAACCAGCAGTGAAATACTGTGCACCAGAGTATGCATATGTAAGCAAAAATTATCAAACTATACATTTTCTTATTTTTTGGACACATTTAAAAAAATAAAAAAAAACCCTTACTTAATTTTTACAGCAGCGAGCACATGCTAGAATTAAATAACATGCTTAAGCTGGCAATAGATCAAGATTCAGACAGTTCAGCAGGGACCAGACAAATTTAGATCCACCTAAGGCCATTTTAGCAATCAGCTTATGTTGAATAAGAATATTTGAAAATTTTAATTCGCTCAATGGATGCAGCCATTTGGCTACAGTACTGATTAGTATAGTCTGACAGCGGAGGAGTCTTCACCGTCAGAATACAATAGCACAGCGAAGAAGATTCGCCCATCCACCTTACTGGCTGGTTGGAAAAAAAAAAAAACTATGGGCAGTTTTATTGGCTGCTAGTCTCCTATATATTTGATAAAATAAAAAAAAAATTGTCTTGATCTATAAAACTGTCTTTCAGAAAAAAACTTTACAATACTACAACTTACTCATTCGGTTTCGCTATATCATCTTCAAAGATGCAGAAAGCAGATGGCAATACTGGAGGAAGATTATGTAGTCCCAGAAGGCCACCCACATCAGACTTATCTACAAAAGAAAAAAAAAATCATTACTCATTAAAAGTACAACTTGTCTTTCACGGTAAAAACAAAAAAACAGACATACATTGTAAGGATTTTTAGCAAACTTCATCACACAGTCCTACCTGGTGCCATTTCTACCTAAACTGAAACATGGATCCCAATTCCTCCAGCTACTAATCACATTATCAGTCCTGATTCCATAATAAACATAAAACTGCTAACAATCACACAAGCAAGAGATGGCTTTACTTGGGGTGCTTTGCACACAACACCCCATACATGGAAACCATGCTTGAAATACTTAGCCAGTATTCAAACGTATAGTTTGTTGGCTGCAGTTTGAACTAATACTTTTGTTTTGTTTTTTAACATTAATGATAAAAAGGTTTGTGTGGCAACCATCTGCATTAAATAACAACCAAAGGGTTAATGTAACCTTAAGCCCACACATTGATAAATACAAAACATTTTTACAGTGATTCAAACTAAAATTGTACAAAACAATCAAAATAATAAGGATATCAAAATGGTAAACTTGACAGCTGCTCGTTATATAGCTACAGCGTAGTCAAAAAAAAATGTTGGATCATGAATTAGTAAAGACCATTCTCACTTACACACACACACAAAAAAAAAAAAAAAAAAAAATCAGAAAAGTTCAGTGAACTATTGTGGTATTAACAGTGTTTTTTCCAAATATTCCAAACATTTGTGTCCACCAAAACCAAGGTAATTTCACACCAACAGTGCCTTTTGTGTCTCTTCATCAACATACAAGCACACAGCTCACTCACCAGAATCATTTGACTCCTATTACAGGCGGACAAATATAGCATTGGGTGACTGATATTCCACTCGCATTAGCATCCCAGGGTACACCCTCAGTAGCGGTGCTCCTGCGCCTTTAAACTCGTATGACAGACCATGTTCAGAAGGGGGCTAAAAGAGAAGCCGCTCATAGTGCAGTATATTCAGATTTATTAAAAATAAAAATCACACTTACAATGTGTCGAATAAATCACAGCATTCAGAACATTCCAGGAACGCCAGTTTTCATTCTACCTGCATTACAATATGACGGAAGTGCTGTGTCAAGTTAGTCCCACCCTATGCACGTTTCATCAGGAATGTCTGACGTCATCAGGGGGTCCGGAATCTACAGCATCTGCCGCTATTCTTAGGCGGTCTCCCATCCAGGTACCACCCAGGCCCGACCCTGCTTAGCCTCTGAAATCAGACAAAATCAGGTGTGTCCAGGGTGATGTGGCCGTAGGCAACCCCCGATGACGTCAGACGTTCCTGATGAAACGTGCGTAGGGTGGGACTAATGGGACATCACTCTTCCTCCATACTGGAATGCAGGTGAAACACAAAACGGCGTTCCTGGAATGTTCTGAACGCTGCAATTGTGATTTTAATAAACCTGGATATACTGCACTATGAGAGGCTTCTCTTTTAGCCCCCTTTCTCAACATGATCGGAGTGAGAGTTTAAAGGTGCAGGAACGCCGCCACTGATGCTATAGTCGGAATGCTATAGTTGACTGCCTGCAATAGGGATCAAATGGTTCTGGTGAGTGAGCTGTGTGCTTGTATGTTGGTGAAGAGGAGACCTTAAAAAGGCACTGTTAGTGTGACATTACCTTGGTGTTGGTGGACACCAATCTTTGCAAAGAACACAGTTAATATAATAGTTCACTTGACTTTTACGAGTTTGTTATAATTTAGAATATTAGTGTAGGATAATATATATATATATATATATATATATATATATATATATATATATATATATATATATATATATATATATTTTTTTTTTTTAAACAATTACAGTACTCTGAACAGGAAGCTAGAACACAATAGGCTAGGGGCCAACCAGCCAGATGAAAAGAAACTTACTGTCAATTCGGCAAAGGGTCTCAAGATCAGGTTTTTTGGGATCTGTTGTTTCAAAGAGGTTTTCATCCTCTTCATCATCAGGTAAAGTAGATGTCTGGAAGATATCCATTATAAAACCTGTAAAGAAAATATAACATATCATGGAACTTAGCGAATAACCTCAAGGCATAAATTATTTTAAAAATGTTATTATTGGGTACAGGAGAAGTGTAAAAGCTTTCAGTGAAGTGCTGTATATAGCAAGGTTAACCACCAAAAGTAGGATCCAGTGTGAAATTGTGAACTATAATATATTATCTACTATCCCACTGCAAGCCAATTATGTACGTGTTTATTGATTACATTTTTTCATGTGATCTAGGAAAAGAAATGATAATCAGATAAATTTGCCTATTACATACAATTATACAGCCAGAAATTTCCAACAGCATGTCATAGAAATCTTGAAAGCTAAACAAGCGATGGAGATTTGAGCAGTATTTTTTGTCAGCTTTCCGGCATCTAGTAGGGAAGATTCCCCGTATCATTGCCTTCTCTCCCAGTCACACAACAGGAAGTGAAAATCTCTCCAAAATTAGGGAAATAACCTCAGAGAGCTGTCAAACATAAAACAGTGATGGCAGAAAAAGACCAAGTGGTTCAAAGAATCTGACTTTTTTTTTTTACACTTTTTAAACATTTTGGTTAACTGTTTACTGTTAACTTGCTAAAGCTGTTGGAGGTCTGGTCCAAGCTTCCACTACTCTTTCAGCAAAATACAACTCGCTCACATAGCCTGCTGCTGGTTGGAGGTCATGCCCCTGTGTTCTTAGCTTCGCACTGAAAACACTGACCTCCTGAACCTTATTCATACCCCAATGTATTTAAGTTTTTGTCAAGTCCACGCTTTGCCTTTCAAGATGTTGTATGTATTAAAGTGATATGAAAAGCAATTTTTTTTTTTTTTTTTTTTTTTTTAAACAAACAAACAAAGCTGGCCATATATTATACAATTTTACCTTCAAATAAGTAGTGCAAGAACCTGCATGATTGCATACAAATTGGTAAATCTAAAAAGGAAAAATTGTATAATGTATGGTCAGCCTTATATTTACTTGCTCTGTGCAGCGGTTTTGAACAGAACAGCCCCGATCCGCCTCTTCTTGGGTTCCCCGGCAGCGCTTCTGGCCCCTTCCTCTTGCCAAGTGCCTCCAGAGTAAGCAGCTTGCAATGAGGGCAGTATTTGGGGGGGGGGGGGGCGTGGCTGCTACACAGAGAAGTTTTTTTTACGTTAAGTTTTTATTTTTTATTTAAAAACACCTTGAGCCTTTAGAACAACTTTAACCACTTGCCTACTGGGCACTTTCACCCCTTTGATAACATTTTGTAAATAAGTAATTTTTCCTCCTTCACTGATGTGCGCTGATGAGGCTGTACTGATGGGCACTCATAGGCTGCACTGATAACCAGGACACTGATGAACAGTGCTCCGATTATTAGTGTAGATGTCCCCTTTCCCACTGGCCGGTTACCAGCTATCCTACCCTCACGCAGCGTGAGGAGATGACTGCCGATAACTGGCAAATCCTGTTTACATCATGATCAGCTGTGATTTGAACACAGCTGGTCACATGGTAAAGAGCCGCCGTGTTTGGCTCTTTACCCCGATTTGTGATCAGCTATGTCTGAAGGACACAGCAATCACAGAGTGCTCCCAATGGGCGCGGCAGGGTAGCGTGATCACGGGAGGACGTCCATAGACTCACTCCTGGTAATGTGTTACCACACTGTAGCTGTCATTCGGCTATAGCGCAGTTGTGAAGAAGTAGAGTGTTTATTAAAGGTAAAAAAAAAAAAAAATTCTTCTAATGTATGTATGTATGTATGTATGTATGTATGTATGTATGTATGTATGTATGTATGTATGTATGTATGTATGTATGTATGTATGTATGTATGTATGTATGTATGTATATATATATATATATATATATATATATATATATATATATATATATATATATATATATATATATATATATATATATATATATATAAACACACGCACCAAGCTCCCCAGCGCATGTCATTTATACAAATATGCTGTATAATAGCTTACTTAAGAGCGCCGCTCGTCGCTTAGCTGACTGTCCGCTGGTCTCCTCTCCCGATCTGATCGCTGCAGGGGGAGATGCTGGGAAACCCCTGCCGACGACTGCCGAGGCGAAGAGGAGATCGACGGGCAGTCACGTGAGCGGCACTCTGAAGTAAGCCATTATACCGCATATTTTTATAAATGACATCCACTGGGGAACTTAGTGTTACATATCAGAGGTAACTATAGAAGAAAAAAAAATGGTTATTTTTAGAGCAGGAGGGGGAGGATCAGGTTGCTGACAGGCAGGGAGGGGAGGACGACAGACGAGACAGAGCAGGGCTGCGGATGACGGAGGCCCTTACTCGGACCATGGTGTTAGGTAAATTGTGATCAGCGTACAGGGGGGGGCAGAAACTGGCAGGATCAGCCAGGTATTTCAAGCGATACAGGGGGCCAAATTACACAGCACAAGCACTGATGTATAACATGCTTTAAGGGAAAAGGATCCGTTTTTTTTCGTGTTAACAAACGCCAAGTTCCCCCATCTCTCCTGAAAGAATAGGCGTCCTGCAAGACTTCCCTTCACCTTCTATTCCTACGACACCTTCAAATTTTAGATGTTCAATCACCTTCTCTCCATATGACAATGGCCGCCATTACAGAAAGGATGGGTTAATCTCCCCAGAATGGAAGCAAATAAAAACCCCTGGCAGAGGTTCTAACCATTTCCTACTCTATCAAAAACGAATAAGAATGCTCTGGCTATAGACACCCTTTAAATGTAGCCTGTACATGTTAGCACTCTGTGGGGGTTATCAATAAGCAAATCTTACCCAGGGCTTCCTTTGTGTTGACTGTGGGCGAGGGAAGGACTTTAGATGGAGTTGCTTGCACATATCCTAGCGATGTGTTGGGGGTGACATGAGAAGTATTTGCTAAACAACCCGACGAGTTGGCTACTGCAATAAGTAGAGAGAGAACATAGAACATGATTACTAAATAACAAGGATAACAATGTATAAGGAATAGCTAGACGAGATCTACCATATTACCTTCCCTCATCGCAGGTTGTAACTTCTCCATATTGGCACTGATGTTTTGAATCCTATGATAAATAAAAACACACATTGAATGAGTTTGAAAGACAGTAAAAAAAAAAAAAAAGAAAAAAAAAAAAAAAATAAAAACACACTTTGGGTTGATTTACTAAAACTAGAGTGTACAAAGTCTGGTGCAGGTCTGCATAGAGAACAATCAGCTTCCAAATTCTTTTTTTTATGTCAAAGCTTAATTGAACAAGCTGAAGTTGGAAGCAGATTGGCTACCATAACACAAATGCACCAGATTTAGTAAATCAACCCGTCTAAGTCATCATTAAACTTACATTGTTTTTTGGGTGTCATAAAGTGAGGTTGCTGATCGTTCCAAAACAGATGATTGTTTAGCAAACATGCTGCCATCAGATGTTATAGGGGCTGGGTGCTGAGAATGATTCATCTCCTGCTCAGCTCTTCTGCTAGTTTGGACATCTAGTATTGGGACTTCAGGGCGAGATAACAGATGTCCAGATGTAGAGGAGTTGTACTGTGATGTGGAAATTCCTGGTGAAACTGATGGATATGCCACAGGAGTCAGATCAAAGGGGGAGCGAGTAAATGATCCTGCCATGTGTGGCCGATTTTCATTCTGGACCATAGACGTGCTGAAGTTTGTCACCATCGTCATCTGTTAAATAAAATAAAAAGGTTGCTATGCATTAAAACATTTAAAGTGTATGTCAAGCCAAAGATTTTTTCTCAAAATCTTTTTATTGACGATTTAGGAATCCAATTGGCAATGGTGAAAGAGGTACATATAACGTAGGTACTACTTTCATTTTGAGCAGATTGACCCTCCCCATCAGAGAAAGCGGTAAGGATTCCCACGCCGTCAGTTGGTGCCTAGTATCCTGTAGAACCGATGCTAGGTTTAGAGGAACATACTCCGAGGCCTGACGAGAAACCCACACTCCCAGGTACTTGAAGCGGTCCACCCACTGAAGTGGGAGATTTGGAAATGCTGAAGCCTAAGCCTTGGGATCAATAGGGAAAAAGTAGGGACTAATTCCAGTTAACTTTAAGTTCTGTGAGGATGGAATAAGAGTTTAAACACTTGTAGTGCTCCTTGAAGGAAAGGCCTTACATCATTCAAGAACAACAATAAGTCATCCGCGTACAGGGCTACCCTCTCCTCCAGCCAGCCCACACACAGGTCCTAATGTGCGGAGAAGTACGAAGCGCCGCCGCCACTGGTTCTATTGCAATGGCAAAAAGGACAGGAGACAGGGCAACCCTGGCAAGTGCCAAGCCAAAGATTTTTAAAGCGGATTTGCACTCTCTCAATCAACATTGACCATTTTTAATCCTTATGATGCTAGCATTAGTAAAGAGACGACAGGAAATTATATCATATCCCCACCCCCCATTACTTCCTGGTTTCCATGCCTAGGCAAACAAGGTCATACATCACAGCTAAGCACATCCTACCTGCATGCCTGAGCTAAGGAGCAGATGGATTCCAGGAAGCGAATGCTACATGAATCATCTGCCCTTACTCAAGATGGCCACGGCCAGAAATGCTAGGGGCGTTTTTTCAAAGTGATTTCTCAGCAAAATAAAGCCTGGATGGGTGGGAGGGAGGGGTTTGCGTTGAATATTAAGAATTAATTAAATTGGGTTTTTGGTTTGTTGTGCTCAGTTGCAGTGTAGCTCCCCTTTATTCAATTTTTTTGCTGGTTTTGGATGGAAACTGATAAGGGTTCAGACTCCTGTTTTTTCCTGTTATCTGGGGCTCCATTGGAGAGATTTCCTCTCACTTCCTGCCCTGCTGATGTTTTTCTAGAAAGGAAGCGAGGGGGAACTCTCCAAAAGGAACAGACAAAAAAAAAAAAAAAAAGGGAGGAGTATAAGAAGTCTAAAACCCCTGTCAGGGTCAGTTCACACCACATGCAGTCCAAAAAAAACACATGGAAAGTAGGTTATATAGTTTCCAATGGCATTAGTCACACCAGTGCTATCAGTTCCAGAAAAAAAAAAAAAATTATAATTTTTCCTGCACTGCACTGGAACGCGGTAAAACATTAAAAATGCACCAGGCCCCAGTACAGTGAAAACAAAATGCATCCAGGAACGCATTAAAAACACACATGCAGAAATGCAACCAAGAACGAATTTTGAGTGCGTTTTTGTGATTGGAACCAACCCTGTTTTATGCCTGTGTGTCCCTGTGGCAGTTTTCCTCTCAATTACCGACTGTTAAAACAGTTACCAGCAAAACACTATGTAATGGGAAATCTCTCTAAACTGAGCCCCAGATGGCAGTAAAAAAAAAAAAAAAAAAAAAAACAGACAGGAGTTCTAACTCTTCCGCACTGGATCCAAAGCTATAAAAAAAAAAAAAAAAAAAAAAAAAAAAAAAAACTTTTTAGGTTTACCAAAAACATTATGGATTTTTTTTTCCAGTTTGGCCAACCTGTAAATACATTGGGTTTTGTTAAATGCCACAGCAACTACAGTTACATTCAGTAAAAATTGTTGCATGTCACTGGTATAAAGCACTCAATGTTTGTAAAAAAATAAATAAAAAATCCTGATCACTTCCCCATATATTAGTACAGTTGGGCAACACTGTATTGCTCTGGTCAGTGTGTTAAAAAAAAAAAAAAAGTAATAAAAAAAAGTACAGTATTTTTTTACCTACTGTCACCAGTCAGTGTCTCTCATCACCGCCATACCAGTTATATGATGACACTGTACTGCACTGGTGACAGTATGTGGGGGGGGGGGGGGGGGGGGGGGGGGGGAGAGATATACATTGGACTGTCTACTTTACAAAAAAAAAAAAAGGGGTAATTTGGGGAATATTTGTACCCTCCTGGCTTTTTCGGGCCTCAAAAAATGATAGGCTGTCAATGCATCAGGATTGATCAATTTTCAGATCTATCCATCTCTATCTATATCCATCATAGTTGGTGGACTCTATATAAAACTTTCCTACAGAATAATAACCACCGATTTAGGTTATTTTCACCAGAGATGTAGCAGAATACAATTTGGCCTAAATTTTAGAAGAAAGATTATTTGCAAAATTTTATAACAGAAACGGAGAAAAACACATTTTATAAAATTTCCGGTCTTTTTTCATTTTTTTCATTTAAAAAGTGAGACAGTGCTGAAAGCTGAAATGTGGCCTGGGCAGGGAGGGGGGTGAAAGTGCCCCGTATTAAAGCGGTTAAAATAATGCCGTAATACCACTTTTAACCATTAGGTGGCACAGACAGTTGTAGCTCCCTGTCCCAGTAACACACAGACGGTGCTGCAATCTCAAGCAAAAGGGATTTCATACCGAGTGGAAACTGTTTTAAAGATTATCTGAAAGTTTTAATCACATTGGCATTGAAATTAGAAGCAGAGGTTAGAAGTGCAAAAAGGACTTCTCTGTAATTATGTGTGTTTAGTGATCTGCATGCCTCGTATGGAAGATATAGAGAGAGATAGATAGATAGATATATAGATAGATAGATAGATCGATAGATAGATATATAGACAGAGAGATATATATATAGAGAGATAGAGAGATATAGAGATAGAGAGATATATACATAGAGAGATAGAGAGATATACATATACACATACACACACACGAAAATGACTGTAGCCACGCAACTTTAATTACATAAAAACTAACTCTAAATAATAAGGTTGATACTGGCAGTTATTGCAAAGGCCATCAAGAAGCGCACTTACTGCTGCACTGGGCTCAGGGGTAGGGTTGGTTGTGGCTGCCTGGACATTTAGCAGGCTACTCAGTTGCTCCATCTTCTGTTTCAACATATGTTCTTGGAGAGCAGCCTCCTCTTTGACCTTCATGTATTTCTTTTCATCTTCCTCTGTTAATGAAAAAAAACACAAAAAATTCACAGTTTAACCTTCGTATATTTTGCCCCACCATTAGCACGCCAATACATTTTATTTTTGTTAAATAAAACCCTTCAGTTTTCTATATGTACCTTTGTTTAAACAAACAGTGATTTCATCACAGGATCTCTGTGCTACTCTATGCAATGCAGGCAGATCATGGCTGGTGAGAGGGGCTGGAAGGGTGCTCTATGTGCAGTGAGGGAAAAAAAGTATTTGATCCCCTGCCGATTTTGTACGTTTGCCCACTGACAAAAAAAAAAAAACCGATCAGTCTGCAATTTTAATGCTAGGTTTATTTCAACAGCGAGACCGATCAACAAAAAAACGCATTTCAAAAAAGTTATAAATTGATTTGCATTTAAATGAGCGAAATAAGTATTTGACCCCTTCGCAAAACATGACTTAGTACTTAGTGGCAAATCAGAGGTCAGACGTTTCTTGTAGTTGGCCACTGGGTTTGCACACATCTCAGGAGGGATTTTGTCCCACTCTTCTTGGTAGATCCTCTCCAAGTCATTAGGGTTTTGAGGCGGACGTTCAGCAACTCGAACCTTCAGCTCCCTCCACATTTTTTATGGGATTAAGGTCTGGAGACTGCTAGGCCACTCCAGGACCTTAATGTGCTTCTTCTTGAGCCACTGCTTTGTTGCCTTGGCCATGTGTTTTGGGTCATTGTCATGCTGGAATACCCATCCACTACCCATTTTCAATGCACTGGCTGAGGGAAGGATGTTCTTATCCAGGATTTGACGGTACATGGGCCCGTCCATCGTCCCTTTTATGCAGTGAAGTTTTCTTGTCCCCTTAGCAGAAAAAACACCCCAAAGCATAATGTTTCCACATCCATGTTTGATGGTGGGGATGATGTTCTCGGGGTCATAGGCAGCATTCCTCCTCCTCCAAACACTGAGTTGAGTTGATGCCAAAGAGCTTGATTTTGGTCTCATCTGACCACAACACTTTCACCCAGTTCTCCTCTGAATAATTCAGATGTTCATTAGCAAACGTCAGACGAGCCTTTACATGTGCTTTGAGCAGGGGGACCTTGCAGACACTGCAGTTCCTAACAGTGTAGTGTGTCACCAATTGTTTTCTTGGCGACTATGGCCTCGGCTGCCTTGAGATCATTGACAAGATTCTCCTGAGAAGTTCTGGGCTGATTCCTCACCGTTTTCATGATCATTGAAACTCCATGAGGTGAGATCTTGCATGGAGCCCCAGACCGAGGGAGATAAACATTAATTTAGGTTTTTTTCTATTTGCGAATAATCGCACCAACTGTTGTCTCCCTCTCACTAAGCTGCTTGGCGATGGTCTTGTAGCCCATTCCAGCCTTGTGTAGGTCTACAATCTTGTCCCTGACATTCTTGAACAGTTCTTTGGCCTTGACGGAGAGATTGAAATCTATTGATTGCTTCTGTGGACAGGAGTCTTTTATACAGATAACAAGCTGAGATTAGGAGCACTCCATTTGAGAGAGTGCTCCTAATTTCAGCTCGTTACCTGTATAGGAGACACCTGGGGGCCAGAAATCTTGCTGATTGATAGGGAATCAAATACTTATTTCACTCATTAAAATGCAAATCAATTTATAACTTTTTTTGAAATGCGTTTTTCTGGATATTTTTGTTATTCGGTCTCTCACTGATAAAAAAAACAAACAAACAATCATTAAAATTATAGACTGAACAGCCGCAATTAAATACCTGGGGGTCCAGATAACCCAGTCCTATACCACCCTATACCGAGCTAACTTCCTGCCTCTATACTGATCTATAAGAGACCTCCTACAGAAATGGAGGGTCCACCATATCTCCCTTTTGGGGAGGATGGCGTCCATTAAGATGACCATCCTCCCCAAACTACTATATCTCTTCCAAACTATACCTATACTGGTCCCCCATGCAGACCTGAGGAGGTTACAAGCCGACCTTCTCAGGTTCGTATGGAACTATAAGAGACACAGAGTGCCACGGTCGGTCCTGACAGCAGCCCGAACAGCTGGAGGACTGGCATTCCCAGACCTAACCAAATACTACCAAGCTGCCCAACTGCGCGCGCTGACCTCCTGGTTCCCCCAAAAAACCTATAACAGATGGGCCGAAATTGAAAAACTGTGGCTTGCCCCCACACACCCGAATAGTCTGCTCTGGAATGCAAACGTGGAGGTAGAACCATATAGGCTCTTAGGCCCCATGCTACACCTGAAAAAACTTTGGCGCAAGTTAGCCAAAACACATAACTTAAGCTCCGAGAGGTCACTATTGACCTCCTTCCTGTTTAACCCCCAAATGCCTGCAGGTCTTACGCACCAGATGTCCTCACCATGGGCATCGCGTAATCTGTTCCACTTCGGCCACCTAGTACATCCCTGCACGCGGAGGCTCCACTCGTTTTCCGACCTCCAAAAGAAATTTGATCTACCCCGCCAGGTATTCTATGGATACCTACAGATCAGGCACTATGCCCAGTCCATCGCCCCGACCCTTCAGTTTTCAGCGCCAACGACGTTCGAGACCATAATACTGGAGGGGGCTGCGAGACGAGGTCTCATATCAGATATATATATAAGGTGCTAAATTAATTCTCCTTCTCTGACCGAGGGAAACATGCATACATGCTTCGCTGGGAGAAGGCCATAGGCGAGGAATTACCAGAGACCACCTGGCAAACGATTTGGTCGCAGGCGGCAAAAAGCTCCTTCTGCACACTCTACAAAGAGAACGCCTATAAAATACTATACTTCTGGTACCTAACACCAGATAAACTGCACGCTATATATCCCTCCAGCTCGGACAGATGTTGGCGCTGCCTGTCGGAAAAAGGCACATTGTATCACATCTACTGGACATGCCCCAAGATAACAGCTTTCTGGGGGGAAACACAACAGCTACTCTCAGACCTAGCGGGAACACAGATTCCTAATTCCCCGAAGTCTTTCCTACTGGGACTAATGCCTCCACACATTCCCAAACACACCAAAAAACTGCTCAACCATGTCCTAACAGCTGCGCGATGCCTGGTCGCTCTCTGCTTGAAACGGCAAAACCCACCCTCCCAATCAGAAATATACGCTAGAATAAAGGATGTAGAACTGATGGAAAAGATGACAGCCAGGATGCACGATAGACTTGAAATACACGACAAGGTCTGGGAGGACTGGCGTAAATTTGAGGGTCCGCCCGGATCCGATGGTCGAGCCACACCACTACCCCCTTCCCCCCCTCCTCCCCTACCTTTTTCTTCTTCTTCTCCCCCACCAACTGTGTCTTCTCACACCCTCTCTGCCCCCACTTAGACTGGGAAGAGAACCGAGTTATAAACGTATGCCTTTTTGAAAGTTTACATATACTACTGAATAACGACACTAAGTTTGTTGATTAAAAAAGAAAAATGTAACTTATCTGTATCACCGAACCCGATTGGGCACAAACGTTGCTATATGGAAGATACCATAACGCTGTATTGTTATTTCCTTTCATTTTTTGTAAAACAATAAAAAGTTAATTGAAAAAAAAAAAAAATTATAGACTGATCGTTTGTCAGTGGGCAAACATACAAAATCAGCAGGGGGGTCAAATATGTTCTTAGGAAGCTACAGCAAGTGGGGGGGAAAAAAAAAAAAAGTAAAAAGAGCCCTCAGCCCCGGATACAAGTAGTGGGCTGGTTCTTGGGAGGAGTTATGCAAATATCTAATTGCTTTGATGGGTGGATGCCGCTCTGGGGGAAGTGGGCGATTCTAGGCAGAATGCAGTGGAATGCAGACTGCCAAAGAGAACACTCGCATGTGATGCTGAGCCTTCATGACTGAAAAGAACTGAATTTTAATGAAAGGGGCAGGCCAGCTGGAAGTAAGGCTGGGGAGGAAAGAGCTAGATGATGCTGATGTCCTCCAGTCCTGGAATGAGGTTGAGCTCTATTTGACTTGCTGCACTGTTAGACGCTCAGTATGAAGTAAAATCATAGTAAGTAGTTTCAGTATTGGAGAGGAGCCTGTACAACTATGAAACTAGAAAAAAGGTAAGACTGGAGTTCTGCTTTAATCTCACATCAAAGAACATGATTATTGCGAGTTCTTGCCTAGCAACTTGTACAGCTTTAAATGAAGGCAAAACAGCAACAAATTAGACAAAGATGTATTTAGCCAACATGTAACTCCAGACAATATTTTTATTTCGGACAGTTTGGGGAAGGATTATAAAAGTCTCTATGCATCACAGACCAATACAAAACTTGACAGAGGTGCCAACACCACTAACCAAAATGGGAGATGGATGTTTGCGTCAAGAAACATTAACCGGGTGGGAGGTGGGTAAGGGGAAAATAAGTTGTAATAAATTAAATGTGTTGTATTCCTGAAAAGGTTTATTGACCAAAACAAAAAATGTTTGTAAAGCCTTATAAAATACGAAAAATAAAGAAAATAAAAAAAAAAAAAAAAAAAAAAAAAAAAAAAAAAAGAAACATTAACCGCTTGCCGACCGTATAACATATATACAGCAGCAAGGATCACATACCTAGAACGTGATCCTGCACTTGCGGGTCTGGATAGCGGATTTGTGCCGGCGGTGACCCGTTCCTGCAGTGCTTAGACACAGCGGGAGCTGATCTGCGGGTACCGTCACGATACCCGCCGCTCATGTAAACAAGGCAGATCGCCGTTTTGACAGTAGGGAAGGCATTGATCCCGTGTTCCTGCAAAGCATGCATGGATCTATGCCTTCCCCTAGTAAGCACCTCTCCCACAGTACACAAGCACTGGCTAGGCACACAGTTAACCCTTTGATCGCCCCCGATGTAAACCCCTTCCCAGCCAGTGTCATTAGTACAGTGACAGTATATATTTTTAGCACTGATCACTCTTATGCCCTGTACACACAATAGGAATTTCTGACAACAAATGTTGGATGTGAGCTTGTTGTCGGAGAATCGCCATAGAACATTTGTTGTCTGAATTTCCGCCCAAAAAATGTTTGAGAGCAGGTTCTCAAATTTTCCGACAAAAAAAACCTTGTTGAAATTGCCGATCGTGTGCACACAATTCCGACGCACAAAAGTCCACGCATGCTCTGAATCAACCAGAAGAGCCGCACTGGCTATTGAACTTCATTTTTCTCAGCTCGTCGTACGTCACCGTGTTCTTGACGTTTTGGAATTTCCAACAACATTTGTGTGACCGTGTGCAAGACAAGTTTAAGCCAACATCCGTCGGAAATAAATCCACGGTTTTGTTGTCGGAAAATCCTATCGTGTGTACAGGGCATTAGTGTCACTGGTTTCCCAAAAGCTTTAGTGTCTGATTTGTCCGCCACAATATCAAATTCACACTATATGTCGCCGATTTCTTCCATTACTAGGAGAGAAAAAAAAATTCCAGAAATCTATCCCATAGTTTGACGCTATAACTTTTGTGAAAACCAATCAATATACACTTATTGGGATTTTTAAGCAAAAATATGTAGCAGAATACACAGCGGATATGTTTCATAGAAGAAAAGTCAAAATCATTTTTTATTTTTTTTTTCAAAATTGGGTCGGTCTTTTTTTTTTGTTTATAGCGCAAAAAAAAAACAAAAAAAAAACCTAGGAATTCTGACAACCAGGTTGAGCAGAAAATCGGACAAAAAGGTTAGAGTAGGATTATAGGAAATGGAAAAAAGGAGGTTAAAGATTACCCCATTGATGCATCTTTCTGCGCTGTTCACATTTCTTTTGGTAAATAGTTGCTCTGAATTCCTCAAGGGACATCTCAGAATCTCCACAGATTAGCTTGTCCTTACAGTACATGGGAACCTGCTTGATTTCTGCAGAAGTTGCAACTGCTGTAGGCACCACAGCCGACTTGGAGATCGTCACCCACTTGTTACTGAAACATACAAAAAAAAAAAAAAAAATATATAAATATATAATATATATTCACACATTTAAAGATATTGATAGTGGAGAGGCTATTCCAGCAATTATACTGCTCCAGCATAATAATCAGAAACGGATACTTGTGGCTTGCCAAATTTCCAGGTGGATTTTGGAGAACTAGTATTTGCACTACCGAGACTGAAATGCTCCAGGAAAGCTCTTTTCCTGCTGCACTAATCAAAATGATCAGTTAAAAGTGGCTTTGTGTGCCATTGAGAAGGTGGTTACATCTGATTGAGTTTACAAGTCATTTTTAAGAGGGGGCGATTCTTTTTCCAACTCAGCAAGTCTTTTTTTTTTTCTCTGACATGTTATATCTTTCACTTGGATAATATAAGTTGGACTTATTAAATACAGCTGGATAAAACCAAAACTGTGTCCATCTTCATTTCAGGCTGCAAAGCAATTAAAAAAAAAGGGGGGGGGGGGGGATGGGTGATTTTTTTTTCCTATACCCACTGTACAAGGAAGGACCAATGATGACTGCATCTTACAGAGTGAGGTTAATGACCTCTAGCTGGAGACTGACAGGAATGACCCTGGGGGACCAGCGGTCACAACCAGAATGGACAGAGAAGAAGATTGAGGGGCGGTGGAATTAAGTAAGCAATCCTCTGTATTAGACTATCCCCTATAGAAGAAAAAAAAATAAAATTATATATATATATATATATATATATATATATATATATATATATATATATATATATATATATATATATATATATATATATATATATATATATATATATATATATATAAAAAAAAAAAAAAAAGAAGAGCATTATTGCTGGGAAATTGGGAGATATGGGGAGGGTGCATGGCCAGTTTTACATTTTTTGACCCTTGCCCAAAGTGAGGTTTTAAAAGAAAATTTTCTGCGGTTCGTGGGCTCCGCAATAAATCAGAAACCACATGCATTATATAAATATTTTGTAAAGTCCTTTGTTCACCACAGATTAGCATTAAACTACAAAACAAATGCAGTCAAAGTTTGTGAGGAATCTCAGCTATATCCTCTTAAAAAGCGAAGAGTCCTTAAAAAGAAAGATTAGGATCTTCTTGTACATTGCAGCTCCTTTGTCTTATTTGAAAAGGGATTTCAACATCAGAAGGCAGAAATGAGGACAGCACACTTACACGCCAGATTCATCCTTACTGGGAGGCACTTCAGACTGTTTCACAACTGGATTCTGAATTCCCGCAGAGTTCTAAATCATTAAAAATAAAATAATAATTTAAACTAAAGTGAATATTTTTTTTTTATTTTTTTTTTTTTTATCGGTTCTAATTTTTTTTTAAACGTAGCTCATCTTTAACAATTCATATCTGGACTGTTAGAAAAGGGAATAAATACACAAAAAAAAAAAAATAGGATACAAAATAAGTTTTAAGCTGCTACATAACCAGTTAACTGTCAATAACTTTGCATGCTACCAAGTCTTTTCTTATGTAGTATTCTCTTTTAAAACTCAAGAGCTTACAGTGATTGTAAAGGCAGAAGGTTTTTTTTTATCCTAATGCATTCTATGCATTAAAAGTGAAGTATGTTTTTTTTTTTTTGCTAATCATACTTACCTCGGTGGATGGAGCATCAGACCGATGCTGCAGCTGTCCGTGGGTGTCTCTGCACTGAGAACTGAGCCACCAAACATCGTCGATGGCTTGGTTCTCACTCCTTCCTTCCCTAGCAGAGCGATGCCGACTGTCAGTCAACATTGCTCCCGGTCTGCTTCTCCCAGATCATTGGAGCGCTGTACTGTGGAGGGGCGGAGAGCAGAGGTCTCAGCGGCTCGCTGAGATTGCCATCAATCAGGGCAGCTGGCGGATCCAGACTTGGGAAGTCGGGATGGCATGCTGCCTTGACTGATGGCAGTGACGTCAGCAGAGAGCAGACTTCAGACCGCTCTCTGCTGAAAATGGGTCACAGGAGTGCAAAACGAATTGCACTCCTATGACCCTTAGGAGAAGCCCAGCCTAAAAAGCTCAGGCTAGACTTCTCCTTCAAGATAAAAAGCCTTCTGTGTGCAGCAGCCACCCTCAGCCCCATCTCTATCCAGCAATGTGCCCAAGTGCTTTGGCCATCTGGGACTCTCCCTCCTGATTGGCTGAGACACAGCAACGGCACCATTGGCTACCACTGTTGTCAACCAAAGTCAGTTAGCCAATCAGGAGGGGGTGGGGCCCGAACCAGGGCTCCGTGTGAACACAGGGTCGGGGGCCCCCATTGAAAGCTGCTTGCTGTGGGGGGTATTCGACAGGAGGGAGGGGCCAGGAGAGCCGAAGAGGGACCCGAGAAGAGGAGGATAGGGGCTGCTCTGTGCAAAACCAACTGCACAGAGGAAGTAGAACATTTTTTCTATAAAAAAATAAATAAAAATAAAATTAACACTTACTTTAAGAAAACACACAACAAAGTTGGATCAATGATCATTTTAAAGTAAGTTAGTAAAAACATATACAGGGGGTCCCCGGGTTACAAACAAGATAGGGACTGTAGGTTTGTTCTTAAGTTGAATCTGTTTGCAAGTCGGAACAGGTAGATTTTTTAAGTGTAGCTCCAGCCAAAAAATCAATTTTTACGTTTTTTAGATAACAGAGAAGGGTTATCACCCCTGTAACATTTGTTTTGCTGTCTGTCTGCTCCCCTGTTCAGAAGATTTCACCTCACCTTCTGTCCCAATGACAATTGGATTTTGAAAATTTGGGTTGTTAGGGAAACATGGACTGGTGATAAAGCATCAGTGGAGACACCTTTTTCCCATATTAACTCTTACAGGAGTGAATTTCCCTTCCTAGGGGTGGATTTCCTCTCACTTCCTGTTGTATCCCTCCGTTTGTAAGTCGGATGTTTGTAAGTCAGGGACCCCCTGTAGTACTCATTTTATTCTGCAAAGTGTTTAGTTTGTAAACAAAGACTGGTATAAAGTGCAAGTTAAATAAAAAATAAAAGGTGTTTTGAAATTAAAAAAAAATATTTCTTTTTAATTCTTGCAAACACAAAACTAGAACCCTTTGTTTTTTCAACGAAGTTTGAGAGATCAACAAACCACACAGAAAGAAAATATACAAGAACTTTCCAGAAATTTCATACATAAGGAAATGCAATGTCAAAGAATGGTCACATAACATAATCCTGACATTGACATAATGTATAGCGTTAAAGATTTCACCTCACGTGAACAACAGTGGCATAAAATAGGACTTAAAGGGGATGTAAACCCTCATGGTTTTTCACCTTAATGCATCCTATGCCGAGTCCTGCTTTCTGTGTGAATACACGCAAAAGAAGGACTCTGGAGTGCGCCCGCACGGGTGTCCACCAAGGAGAGCACTTCAACTGGAACACCCGATGCAGGGAGGAGCTACCAGCACCACCAGGGGACCCCAGAAGAGGTAGATCGGGGCCACTCTGTGCAAAACTAACTGCACAGCGGAGGCAAGCATGACTCTTTTTTAAATAACAAAACACACACACAGATTTACAACCCCTTTAAGCCCCCGTAACACAGGCAGAACGTCCGGAGACATTTGCTGGTACAAAAGATAACAGCCAACATTCTGTCCGTGTGTATATCGGTCTGTTTGTTTGAAGCCAGCCGAACGGCAGACATGCAGCCTGGAAAACCAGCAGCTGATCGACTCCCGGTCAGCGCTCTCAGCAAATGGCAGAGAGCGCTAAATCAGAGTGTTCTGGTGGGGGCATCCCCCGTCAGAACACAACAGCTCAGCAGGTGGAGATCACTGGACTAACCTCACATGGTTAGTACAGAGGCTCCCGACCGGAGCGGTCAGTTTTTTTTTCGTGCAACCCGTGGTGTAGTGTGTACCGGGCTTTAGTCCAAGCTTCATTTGTGCCCCTAAACTGTAACCCAAAACTGCCAGTGGGTACTTTTGATAGCCTTGACTCTTACAGTAAGAGTCTATCCATAATTAAATATACCGGAGCCAGGCCAGCCAGCTCCCCCACACTCAAAATGTGTAAATCCGTTTTTCATATCCAAGTGCGATGCCCAGCTGCACTTTTTTTTTTTTTATATAAATAAATTATATATATATATATATATATATATATATATATATATATATATATATATATTTATTATATATATATATATATTATATATATATATATATATATATATATAAAAAATAGCCAAGTTGAGTAGGAAGAGAAAGCAGGTACCCTTAGAGCTAGTTAAGGAAAACAAGTTTTAAAAAGATAAAAGTTTACCTTTGTAAACAAATACAATATAAATACGTACGCATGCATCTCTATCTAACACACAACTTGGCATAAGGTATGCTTTTGCAAATCCTATGCTTTCTGTTGATCAGTGCTATAAAACCGCCTAATAGCTCTGCCTTTTACTACTAAAGTAAAATGTACATTGGTACAACAGTCTTAAAAAAGAAAAGTGAGAATGTCAAGCCTTGCCATTTCCTAGAGCACCAAATCCACCCCCCCTATTTTTTTATTATTTATTTACACACAACACATACCGTCCTAAGGCATTACGAGCAACAAAGACCAGTACCTGACATTTAGCAAGTGATGAAGTCGCTGCGAGTGATGTGGGCGTTATCTGATTAATAAGCTGGGAATCTCTCAGAGGCTGCACATAGGATTCTATTGGGGTAAAAAAATAAATAAAAAAAGGGCAACTGGTCAGATCATGTCACACAACCTATATTTAAAAAAAAAAAAAAAAAAAAATACATAAAATAAAAGGCAGCAGTGTAGATATATTTGGAGATCGAGATTAAATAGAGAAATACAGGTTCCCTAGGCCTAATAAACAAACGTAAAAAATACAGATGTAGATAGCCCAACACTAGTAAACTGACGTAATAGTTCTAACTAAAGTTTCCTTTATTTTCACCTGGTGATCTGGCCAGCAAGTCTGAAATTTGTTGCAGAGGATGCCTAAAATCTGACTTGCATCATAGTGCAGACTTCTGGGAAAATCAGTGAGCCAATTACACAAACAGGAAATGGGATTTCTGGGGGTGTGTTAAATACATCAAAATGTAAACAGAAAGGCTCCGGGTTGCCATATTACATTGCATTTTACAGAAAATGACAGCACTGCAGATTGAGAAGAAAAGATATTTTAAATGAATTCAATTACAATATGACGTGTGCAGCAATTCTATATGCTGTATTTTTTTCCATGAAAATGGCATTACCCTTTAAGGGCTATTTGGTTTTACCTCGATCAGTTGAAGTCTTCTGAGCGATTCTAGTCTGAAACCCTCTGTAAAAAGGAAAATAAAATAAAGGAAGATTAAAGCCAACCTAAACATGGTTGTTAAGTCTGAAGGTTTTTTGCAGTTTTGAGGTAGAGAAATATAATAAAGCATGGAGAGGGAGTCATAAAATAAGGACTCTATGGTCCGTCGTCATCCAATCCCTCATAGGGGAGAGCGGCGCTCTGACGGGTCCGTCCCTGCACAGTGGGCAGAGACAGACCTGTCATCTGCCTGCTCAGCGGTGATCGACGGAGCCATCCCCCGCTGAGCAGAGGGGGCTCCGTACATGGACACGTCCGCGCGAAAGAGCCCCAAGACTCTTACACCAGATGGGTTGAACGTGGAGTTCAATTTAAACGGTTTCATAAGCAATTATTAATTCCCCTCCCCCTTTCTGTTCTTTGGCTTATGAACGTATACATTTTACTTAGATTGATCTCTGTCACATCAGGACTACGGAGTTAATTTATTGGTTATCACCATATGTAGTATGAGTTATCTATGTAGAATATGGACACACTATGGCAGGTATAGGCAACCATTTGAGCACAGTGTGCCGAAAAATGTTTTCAAAGTAATTGATCGTGCCGATTTTATAACAAAAAAATGTCAGCTTCACAATCTCAATCACGAAAAGGATGCTTTTAAACAGTAAATGCTGTAAACTACTTGAATAGTAGTGAGAAATTAACATCCTGTACACTCACGCCTCAGATCAGCCCAGATCCCTGCACCTACACACCTCAGATCACTGCCCCACCACTGTAACCCCCCAGCACATCTGCCCCAATGTGCTCGGGCAGATGTCCCACCTCTGTACTCCCTGCTCCTCTTTCCCATCACTGTAACCCCTGCTTTTCTGTCCCACCACTGAACCCCCTTCTCATCCCTTCCACTACAGTACCTCCTGCATATCTGCACCACCACTAACCCCCCATTGCTCATCTGCCACACCACTGTACCTCCCTGCATATCTGCTCCAACGCCGTATTCCCTAGCTCTTCCGTCTCACTACTGAATCACCTTCTCATCTGTCCCAACACTAAATCAATCTGCTCATTTGCCCCACCACCGTAACCCGCTTTCTCATCTGCACCACCAATGTACCTCCTGCACATGTCTCACCTCTGTACTGCCCTGCTCTCCTGCCCCACCACTGTAACCCCCAGCTAATCTGTCCCACCAATACACCTCCTTTCACATCTGCCCCACTGCTCTACCCACCTGCTTTTCTGTCCCACCACTTAGCCCCCTTCTCAACTGGCCCAACAATGAACCCCCCCCCCTGCTCTTCTGTCCCACTGCTGAACCCCTTATCTCTTACACCACTGTACCTCCCTGCACATCTGCTCTACTGCTGTACCCTCCCTCCTGCTCATTTTCCCCACTGCTGTACCCTATTCTCATCTATAATACAAGCGACATGCAGTGGTGAAAGAAAGCAGAGATGAGACCCATCTACCTGTCATGGCACACTCATCCTGCTGAACCACCTCTCACATCCAGCCCACGTGCTTGTATGTAATGTCACATACAAGCATCTGGAATGGATGCGCAATCATGAGCTCAGGTCAGGGGCATTTTCTGAAAGCAGTAGGCCTGTGTGCAGGATCATAAGTTGGGCCCCCGCAGCTGAGGAAAAATGTGGCGCTCCGCGCTGCAGCAAAGGTTGGGTGTGATTTTCTTTGCACTGAATACTGGCTCTGGCTTAAATGGACACAGAGTGCAGGGGTTCAGTAGTGACACAAAGGTTCAGGAATATTGTAAACAAAGTTCCCAGAAGCTCAACAGTAATTCCACAAGCTGTCACCCGATTGTGGTTTTCTCAGTGAAATCTGTTCTAAGATTTGTAGTGGCAACCAAGCGAGGCATCTTCCTCCAGATGGTGGATGGGGCTAGCAGAACTCCGCTTTAAGCAAATATCTAGCATTCATTATATGGACCGTGAAGATTTCAGTGTTCAGCCAAGCTATCCAGACAGATTCACACTCTCACCTGTAGTGATGATCCACAAAGTCTTTTGGCTGTGCCTGGTTTTGGAAGGCTTTATGATAAATGGCACTTGCATTGTGCAGGTCTCCTTTTACTTCCAGCTGCTGAGCCCAGATTACATGCAGAGCAGCAGAACAAGTACCTATACCTCGGCTGTAAAGATACTCAAAGAACTGCATGGGTTCATCAATGGTTTCAGACTGAAAAAAAAAAAAAAAAAAGGAGTAAAAAACAGAGCATGCTTTGAGTATGGAGACATTCACCCATTTCATTGTTCATTTCGATTACAAATAGAGAGAAGGGACTCACAAATCGGATGCAGTATTTCAGGTATCGCTCATCATTGCAGTATCTCTTGTCCCCTATAAAGTTGCGAACTAAACGCTCCAACAAACACAGAACATTGCGCTTTTCTTGCGGTGGTAGAGTTTCTTCAGCCCAAAGAACATACCTTGAAAGAGGCAAAAAAACATAAGGGTGGAATTTAGGGTCACCATACACATTACAATCTCACAGTACAATCTCCAGATCTACCAGAACTATGTACTATGAGGACCTACCAAATCTAGCCAATCAGGCAGGCCCTTGAACTGCATACTTGCAGGTAGATCTAAAGGAGAGATTGTACAACATATTGGTAACTTGTGTAGTAAGCCTAAAGCCTCATACACACGATCGGACTTTGTACCAACTTTCCCGTGGATTTTTGTACAAAGGGCGTTGGCCCCAAGTTTGTATTGCATACACACGATCAGACTTTTTAGGCAACAAACATGAACGTAGTGACGTTTCAACGTACTGACGACACTTCAAAAGAGGACGTTCAAATACTCCAGCGCCACCTTTGGTCAACTTCTGTATTGTTGTCTTATCTTTTGCATTGGTTCTGAGCATGCGTGTTTGTACTTTGTACAAAAGTCCGATGGTTTTGTGTACACACAGTCGGACTTTGCTCCATCTGACTTTTGTTGGCAGAAAGTTGGTCCGTTCGCACAGCCAATAAAAGTCAGATGAAAACTGAAAAAGTTGGTCCGATGGAGCGTACACACGGTCGGATGTTGTTCCAAAACAGCTAATTTGCATGTTTTTTGTCAAAAAGTCTGATCGTGTGTACGGACGGGCCTTAAGAGGGGGATTTACTAAAACTGGTGCAACTGTGCATGGTAACCAATCAGCTTCTAACTTGACAATAAAACCTAGAAGCTGATTGGTTACTATGCACAGCTGCACCAGATTCCATGTTCATTAGTGTTTTTAAATCTCCCCCTTAGCATCCTCATGAACTTTCCTTGTTTTAGGCCTCGTTCACGTGGGAGATGATGTCTGTGTAGCATGAATAGGCCTTTTTTTTTGTTTTTCAACTTCCAGATGCTGCATGCAGGCAGTTGATTGAAGTGTATGAGGACACAGCAGCTGGTCTTAATGTGACAGGCCTGTCTGTGCATAAGTGGCCCTGAATGTACACTGCCTGCATCAGAGGACAGTTTCCCGTCACATTAGGACCAGCTGCTGCCTCAACCTCTTGCCGAAAAGCCCCCCCATTTATAAAACGGCAGGTTGGTTCGGCTGCACGAATTGGCGTATGTGTACTTCAGTTCTTGCACGAGGTTCTGTGGGTGCGTGCGCACCGATTGGCCAGCGGGGGAGCCAATCAGCGGGACTGACAGACTTGATGTCAGCCGACTGCCCACAATCATTCCCTGCAGAGACAGAACGGAGATCTGCCTGTGTAAACAAGGCAGATCTCGACACAGGATCTTGTCTTGGAAGATGGATCTGTGTGTTGTCCCAGGCAACCCATACCTCCCCAGTTAGAAACACACTGAGGGAACACATTTAACCCCTTGATCACCCCGATGTTAACCCCTTTCCTGCCATTAGTACAATGTCAGTGCAATTTTTTAGTACTGATCAATGTAATAATGTCACTGGTTCCCAAAAAAAAAAAAGGGTCAGGTGTCCGATCTGTCTGCCGCAATCCCGCTAAAAATTGCTGATCATGGCTATTACTAGTAGAAAAAAAAAAAAATATGCCATAAACCTTTCCCCTATTTTGCAGACGCTATAACTTTTGCGCAAACCAATCAATAAATGATTATTGTTTTGTTTTTTTTTTACCAAAAATATGTAGCAGAATACATATTGGCCTAAATTTATGAAGGAATTCGATTTAAAAAAAAAAATAAACATGTATTGGGTATGTTTTATAGCAGAAAGTAAAAAATATTGTTTGTTTTCTCAAAATTGTCAGTCCTTTTTGTTTACAACGAAAAAAATAACCACAGAGGTGATCAAATACCAAAAAAAAATAAAAATAAAAAGGGCCTGGTCAGGAAGGGGGTAAATCCTTCCGGGGCTAAAGCGGTTACTAGACTTCAATCCAGATGCTGCGTGTAGGCAGTTGAAAGTTGAGACCTCAGGAAAAAAACAGCCCATTCACACTATGGGGCATCATCACCCATGTGGAACTGAGCCTTATTCCAAATACTGGAGGGTTGTAGCTCACCTGTCCCACAAATCCAGAGGGTCATCACCGGTGTAACCCTGTATGTGGGTTTCAAACATTCTGCAGGGACAAACACATATACAGTAACTTAGAGGGGAAAAAGAAACCAGTATACAATTCAAGATTTGGTTAAAATATAACTCAAGGCAAAACTTTTTTGGACAGAGTAGTAAGGGATTAGAAAATCTCAGATATTTCAGTCTGTTCTCCAGTTAGGAAAATTCACCCTCTCTATGTATATTTTTTATCACAGATACATTAAAAGAAAGTTCCAAAATTTTGAGTGGTAATTAGAACAGGAATAGAGGGGAAATCTTTTAGCGACACCTCTTCAGGCGACAACCAGACATTGCCCTCACTTTGAATGGGGTTCATCTCACTTCCTGTTGTGGCTATGGGACAGGAAGTGAAAGTAAATCTACCCAAATCGACAAAGACAGTGGTTATAACCCCCCACTCTATCCAAAAAAATAAAGAATAATAGTTTAAAGCGGAGTTATATATATATATATATATATATATATATATATATATATATATATACACATATACACACACATTTTATTATTATTATTATTATACTATAAAAAAAAAAAAAGTCAACATACAAATAATGTAGCTGCTAACTTTTAATACAGGGACACTGGCCAGGGTTCCCGCGATGTCGGCACCCTAAGCTGATTCGTCTATCAGCTTCGGGCGCAAGCACTACCAGTAAGGGAAACTGGCAGTGAAGCCTTGTTTAACACCTAGTTGGATTTCAGCCTGGAACTCCGCTTTAAGACTATAATAATTGATGTACAAACATTAGCCCTTGTTTAAAAGGTAGTACCACTTTCTATTCACAGACTTTCTTCTTTAAAATGCAAGCACTTGTAATAAAGTTTGTGAAACATTTTCTGCATTAGTGCCTTTACCCTCTTTATAACTTCTGTACATTTTAAAATGTTGGATTGGTAGACATGGGTTTCAAGAGCGCAATTTAAAACAGAGCTCTGTTTATTGCTTGTGCACACATACAATGCCTGTGATTAGATCGAACAGATCTCAGCTAAAACACTCAGAGCCAAGCAGAATGGCTCTGTGCCTTGCGATCACTGTGATCCAGTCACATCAATCACAAATGTAAACACTGCCAGTCTTTACATTTGAGAGCCCTCCCCTTCCTCTCACAACAGAGGAAGTGGAAGGAGGAGAATTTTAGGAACAAAGGTATCCTAGGGCCGTAGGCAGCATCAGCTATAGGATGGGAGTTTTATTATGGGATCTAAATCTAAAAACCGTTTACTATTCTCCTGTACATCTCATCTCCATCCTTTGTAGTGACCTGCAAATTTAAACAGTAACTCCACCATTGTTGAGAGAACAAACACACACACACACAATTCTACTCTAGGTGATCTATGTACATTGCAGGGATTTAAAAAAAAAAAAACTTTGTTGCAGAGTTCTAGAAAAAATTGCCAAAAAACAGGTCTATTTTCCAAAAAAGGACTTTTTTTTTTAACCACTTGCCGCCCACCCACCGTCAAATGATGGATGGGCGGTGCCGCTCTCGTTTTGGGTGGACGTCATATGATGGCCTCCCAGAACGACCGCTCTGGCGAGCAGCCATGCCGCTAGGACACTGCGCGACCCCGATCTGTGTAATCCGCGGTCCTTTAACCATGTGATCAGCTATGTCCAATCACATGTAAACACAGAGATGATCGTAATCGGCGCTTCTCGCCTCACACTGACAGAGTGTGAGGAGAGGAAAGCCGATCAGCGGCATTTCCTCACAGGGGAGAGCTAGGAATATAATCAGGGTACTGATCATCAGTGCCCTGATTACAATTAAGTGCCCACCAGTGCCAGCAATGATTGCCCACCACTGACAGAAATCAGTGCCCACAGGTGCCAGCAATCAGTGGCCATTAGTGATGCCAGTCAATGCAGCATATTCGTGCCTCCTCATCAGTGCTGCCTTATCAGTGAAGGAGAAAAAATACTTATTTACAAAATTTACTGACAGAAACTAAGAAAAAAACTTTATGAAGAAAATGATAAAAATTTCACATGGTTACAGTGTAGCATGACTGCTCAATTGTCATTCAAAGTGTGTCAGCGCTTAAAGCTGAAAAATGGCCTGGGCAGGAAATGGGGTGCAAGTGCCCAGTATTGAGGTGGTTAAACACTACCAAAAGAAAGTGCCATCTGTCTCAAAAAATGTATACAAACTTTGAGTACAGTGTTGGGATGTGTCAGTGAAACTATCACAGCACTGAATAATTGTCTGGTGATGAGGGGATATATACAGGCTGGAACTGATGCTGATGGCAAGACTAGGTTCACTTTAATGCCCCCATCCACAGCTGCATATACTGCTGTGAGCGCTAATCAGATACTGGTTTCCCAGCATGCTTGTACGACAGAAGCCAGTTGTTGGACCGGCTCCTGTCAGAGTGTCAGCCTGTCAGTCTGCTGTACACACTGGCTGAATTTCGAACAGTTTCTGTTGAACCGATATTCGGCCCATGTGTACCAGCCTTTACCCACTTCCGGACCAGCAATGTACCCGTACTTTGCTAGACCTCAGGTGGTTATAGCCACAGCCATCACCCCGACACAATTTTTTTTTTAGAGCTAGCGGTTTGCTCTCTTGTAAAAGCAATCCTAGCAGCTAACTAGCCACTGGACTGCATATACAAGCAGCGGGATTGACTCTCCGCTATAGTAACCTGGAAGCAATGACCTGACATCAATTCTGGTTTACCCAGATGTCAGCGACGCCATTTAAAAATAAATAAAAAGCATTCAAAAAAACAGATCTTGGTGTTTTGAATGCTTTTAAGGGCAAAGGAGGGATTTGGGGTCTTATAGACCCCAGATCTCTTCATAATGAGTACCTGTCACAAGGATTTTTACATATCCAAATCCCAATAAGTGTATATTAATTTGTTTGCGTGAAAGTTAAAGCATCTAAAAACCATGGTGTATATATACACTGGAATTTTCTAAGTTTGTTACATAGTAGTAACAGTGGTGATCAGCGACTTATAGTGGGACTGCGGGAAATCAGACACCAACACGAATACAGCGATTAATACAACGAATACTACTTGTTTACAAAAACAGGGCTCTCTTCTGTCATTCGCTGAGGCGACCAGTGGGTGTCATTCATAAATCACTGGCCGGGACCCGCTGATTGACTTGTGCTGCAGCGAATGACAGCAGTCTTCCAAGTCCACGCGCGCGGACCCAGAGGAAAGCCGCGATGTACAGGTACGCAATTGCGTCTGTACACTAGTTTGGGTGATAAACCAGGACTCCTTTAGTTTGGAGGGATTTCCTTTTACTTCCTGTTTAAGCTATGGGAAAGGAAAGGAAATCTCTCCAATGGGACACAACAACTTATACTGCTCTGTGTGTGGCCGGCCTAAGTCATTGCTCTCCCCCTCCAGAGCTCACTGGAGTGCCGGGCTGGGCGCAGCTGGCTATGGACCTTAGTTAGGGTTGCACCGATACTAGTATCGGTACCAAGTATTTGCACAAGTATCGGTACTGGTGCAAATGCACGGATACCTGAAACCAATACTTTCAGGCCCGGTTAGTTGAGCTGTCAGTGGGTCTCCCCAGTGTTAAAAGAAGTCCGGTAATTGGAGTAAAAAAAAAAATAAAAAAGGAAACATGGTTTCTTTTTTAATCTGTTTCTTCATCTGCAGATCAAAGGGATGGACAAATGTTCCTGTTTAACCCATTATAAACCATGAATTTACTCTAATTAATTTACATTAATTTAATAAACAGCCTTAATTAACTCCCTATTCTCCATTTATTTATTTTCCTGCTTTTTTTTTTGCTCATGTCTATTTTATAAACAATAAACAAAATTAAAACGTATTTTTTGTTTGCTTGTTAATGAATATTTTTACACATTTCATATTGAAAATGCACAAAATTTAAAAAAAAAAAAAAAAAAATCGATTTCATTTGTAAATAACTTTTCAATGCTCTGTACTATTTCTGACAGCTGAAGTGAAAACAAAACAATTGCGGTAGGTATCGGCGAGTCCTAAAAAAAATGGTATCGGTGCATCCCTAATCTCAGTCATGCATTGAGATCGCTATCATTTAGGGCAACCTTTTGAAGAGCGAGGGCCACTTAGGCTACTTGTTAACTGGTCGCAGGCCACAATGAGCGGAGCGGGCGGATGGCAGGTCCGTGTCTGGTCTGTATAAGCAGAGCGGACACGGACACAGCCCACTAATACTTTTTTTTCAAGATTGGATTGGAGGTAGGACACAAGTCGGTTTACATTTGCTACTCCTTAGGAGGTGAATGAAGGGTCCAATTGGGTCAGACTGACCATGTGAAAGGGGCCCAAGGCTGCTTTCACACAGATGCACTGCAGTTTACCTGCACCGCTGGTGCAGCGCAGTGTACCTTTGGCTTTCCTGCACTTTGCAATAGACTTCTATTATATTGTGCAGGTTTGGTGCACTTTCAGAAAGCTCACCAAACTCGCAGGTAATAACAGAAGTCTATGGCTCAGTGCAGGTAACCCGCAGGTGCACTGCTCTGTACCTGCGGATCAGTTTGAAAGCAGCCCAGTAACCACTGCAGAATAGATATGCCCATATAGACCCAGTGATTTTATTAATACTCTATTCTATCCCAGAGTAGGAGGCTGTGGGCCACATCAGAGGGCTCCGTGGGCCACTGGTTGGGCACCCCTGATTTAGGGGGATCCTGAGAATACGGTATTGTGGGGCACAGGACAGCAGGCTAAATGTTTGTGGAGTCAGTGACCGGGAACATGTGTAGAGATAAGGAAGGCTGACATTATCCTGACACATTTACAGCATGCTTGGCCCAGGGCCGTGCCTGGAAACCACTGAAGCATTTTGTTTTTATGAGGCCTGTAATGGGGTCTTCTGTAACAGGACATGGCCTCTGGATAGCCCTCTGCTCCATCTGTCCCCCCACTCTGCAGGATGATCCCATCGGTGGAGGAGATTTCCGTTTATTGTAGAGAGCACAGCTCCAGGGCCCATCCATAGTGTCCCACACACCATATTATGTCCTCCAAGGTAAACAATGCAGCCCCACCTATACCACAACACCAATACACCCCACAGGCCGGTACTTACTGCACATAGCTCTGGATATCCATTCTTCCCGGAGATCCGCTCCCGATGTGCCGTCCTACAAGAGATCGCTGCTCACCATAACACTCACCTCTCCCCCCTTCCTCTGTTCCTATTTCAAATCGTTCGCGCAACCAGAAATCCTGCAACTGCCATAGGTCTAGGCGACGGGGCTCGCAGCCAATCAAATTCAAAATCTAGACGGGCGGAAGTATTATCTCGCGAGAAGTTGCGCGGTGGTAGAGGGCAATTTTGATCACGTGATTGTACGACCGTCTCGGCCATGTTTGATAAGGGCAGGGGACTATGTGCTGTGTGTTGCTCAACATTGAAGCCACTTTAGTTCATCGACCTTTCATCCAGAGAGAAAAACCAAGTGGAATGTACTGTGATAGGAGCTGACTAAAACATTTGTTTTAATTCGTACGGGCTGCTGACAGGAAATGAATTAAAGAGCTACAGTAAAATTCAGGAAATAAAGAAGGTTACTGACGGATTAAAAAAGTATCTGTTCATTAAATGTGTTTTTAATAGAACAAAATAAAGTATTACGTTTATTTATTTTTTCTTTTCGCCATCTGTGTTCCATCAGGGAGATTTCTCTCCACTTCCTGTCCTATAGTCACAACAGGAAGTGAGAGGAAATCCCTCCAAATTGAGGGAATCTATGGTTGTCACCGCAACTAGTGTCCCTATTGGAAGATTTGCCCTCTATCCCTGTTTTGGTGACAGCCCAAAATTGTGATTTTCTTTCACTCATGGTGATAATGGTAAACAGGACAAATAGAGAGGGTGATTCTCCCTAAGACCCCTTTCACGCTGGGGCCACAGCCACGTTAGTGCTAAATCGCCGCTTGTTTTAGCAGTGCTTTAGCGCTGTTTAAGTGTCTCTTTTCAACCGCTAGTGGGTTGCTTTTAACTTCAAAGAAGAGGTTAAAAGCGCCCGTGTTGCATCGCATCCAAAGCACTTTTCAATTGGCTGGGTGTTTTGGGAGCGCTTGCGCATGCGCACTGATTGCGCCGTTTCTAAGGGGCTTGTGCCGTGACTGGCGGCTCCAAAGCGCATGCGCGGGAGTGACGTCACACCACTTTGGACAGTCACAGAGCCGGAGTCCACAGATCCGTAAGGAAGAGGGGTGAAGATGGATGCGGCCACCCACCAGCAGGGACATCGGGGACATTGCAGGCTTTGTTTGCAGGTAAGTGGCACATAATGGGCCAGTATGCAATGCAAATAATAAAAAAAGTGCAAACTCTATTGGCTATAATTCCATTGCACTATTACCTGAATATACCAACATTAAATATGAAGGAAAAAAAAAAAAGAAAATAATTTTTCTTCATTTTTTTTTCTTTCAGCAGCTTAGTAGATGCCCCTTCTTATTATTATGTGGTAGTGCAGTGCTAATTTCGACATAAATATTTGATTTAGTTGTTGTAATAGTCTTTAAAATGCCATTTTTATTTTTAGTCGTATTTTAGTCATCTGAATTGTTTTAGTTGTACTTTAGTCAACTAAAATCTCTAGTACCTGTGTTAATTTCAGCGACAAAAATATTTTCGTTGACAAAATTAACACTGCATCCAGATGAGAAATCTTCCCCATATTAAAGAATCCAGGCAAAAAATCTGACTTAGCTTTTTACTGCATTGTGTGTTCATGCTGTATCCACCCTGAACTATAAGAACACATGGGTTGGCATGTCTTCTGACGGATGCTGAGATAGGAGGGGGATCTGGAAATTGGATGGTGCTGAACCATTTGGTGATTACACCGGGAGAAGGTTGCCAGGGTCGGCACAGGATAATTTAACCACTTGCCACCTGCCCTATAGGCGAATGACGGCTGCAAAGTGGTTTCAAAATCCTGACCGGGTGTCATATGACATCCTCAGGATTTTGAGCCGATACGCGCCCCCCGCAACTACGATCTCGGTAAAGAGTCTCCGACGGAGACTCTTTACCACGTGATCAGCCGTGTCCAATCACGGCTGATCACAGTGTAAATAGGAAGAGCCGTTGATTGGCTTTTCCCCACTCGCGTCTGTCAAACGCGAGACAGGGGGGGTCTGTGCTGATCGATTATCAGCGCAGCCCCCCGAAAATGCCTACACTGGACCACCAGGGACGCCACCAGACCACCAGGGATGCCAAGCACCAGGTATGCCACCATAAACCACCGGGGATGCCAGTCAGTGCCCACAATGGATGCCAATCAGTGCCCACAATGGGCATCACTAGAGTTGCCACCTCATCCCTTTAAACCCGAACACTTATTAATTACACAGGTTCTGTGGCTGATTAAGGTGGTGATTAAACTCACTTGGTACCTTATCTGCAGTTAATTAGCCTCAGAACCTGTGTAATTCAAAGGTGTTCGGGTTTAAAGGGATGAGGTGGCAACTCTAGGCATCACTGATTGGCATGCATTATTGTTTGGCACTGATTGGCATCCATCAGTACAAAACAATACAATGCCGCCTATCAGTGCCCATCCGTGCCACCTATCAGTGCCCACCCATGCCGCCCATCCATACTAATCCGTGCCGCCTATCCATGCCCATCTGTGCCGCCTATCCATGCCCACCCATGCCGCCTATCCATGCCAATCCGTGCCATCTATCAGTGCCAATTTGTGCCACCTATCAGTGTCCATCCGTGTCGCCCATCAGTGCCCACAGTGCCGTCTATCAGTGCCACATATCAGTGCCCATCAATGCCACCTCATCAGTGCAACTTCATTGGTGCCACCTCATCGGTGCCCATCAGTGCCGCCTTATCAGTGCCCATCGGTGCAGCCCCATCAGTGCCCATCAGTGAAGGGAGAAAACTTACTTATTTACAAAGTTTTGAAACTGAAACAAAAAAAAAACATATATTTTTTTTTTCAAAATTTTCGGTCTTTCTTTATTTGTTTAGCAAAAAATAAAAACCGTAGAGTTGATCAAATACCACCAAAAGAAAGCTCTATTTGTGAGAAAAAAATGATAAAAATGTCATTTGGGTACAGTGTAGCATGACCGCGCAATTGTCATTCAAAGTGCGACAGCGTCAAAAGCTGAAAATTGGTCTGGGCAGGAAGGTGTCCAGTATTGAAGTGGTTAAAACCAACTTCCATTTATTTATTTAATTTTGGATAGAGCAAGGGAGGGTTATAACATATGTCAGCTTTTTGTTATCTGTGTCTGATTGGGAAGATTTCCCTTTCCTGTCTCATAGCCAAAAGAGGAAGTGTGAGGAAATCCTTCCAAAGTGAGGGAATCCCTGGTTTTCACTAGTGTCACCAGAACCAGGTTTTCCACTTCAATGGTGCGTATGTTCTAGCTGCATTCAACAGCTCAGTAAGTAATGGATTTTTGGAGCGTTAGTGGGCCAGGGTGAAGAAGAAAGGCCACCAGAGTATTACCCAGGGTGACTCAAGTGAGCTCAACACCAGTGGGCAGTCCCAAAACACACGGACTAATGTACCCCTCCTCTGATTACATCTCCAGCCCATGGAGGAGACAGCTGGGAATATTTTATAGAGAATCACTGGCGCTCTATACCAACAAGTCATACATTTGTATTCATAATCCTGGAATTTGCTGGAAATGGATGATTTGTCACCAAAGAAAAGAATATAGTCTCTCTGTTCTTGCGTGAAGTCTGGCCAAGTTCATATGTCCATTTCAGTATAATACCAGTAACAAAGTGATCAGGCGGGTAAGTAAGGATCACATACATAACTGATATGTATGGCATGTCTTAAAGGTTCCTTGTCAATTAAGTGATTTTCAAAGGCTGGGACCTGGAAAGTGCACCGGCGCTCTTATAGGGCCCCAACACTAGCTGACAGAAGATCATCTTAAAGAACTCCCCTCACGTAATAATTATTCTAAAAGCCCCTTTTGTTCCCCTATAGCCACTACCATCCTCATTTTCTTTTGGACAGTGCATACCCAGTCGGTCTAGGACTAGCATTGCTGCCATGAATGCACTCTGCTGCACTTGAGGTGCAGCCTAGGGCGCCGGGCCACTGGTTTTCCTACTCTCTTCTCTCTGCAGCAAGCAACTAAGTCTCAGCATCAGCAGGCAGCCGCTGCTCCATTCGCACATAGTGTCAGAGGCGCAGCAGTGGTGGAGGACTGTGTCTGTGTCTCGACTCCCGCAGCAAGCAAACATTCATTGATGGGCACTAGTAGGCTGCATTGATGGGCGCTGGTAGGCGTCATTGATGGGCGCTGGTAGCCTGCATTTGATGGGTGCTGGTGTGGCTAAATTTGATGGGCGTTGGTGAGGCTACATTTGATGGGCGCTGGTAAAGCTGCATTTGATGGGTGCTGGTGAGGCTGCATTTTATGAGCGCTGGTGAGGCTGTATTTGGGCGCTGGTGAGGCTACATTTGAGGGGTGCTGGTGAGGCTGCATTTGAGGGGCGCTGGTGAGGCTACATTTGATGGGTGCTGGTGAGGCTGCATTTGATGAGCGCTGGTGAGGCTGTATTTGATGGGCGCTGGTGAGGCTACATTTGAGGGGTGCTGGTGAGGCTGCATTTGAGGGGCGCTGGTGAGGCTGGTGAGGCTGCATTTGATGGGTGCTGATGAGGCTCCTTTTGATGGGCGCTGGTGAGGCTGTATTTGATGGGCGCTGGTAAGCCTACATTTGAGGGGTGCTGGTGAGGCTGCATTTGAGGGGGCGCTGGTGAGGCTACATTTGATGGGTGCTGGTGAGGCTGTATTTGATGGGCGCTTTATTAAAAAGATGGGATTTACATGGTCAGAGAAAAGGGGCGGAGTCAGCCAAGGGACGGAGAGGCAGCAAAATGAGGTTTCGCTTAGGGTGTCAAAAATCCTTGCACCAACCCTGAGGTCATCTATGGTCAGCATGCCAAACTGCATCCTCCCCAAGATGTATGAGCATTATGTGTCAGCAAACCCCCCTCCCCCCCAAAAAAAATTGAGCACTAATCTGCATGCTTACCCCTAAGCATTCCCCCTCCTCCAAGTACAAATCCAAGTACAAACCCTGCTGAAATCCCCCCCTCCCAGAACAAATATTTGTCCCCCCATCCCCCAAATTTCCCCAGCACAAATCCCCCCCCAAAAAAAAATCACCCCTCCTAGCACAAATCCACCTCCTCCCAAAATGTATCCTCCTAGCACATGTACCCCACAATTATACCTACTAGCACACCCCCCCCCCAAAAAAAAATCAATTAGCCTTCCCCCTCTACCATAGGACAAACCCCTCAAATCCTACCTTCTAGCATAAATCCATTTTCCCCCTCCCAACATGAATCCCCCTAAATCACCACTCCTAACAAATTTCCCCTCCAAGAACAATTCTTATCCCCTGCTGCCCCCAAGATTCCCCCTCCTAACACAAATCCTCTCCCCAATATCCTTGTAGTCCCCCCACCTCACATGATACAAAAGTGCCCAGGGCAGCTGCCCCTCCTCCCGGCCCTGTCTGTAGTAAAATGGTACATGCAGCATTCTGGAGCACCGCACCGCATACACAGGCAGCGTGAGAGGAACATTGCATGGAATGCTGCATGTACCATTTATATTAAAGCGGTGTGTCAGCTTAAAAAAAAAAAAATTCAAAGTCAGCAGCTAAAAAAAAAAGTCGCTGCTGACTTTTAATAAGTACACTTACCCTCCCAGGGCGCCCGCGATGCTGTTCGTGGAGGCCGAGATGTCCCTCGGCGTTCCGGATCCAGCGCCGCCATCCTCAGTAAGGGAAACGGCTTCACGCAGCCTACTGCGCATGCGCGAGTCGGCGCGCGGCCTACTGCGCATGCGCGAGTCGGCGCGCGGCCTACTGCGCATGCGCGAGTGGGATTTGTGAATGGGGAACGCAATGTGTTGTGGGACACAGTTCCCATAACACACTGCGCCCCATTCCATAGAAGACGGAAGGAGAGAAGATCACCGCGGAGCTGGAGGAGGCAGATTAGGACAATCAGCCTAGCAACAGCCATTTCTGGTAAGTAAAAAAAAAAATAAGCAAATAAATACTAGAGTATAAATAGTGCGCAATATCAACCTTAGTCTATTTAGATCAGCAGGTGAGGTTAAAAGACAAATGTCATGGTATAATAAAATATATAAGTGCTTGCGTGACAATCCCAGGTGCACAAAAATACATATATAAACTTCAAGTTACAATGAGGTTATAACCAATTTAATAAATAAATAAATACACAATGTGTTAAAAATAAATACAATGTGTTTTAAATAAATAAAGTGCTTCAAAATGTGAGTAAAAACAAGTATTTGTTATAATGTGTCAAAGAAAGGAAATATCCAGTTTTATGCCAGTGATGCATATGGGGATATATAAATTCCAAAAGCCAATACAGGCTTGACCTGATGGATTAGCTAATTAATTGATTGAATTAATGGGTAAACGGCCGCCAGTTAAATATTATATTAATCCCATAGGTGATATCAGTCCATTAAATGAGTGAGATAATTAATGAAATAACTCTTCACATCCACTAATGATATCCGGGACACAATTAGAAATGCTAGAGAAAAAAAAAAAAGAGAGAAAAAAAGAAACTTCCCCTTATGCTGGGAATGTAGGGCTTTTTTTCCTTTTGGTTCCTCCTGATATCTTGCTCCGGTATGATATAAAAGAGAAAAAGACACAAACAAAAAACCATTGCGCAGCGCTCTATTCAACCATCAAACAAAGAAGATCTTTTAGGTGGTTGCCTACAGCTATACAACTCACATGTACCCAGTAGGTGTTTGCGCATTCAAATCCTGTTAATGGTCAGGCTCAGGATAGGGGGCTGTCAGCCCTTTCCTCCTCACTGTGCTGTGCTGTGCTTAGCACTGTCACTTGGGCTCCTCCTCCCTTGATGTAAGTAACTGAGTTAAAATAAACGTAGTTACTTAACGTTACTTTAGAGGGTAACAAGTAATCTAAACTGATTGGTGAAAGCAAAAAACCGCGCTACCCTAACACACACAAATGATCACACAATTGGGTAAGAGATAAATAAATAAAAACAATAAAAATAAATGAAACCTAAACCGGCTGCAGAATGGTGGGATAAACACACATGAAATATAGAAAAAGGAAAACTGCGCCAGGTAAACAAAAATGAACAGTAATATAAAGAAAACCAATACACATATGTGATCTGTGTATCTGATTTGTAGTACTTGAGGTACTAGTAACCTAAGGAATAAAGTCTGCACACAGGTTTAAAAAGGGCATAGGCAAACAGTATTAGTATATTCTCAGGTTATCACAACATGAAAGACAAATGTTCGACAAGAAATGTCCAAATATAAAACTGTGGGCAATGGTAAGGACTCTGAGAAATACCATTCTACCATTGCCCACAGTTTTATATTTGGACATTTCTTGTCGAACATTTGTCTTTCATGTTGTGATAACCTGAGAATATACTAATACTGTTTGCCTATGCCCTTTTTAAACCTGTGTGCAGACTTTATTCCTTAGGTTACTAGTACCTCAAGTACTACAAATCAGATACACAGATCACATATGTGTATTGGTTTTCTTTATATTACTGTTCATTTTTGTTTACCTGGCGCAGTTTTCCTTTTTCTATAAATCTAAACTGATTACTTTTCCCCTCATGGTAACTCAGTTCCCATTACTTGGGCGGCGTTACTGCAATTACATCTACCGCCACTAGATGGCAGTAGTGTAATTCCGATGTCCTGCCGAAAAAGTTCCCCCGCTGGATAGGGACCCCCTGTACTGCGCAGGCGCAGCACTTGCGCAGTATAAAGGACTACGGAGCTTACGAAAATTGCTGAACCGAAACAGCTCTGAGTGAACTCTACACCGCGTTGGCGCAGTTAACATGTAATTGTACGAGGCGATGCCGCACGCTCCCGATGCTCGTGCTACTCTGCAAGGGGTGTCTATCGTGTAACTAAGGGGCGGGTCTAGTATTACTGTAACCAAGGGGCACATTTATTATTATTGTTATATATCAAGCTCTGCCCATTAATTTATTCGCCCTCTTCTGTAGCCATCCGCCCCTTACACGATATAATAATAATAGACCCGCCCCTTGCTTACACGCTATAATAGATCTGCCCCTTGGTTAGAGTAATAATAGAGCAGCCCCTTGGTTACACGATATATAACAATAATAATAAATGTGCCCCTTGCTTACAGTAATACTAGACCCGCCCCTTAGTTACACGTATAGAATATGAAAAAAAAAGTCACAGTTACTTTGCTGCGTAACTAATTACTTTTCCAATGTAGTAACTGAGTTACTAACACAATTACTTTTTGGGAGAAGTAATTTGTAACTTAACTAATTACTTTTTTAAAGTAAGATGACCAACACTGGTGCTGCCTGTGTGTGAGGCCTTTGAAACGCTGCATGTACTGTTGTAGTACAGAGCGGGAGCGCGCCCGTAGAGAGGGGGCTTGTATGGGACAGATGGAACATATAGAAGTGTCCCCTGGCTGCGCTGATACACTTCCTGTTCTATATGTTCCACCTATGCCACCAGGACCTGTGGAGTCCCGTACAAGCCTCCTCTACGCGCGCACTCCCGCTCTGTACTACAATAAAAGGTGCATCGTTTTGAACACCTCACACACACAAGAGGAGGGGAGGTTTGGTTGTATGTTCCGTGTGTGCATTTTAAACGCTGCATGTATCGTTGTAGCAAAGAGCGGGAGCGCACACGTATAGGGCACTTGTATGGGACTTCATAGGTCCTGCTGACACAAGGGGAACATATAGAATGGGGACACTTTTAACCACTTGCCGACCAGCCGCCGTACTTATACTGTGGCAGGTCAGCTCTCCTGCACGAACTGACATACCTGTATGTCGGTCTGCGCATGTGAGATTACGGGCACGCCCACCAGCGGTGGCATGCGTGTGTCCGCTGCGGGTCCTGCAGACTCGATGTCCGCCGCCCGCCCGTGATTACTGTATAGAGAGGCCGAAAGGGGATCTGCCTTTGTAAACAAGGCGGATCCCGTTCTGACAGGGGACATCTCAGAGATCTGCTGTTCCCAGTAATCGGAAACAGCTATCTCTGTCATGTCCCAGGCAGCCCATCCCCCCTACAGTTAGAACACGCTTAGGCCCCTTTACACTGGGGCGGGGAGCCGCGGTGACGGTAAAGCAGCGCTATATTTAGCGCTGCTTTACCGTCGTTTAAACCGCGGTTTTCGGCCGATCGCGGTTTGGTTTTACCCCCCGCAAGCGGCCGAAAAAGGGTTAAAGACCCCCCGCAGAGCACCGCCGTAGCGGCGCTTTGCGGCGGTATTGCCACGGTTTCACCGCGGTGTCCTATTCTAATCAATGGGAAGGAGCGGTATAGGAGCGGTGAACACACCGCTCCTATACCGCTCCAAAGATGCTGCTAGCAGGACTTTTTTTGTCATCCTGCTAGCGCACCGCTCCAGTGTGAAAGCCCGCCGGCTTTCACACTGGAGTTAAAGGGGCCGGATTTTTTCATGCAGTGAACAGGCACTATTTTTAGCGCTGTACCGCATGAAAAACGCCCCGGTGTGAAAGGGGCCTTAGGAAAGACATTTAACCCCTTGATCGACGCCTAGTGTTAACCCCTTCCCTGCCAGTGTCATTTATACATTGACCAGTGCCTTTTTATAGCACTGATCAATGTAATAATGTGCCTGGTCCCCAAAAAGTATAATTTGGGGTCAGATTTGTCCGCCACAATGTAGCAGTCCCACTAAAAATCGCAGATCGCTGCCATTACCAGTAAAGACAACAAAAAAAGTCCCTAAATCTATCCCATAGTTTGTAGCCGCAATAACTTTTGCGCAAACCAATCAATATATGCCTATTGTGATTTTTTTTTACCAAAAATATGTAGAAGAATACATATTGGTCTAAATTCCGCGGGAGTCTATGCCCGGAAGTGGGTGCAAATGCCCATCTTAGACAGGTATCTGCACCCCCCTCCCCCACGAAAGGTGCCAAATGTGACACCGGAGGGAGGGGGAGGGTTCCGAAAAGCGGAGGTTCAATTTTGGTGTGAACCTCCGCTTTAAGGCAGTGCTGGAAAATAATGGTGGCCACACAAATATTGCCACTCTGGGCCCAATTTGGACATTTTCACTTAGGGGTGTACTCGCGTTTGTTGCCAGCGGTTTAGACATTAATGGCTGTGTGTTGAGTTATTTTGAGGGGACAGTAAATTGACACTGTTATACAAGCTGTACCCTCACTACTTTACATTGTAGCAAAGTGTCATTTCTTCTGTGTTGTCACATGAAAAGATATAATAAAAAAATTACAAAAATGTGAGGGGTGTACTCACTTTTGTGAGATACTGTCGTTTTTTTTTTTCAAAATTGTCACAATTTTTTTGTTTATAAAAAAAATAACCGCAGAGGTGATCAAATACCACCAAAATAAAGTTCTATTTGTGGGGAAAAAAGGACATGAATTTTTTTTGGGTACAGAGTCGCACGACCGCGCAATTGTCAAAGCGACGCAGTGCCGTATAGCAAAAAAATACTTGGCCAGGAAAATCCTTCAGGGCTGAAGTGATTAAAGTAAATGCTGAGGAGGAATTTTTGTGTTATATTATTATTATCTGTTTATGAAAAACACATGAACTTTATTGTCACTTTGAACACCATAGCCCCATTCCTGGGTGACCCTGACCTCTGCTCACTTCACAGGGACAGGTATACTGAACTCTGCCCAGTTCTCAGCGCTGGGCGCGCTCCCGGGAAGTGAAATGAATGGGCGCGGACTCCGACGCGTGGACGCGCATGCCTTCCTTTTCCTTCATCGAGCAGATCCGGGTGGACGCGCCTGGCATCGTGAGCGCGCCTTTCCTGCAAACAGATCTGAAAGCAGTGCAGAGGAGGCAGCGTTTTCCCTATAGAAGAGTCCGATCTCCTCCATCTCACCTCCTTCACCGCCATGGACCGAGGGGCCACCGATCACACCGGCATCACACCCACTTCCCTGTCCCGGTTCCTGGATGGAGACTTCTGGGGGATGAAGAATGAGCTGCGGAGGCAGATCGCAGAGAACCCCCTCTTCCAGCAGAGGTACGGAGAGTGCACCCACCCTGGGGGGGCCCCAATACTCCAATCACAGGTGTCCTCCTACAGGGGCCCCCCCATACACCATGGAGGGGCCCCCCAGTGACAGGTGCTGTACACAGCTGGTGACCTGTCATCCCTGGAGGCTGGATGGGAGGACTGACATCTCATCCCTGTGTGCATGTCACAGGGAGGGAGGGAGGGGACCTGTAGATCCATGGGGACATCTAATAAGACACAAGCTGTGCCAACTTCATGGAATCTCCGCCACCGTTAAAGCAATATTAACCACTTCAGTACAGGGCATTTTCACCCCTTCCTGCCCAGACCAATTTTTAGTTGTCAGCGCTGTCGCATTTTGAATGACAATTGCGCGGTCATGTAACACTGTACCCAAATGACATTTTTATGTTTTTTTTTCCCCACAAATAGAGCTTTCTTTTGGTGGTATTTGATCAGCTCGGCGGTTTTAATTTTTTGTGCTATAAACAAAAAAAGAGCGACAATGTTGAGAAAAAAAACACAATATTATTTTTTTACTTTTTGCTATAATAAATATCCCAATTTAAAAAACAAAAAATGTTTTTCTCAGTTTAGGCCGATATGTATTCTTTTACATATTTTTGGTAAAATCGCAATAATGCCCCATACACACGGTCGGAAAATCCGACCACAAAATCCATCGGATTTTGTCCGACACTGGTGTTGCATACACACGGTTGGACAAAGTTGTCGGAAAATCCGATCATTCTGAACGTGGTGACGTTTGTTGCCTACGACAGGACTACGTAGAGGCTAGTAGCCAATAGCTTTGGTCTTCTAATGTGATCTGAGCATGCGTGGCACTTTGTCCGTCGGAATTCGATACACACACGATCGGAAAAATAGGACTTTGTTGTCGGAAAATTTGAGAGCAGGAGATAAAACTTTGTCCGTCAGAAAATACGACGGAAAAAGTCCGATGGAGCCTACACACGGTCGGAATTTCCGACAACATTGTCCGATAGGACATTTTCCGTCGGAAAATCCGACCGTGTGTACAGGGCATAAGCGTATATTGATTGGTTTGTGCAAAAGTTATAGCGTCTACACTAAATACGGGATAGATTTATGGCATTTAAAAAAATTTTTTTTTTTTTTTTTTTTTTACCAGTAATGGCGGCGATCTGTGATTTTATTTATTTATTATTTTTTTTTCTTTTCGTGACTGTGACGTTGCGACGGACATATTGGACACGCTTGACACATTTTTGGGACCATTCACATTTTTTACAGCAATCAGTGCTATCAAATTGCACTGATTACTGTGTAAATGTGACTGGCAGGGAAGGGGTTAACACTATGGGGGTGATCGAGGGGTAAATTATGTTTCCTAGGGAGTGATTCTAACTAGGGGGCGGGGACTCAGAAGGAGAGGAGACCGATCGGATGAACTGTTGTGATCGACTCTCGAAAGCTATGTACTAACGATCCAATTATAGTACGATCGCATCAGAAGCAGTATTTTTCGTCCGATTTTCGGATTGTGTGTACGGACCATTACTCAAGTATATGTGTAAAATACTGTGTGTGTGTGTATTGTGGTAGTGTGGTACCCCACCAGTATATGCATTCAGAATTCTCAACCAGGCAGGTTGAGGGGCTCCAGGGTATTTGCTTGTTTGAGAGGAAACTGGCTTTTCAGTTTCCTCATTATTTAGTAAAGTCCACTTTGGGAACTGGAGTCCGGGGATTTCTTAAATATCTGGGTGGGATGAATTCCCCAGTCCTGGGTCCGGGATTTGACACTCACTGGCACACTGATTGTTCAGGTGTGTGTGGGCCTGATAGTAGAGTCAGTACCAGGGTTCTGGGCTCCACCCTCCTGAGGAGTCCAGGTGTGCAAGGGAGAACCCAGAGGGTGCAGGCTGCCCTGTGAAAGCCAGAGACCTGAGTCTGAGGTTGTTGACAGTAGTCAGGAGATCTCCATGTGGAAGCCTGAAGCTGTGTGCGTTGAAGCAGCTCATTTGAGGGGCATTTACCTATAGCAGCAGTACTGCTGAGGAGAGCCAGGTGGCTCAGTATTTTTGTTTACAATGCTGCATGTGTAAGCCAGGAGGCTAAATATCCTTTTATTTAACCTCTTCGCGCCCGCGCTATAGCCGAAAGACGGCTTTAGCGCGGATGCTCCCTGCCGGGAGGACGTCCTCCTGTATACTTCCGCAATGCGCGCTCCTGAGAGCGCGCATCGGGGAAGTTCTGTGGACACAGATTGCCAGTCACAGATTGCTGTACACAGCCAATCACAGCGGCCGTTTACAGCGCGATCGGCGTGTCCAATGAGAGATGATCTCATATGTAAACATATGAGATCATCTCTCAGCGCCGCTCTCCCTCCTCACACAGACAGCGTGTGAGGAGGGAGAGATGAACGGCTGCAGCGCCGTAAGTTAAAAAAAAAACTAAATGTGCCACCTGTCGTCAGTGCCACGTGCCATCTGTCATCAGTGCCACCTGTCAGTGTCACGTGCCATCTGTTATCAGTGCCATCTGTCATCAGTGTCACATATTAGTGTCATCAGTGCCCCGTATTAGTGGCATTTGTCGTCAGTGTCACGTGTCATTGTCCTGGTGCTCCAGGGCCTTCAAAAGTGTAATAGGTAGTCAACAAGTTAGATGTGTAATTTATGCTCCTAGAACACGTGATGGCGCTCCCTGCATTTTGGGCTTCTCTAAGTGGCCAGGCTGTGGAAAAGTCCCACACATGTGGTATCGTAATACTCAGGAGGAGTAGCAGAATTTATTTTGGGGTGTCATTTGTGGTATACACATGCCATGTGAGAGAAATAACCTATTACAATTACAATTTTGTGGGGGAAAAAATACTCCTCCTGAGTATTACAATACCACATGTGTGGGACTTTTTCACAGCCTGGCCACTTAGAGAGGCCCAACATGCAGGGAGCGCCATCACGTGTTGTAGGAGCATAAATTACACATTACACAAAGAATTGTGGGAAAAAAATGACAACATCAAAAAGCTCACCATGCCTCTTACTAAATACCTTGGAATGTCTGCTTTCAAAAAAGGGGTAATTTGGGGGGTATTTGTACTTTCCTGGCATGTTCGGGTCACAAGAAATGAGATAGGCCACCAGTACATCAGGTGTGATAAATTTTGTATGATTTGCACCACAGTTTGTAGACTCTAACTTTCACAAAGACCAAATAATATCCACTAATTTCGGTTATTTTTACCAAAGATATGTAGCAGTATAAATTGTGGCCAAAATTTATGAAGAAATTTTTTATCACAGAAACAAAGAAAAATGCGTTTTTTTTTTTTTTTTTTTTTTTTAAATTTTCGGTCTTTTTTCATTTATAGCGCAAAAAATTAAAAACCCAGAGTTGATAAAATACCACCAAAAGAAAGCTCTATTTTGTGGAAAAAAAGGACAAAAAATTAATTTGGGTACAGTGTTGCATGCCTGAGTAATTGTCATTCAAAGTGTGAGAGCACCGAAAGCTGAAAATTGGTCTGGGCAGGAAGGGGGTTTTAGTGCCCAGTAAGCAAGTGGTTAAAGCTGATGGTGAAAACCCTTGGCCACTGTGCTGCAGCTTAGTTTGAGTCTTGGCAATCTTTTTATAGCCTAGGCCATATTTATGTAGAGCAATAATTCATTTTTTCAGATCCTCAGAGAATTCTTTGCCACGGGGTGTCATGTTGAAATTCCAGTGACCAGTATGAGAGAGTGAGAGCAATAACACCAAATTTAATACACCTGCTCCCCATTCACACCTGAGACCTTGTAACACTAATGAGTCACATGACACCGGGGAGGGAAAATGGCTAATTGGGCCCAGTTTGGATATTTTCACTTGGGGGTGTACTCACTTTTGTTGCCAGCTAGAGATTGTGAGATTGTGTGTGTGTTTTTCAAGACACACAGTGTCTTGAAAAAGTATTCATACCCCATTGAAATTTTTCACATTTTGTCATGTTACAACCATAAACGTAAATGTATTTTTATTGGACTTTTATGTGGTAGACCAACACAAAGTGGCACATAATTGTGAAGAGGAAGGAAAATGATAAATGGTTTTCAAGATGTTTTTCAAAAAGAATATGTGAAAATTGGTGTGCATTTGTATTCAGCCCCCCTGAGTCAATACTTTGTAGAACCGCCTTTCACTGCAATTACAACTGCGAGTCTTTTTGGGGATGTCTCTACCAGCTTTGCACATCTGGAGCGTGAAATTTTTACCAATTCTTCTTCAGAAAATAGCTCAAGCTCTGTCAGATTGGATGGAGAGTCTCTGTGAAGAGCAATTTTCAAGTCTTGTCACAGATTCTCAATTGGATTTAGGTCTGGACTTTGACTGGGCCATTATAACACATGAATATGCTTTGATCTAAACTATTCCATTGTTGCTCTGGCTGTATATTTTTGGTGGTCCTTCTGCTGGAAGGTGAACCTCCGCCCCAGTCTCAAGTCTTTTGCAGACTCTAATGCCCCGTACACACGGTCGGAAATTCAGACGGGAAAAGTCCGATCGGATTATGTTGTCGGAAAATCCGATCGTGTGTGGGCTCTAGCAGGCTTTTTCCGACAACAAAATCCGATCAGACTTTTTCAGATCGTGTGTATAGAATTCCGACGCACAAAGTGCCACGCATGCTCCAGAATAAATTTGGGGATGAAAGCTATTGGCTACTTGCCTCTACGTAGTCCCGTTGTATGTGTTGTACGTCACCTCGTTCGGAACGATCAGATTTTCCGACAACTTTGTGTGACCGTGTGTATGCAACACAAGTTTCGGCCAAAATCCGTCAGAAAAAATCAGACGGATTTTGTGGTCTGAATTTCTGACCGTGTGTACAAGGTATAACAGGTTTTCTTCTAAGATTGCCCTGTATTTGGCTCCATCCATCTTCCCGTCAACTCTGACCTGCTTGCCTGTCCCTGCTGAAGAAAAGCATCCCCACAACATGATGCTGCCACCACCATGTTTCACAGTGGGGATGTGTGTTCAGAGTGATGTGCAGTGTTGGTTTTCCGCCACACATAGCATTTTGCATTTAGGTCAAAGAGTAAAATATTTATGCTCATCTGACCAGAGCACCTTCTTCCACATGTTTGCGCCGTGCTTAGTGATGTCTTCCGGGTCCACAGTGCCCTATACTTCCGCCCTTTCTGTGTTTCCTAGCTGTGATCTCGCGCATGCGCAGTCTTCTTCTGTGTGATACAGCTGATCTCTGCTCCTGTGTGTCGTGCTATGTGGCGCTGCAAGTCCCACAAATCTTGCAGGATCTAGGTGCAGTCGGCACAGAGGGGATGGTGGAGCCACTGCATATTGATGAATAGATTCATGGGACTGATGAGCGGGCCTTGAATTGGAGGAATTGCGCGCATGCGCTGCTGACGTCACAAAAGTTAACTGGACAGATTACAAGCAAAACGAGCAGGTTAGGAGACATCTGCCCACAGCGACTTGTACAGTGTCTGCAAATAAGGAACATTTGTGGGGGAGAGTTTACTTTTAGCCCAGGTTCACACTGAGCTGCGGGAATGAAGCCGTGCGATTTCACTCATACATGTCAGTCCCGATTTCAGCAATGATTTCACAGATATCTGGTTTCTGCCTAGATGTCAATGGAAATCGCAAGCTGAAATCGCAAAAAGTATTACAGAAACTACTTTTTGAAATCTGTGCCGATTAGGACAATGCTCTGTGCCACGAGACCACCCTATTTTGAAGGCCTAAAAGCCTTAGAGCATTAATTAAGATGTGGTGGCCATGAATAGAGGGGGCGGTGGTCGGGTGCCTCTAATGGACGGGCCGCCACTGTGGAATACATTATGGACTAAATTTATGAAGAAAAATTATTTATTTGCAAAATATTATAACAGAAATGAAGAAAAATTTCGTTTTTTTATTTTCAGTCTTTTATCATTTATTTAGCAAAAAAGAAAAAAAACAAGTGGTGGTTAAATACTACCAAAAGAAAGCTCTAGTTGTGTGATAAAAATGTAATTTGTCATTTAAAGTGTGACAGGACTGAAAGCTGAAAATTGGCCTGGGCAGGAAGGGGGTAAAAAGGGCCTGTATTGAAGTGATTAAGCATTGGTAAGCTTTAATATATTACTGCAGTAATGAACTCAAGTTTAAAAGACAAGGCTTTAGGCTGGATTCACACTTATGCAAATTGAATGCGGGTTTCCCCACATTTGAGTTGCATAGCAGGAGATTGTGACCGGCTCTCTATGGAGCCGGTTCACACATCTCCGCAGCGGCTCCGTTGCAAATTGCACAGGAGTCCTGTGCGTCATTTTGGTCCATTTCAGGTCCGAATTCAGCCCAAAATTCGGGCAGAAATTTGACCTAAAACAGTGAATGGAGATGCAATGGACCCCTGTTGTGAGTCGCTGCGTGTTCCAGTGTGAACCTAGCCTTAGGTGGGCAGGACACAGGTCCCATTCAGATCCAGTCTCTCTGTGCTGCCTGAGCAGCTGGAGGCATTAGTATATAGAATGTGCACATAGCCGTGTCAACTTAGAGACAACACTTGTAATGGGAGCCATTGCAAAAACTTAAAGCGGAGTTCCACCCTAAAGTGGAACTTCCGCTTATCGGATTCCTCCCCCCCTCCGGTGCCACAATTGGCACCTTTCAGGGGGGAGGGGGGTGCAGATACCTGTATAATACAGGTATCTGCACCCACTTCCGGATAGCTGCCCCGCCCCTATCCGGAGCTGCCCGCCCCTATCCGGAGCTGCCCCGTTGTGTCTTGGGAAACACTCTTTCCCAGGACACAGCGGGGACCAATAGGGGCGCGCAGCGCGGCTCGCGCATGCGCAGTAGGGACCGGGCAGTGAAGACGTTGCGTCTTCACTTCCTGATTCCCTGACGGCGGGGCAGCGAGAGACGAGTGGTCTCTCGTCACATTCTGCCTACACCGCTGGAACCAGGAACAGGTAAGTGTCCATTTATTAAAAGTCAGCAGCTGCACTATTTGTAGCTGCTGACTTTTTAAATATTTTTTTGTGCGGGTGCAGCTCCGCTTTAAGTGTTATTAGAAATAATAAAAATTAACATGTGGTGAAAAAAAAAAAAGTGAAACTACATTGAGGTGGTGACTTCACAATCTCCACCTCGTCCAATCGGAGAACTCTTTGCGCTGATTGTAAAAATGCCAAGTGTTTGCACAATGGCGCCTATGCTGAGAACAAACTCCTGCTTTCCAGTGGCGGCTGGTGCTAAAATATTCGGGGGGGGGGGAGTGTCAAACAAATTGAAAAAAAAACCTTCAAACTACTGCCAGTGTGCCAAAATCTGGCAGTGTGACAGTGTGCCCCCTGCCCGCTCGCCTTCTGCCCGGCACTTACCCTGTCTTGTGGGGCAGCGGGTGATGGCAGCGAGCCGGTCCTTCATGCGTCTCCTGCACTTCTTCTCTCGTCCTCTCCTCCCGTCAGGCGTCCAATAGCGGCGCCTGTTGTTTAAGCCATTCAGGTGACAGGTAACCAGACCTAAGCAACCTGATTGGCTGTGAGGCGGGTCAGTGTTAGGGAAACAATGTATTCGGTTCTCTAACACACCAATGAGTAATCAGCGAATGCACAGCAGTGCACACGCTGTTTACCCTTTTGGAAGCCTATTAGAGCTCACGGCTCTAATCAGGAATCCTATTTGAGCCTATGGCTCTAATCAGGCGTTTTCAAAGAAACCCCGCCGCTGTAATTCATATGCCTGACGCCGGACAAGGGGCCGGGCACATGAATAGGGGGCGGCAGCAGCGACCATAGATAGATAGATAGATAGATAGATAGATTCATGCAATGTGAGAGAGCGAGTGAGAGGGGGGGCGGCGCTCCTGCACCCTTTATGGATGCACTGCTGCTTTCACTAAGTAGCAGGGCATCTGCTCAGCATGGGACTCTCTATGGGGTTTCTATGGGGATCGGCCAAGCTAGAATAATGTAACTAGGTATAGATTTTAATGTAAAATCAATACCTGGAATTCAGCTTGAAAAATATAAATGCACAAATGCCTTTAAACAGTTCAGGTTTCCAAAGGAGTTCCTCAAATAGTCGATTGTACCGGACACAGGTTGATGGTTGGGATTTCTGCATGTAAAATGAAATGATATGAGAAATGGAGAAGCTGTGCCTTCAAGCATCTTCCTACTTCACAGATCAGAGGATGCAGGCTAGCAAGCTGCGGTGGTGTTGGTTGTCACCCCTTTCGCTGGCTTACAGGAGTCAGCAGTTTTCATTGGCAGAGTTTCAAAATTTTCAAGAGTGCACATAGGCCATCTTCATTGCAGCATGCTGATCTATTCCTTATTTTTCCTTAGGAAATGGCAGAGATATTCTAGAGCAGGGGTCTGAAACTGGCTGCCCTCCAGCTGTTGCGAAACTACAAGTCCCATGATGCCTCTGCCTGTGGGAGTCACGCTTGTAACTGTCAGCCTTGCAATGCCTCATGGGACTTGTAGTTTTGCAACAGCTGGAGGGCCACCAGTTTCAGACCCCTGCTCTAGAAGCTTTTTGGAAGGTCCAAAGACACTTCGTCAGATCTTGTACATACAGGTCTGGTTGCACATGTGGCCCATTAGGGAGCTGTGTTAATGGATATGCAGCATACGACTCGACCTGAACACTGCGTGCCAAGTTGTTTTTGGCACGTTGCAGCAAAAGGTAAAGACAAGCAAACGTTTCCTATAGCTGTTCAACTCAGTACACAGATGTGACCTGCAGCTTAGTTACTTGGTATTGAAGTATTTGGTAGGCGTAAAGTAATTGTGAGACGTGGTCACTTGGCACATCTCCCTTTAGTTTATCAAACCTGTTTGGACAAGGACTAAATAATTATGGCCACAGTTTGTTACCCTCTTGTAGTGAGCAAAAATGTACTACACTAACTGATGGATAGTAAGCAACATAAGATGTCAGTGAAGCCACAACAAGCCAAAATATCCAGATCCCAAGAGTGCCGATAGAGAGCTCTTCCCTTACCACAAAGCATTGCTTGGTGTCTGAAAAACCTATTATCAGGCCCAGGCTTCATACATGGGAGGGTCGCTTGAGTCGCGCTGTGTGTCCTGAATGGTCGCGCAATCTTTTGGGACCTGGGACGTGTCCCAGAAGCCTGCAGGGAGGGAGGGGGAGAGGACGAGTTGCCTAGGCAGTGTGAGCGGAAGTGGGAGCTGGGTACCTTTCAAAACTAGGTACCCACTCCCCCCCCCCCCCAAATGTGGGATGTCAGGGGGGTAGGAGTCCTTAAAGCAGAAGTTCCACTTTTGGGTGGAACTCCGCTTTAAGGCTGTCAGCAGATCAGCCTTTACAAACTCGGCAGTGCCTTAAAATGCCTAAAAACGAAGAGTAACTGAGCATGTGCAGAGCAGGGTGCGACAGTTCTGGATTTTAAACTGTATAGACACTTATTTTTAATGTTTTACATAGCTATTCCTGTAAAAGAGGCCAGCCTGAAGTGATCTAGCAGGACTTAAGTTTCTGACTAAATTTCCACTTTAATGAGTTTAGTTCCACTTTATGACTTACTGCTGTTCAGGGACTCTGGGCTTTAGCAAAATGGCAGCCTCCAGCAAGGAAAAACAGGAGCAATGCTAGAGGCAATTTAAAGCACACTCTTTAACCGCTTCAACACCGAGCCATTTTACACCCTTCCTTACCAGAGCACTTTTTGCGATTCGGCACTGCGTCGCTTTAACTGACAATTGCGCGGTCGTGCGACGTTACACCCAAACAAAATTGACGTCCTTTTTTCCCACAAATAGAGCTTTCTTTTGGAGGTATTTGATCGCCCCTGCGGTGTTTATTTTTTGCGCTATAAACAAAAATAGAGCGATAATTTTGAAAAAAATGCAATATTTTTTGCTATAATAAATGTCCCCCAAAAATATAAAAAAAACTTTTTTTTTCCTCAGTTTAGGCCGATACGTATTCTTCTACATATTTTTGGTAAAAAAATCGCAATAAGCGTATATTGATCGGTTTGCGCAAAAGTTATAGCGTCTACAAAATAGGGGATAGATTTATTGCATTTTTTTTTTTTTTTTTTTTTTTTTTACTAGTAATGGCGGCGATCTGCAATTTTTTTATTTTTTTTTTTTTTTTTTTTTTTTTTCGTGACTGCGACATTGCGGCGGACACTTTTGACACATTTTTGGGACCATTCACATTTACACAGCGATCGTTGCTATAAAATTGCATTGATTACTGTGTAAATGTGACTGGCAGGGAAGGGGTTAACACTAGGGGGCGCTGCAGGGGTTAATGTATTCCCTATATGTGTGATTCTAACTGTGGGGGGAGGGGACTCAAGGGGAGGAGACCGATCATGTGTTCCTCCGTACTGGGATCACATGATCTCCTCTCCGTAGACAGGACGTGGAGCTGTGTGTTTACACACACAGCTCCACGGTCCCGCCCGGTCCCGTTGTTTTAACGGGCAATCGCGGGTGCCCGGCGGACATCGCGGCCGCTGGGCACTCGCACCGGGTCCCGAGCGACGCCGCGGGCGCGCGCCCCCCAGGCGGCCGGGAATGGGAGGACGTCATATGACACCCACCCAGGATGGTAGATCCACCTTGTGGGCGTCATATGACTATGGGCGGGTAGGGAAGGGGTTAAGGAGGATTTTTACTACAAGAAGGGTACAGTCTAACTAATACCCACCATTATGTTTAACTCCATTCTGGTGTCTCCAGATGTCAAGTAATTGAAAAACATGACACGCATATGTAGTTTTAGAAAGTTATAGCTACATATAAGACAAATGGCTGTCTATTGTTTAGTCAACTTGGCCTCCGACTTATTGCCTGGTTGTTCTTCCGTTGGTTGTTTATGAGCTGGTTGGTCATCTGGGATGATTGTCCTGCTACTTGTCCTTTGTTGGGTGGTCATCTTTCGGTATGTTCTCTGCTGGCCCAACTCTATGATCACTCCCTGGTTGCTCACGTATGCCTCATTAATTGTTCCTGCTGATTGCTTTACTGCTGCTGCTCTTGTTGTTTCCTTGGATCCTCCGGTCCCCTTGCTTCTATTGTGTTCTTTGGGACCTTCTGCACCCCAAATTCCCTTCCTGTGTCCAGGCACTTGGACACTCATTCTGTTTATTCCCTCAGGTGAAAATGCATGGCTGAACTTGCAACTCCTTTTGTGATCTGTGTTCCTTTAAAGCGAGACTTTGGCCCATTTCACACGGGGCGGATCCGTATTGAAGATCCGTATTGAAGATCTTCCGTATTGACGATCCGCTGCTCAGCAGGGACCGCCCTGTCAGTTCTCCGCTCTCCTCTAAGGGGGATCGGATGAACACGGACCGTCTGTCCGTGTTCATCCGATCCGCTCTGCAGACGGATGAAAAAAAAATAGGGTTTTCCTCCGTCTGCAGAATCGGACAATTGCGGAGGCGGACAATAGCGGGTGTCAGCGGTTGCTCACCTGCTGACACCCGCTATCCCATAGACATGCATGTCTGTCCGTTTTTCATCCAAAAACGGATGGATGAAAAACGGACATACGATCCGCATGTGTGAAAGGGGCCTTAAAGGCAAACAACTAAATTGCAGATGAAATACATATGAGTGAGCCATGTTACCTGCCAAAGGATTTTTGTTTGTCTATCCAGTTCTGACATTTTAAACAGCCCTGATATTCATCCTAGCTCTATCAGATAGGGCAGAAAGCTGGATCTTTCTCTGCAGCAGTTAAAGTATAACTAAATGCAAGACTTTTCTTTTTCATTTTGGATAGATTGGGGCTCGGTTCACACTGGATGCCGATGTGGCTCCCAGCAGGGGTCCTGTGCGTCCTGGTTCACCTTTTCAGGTCCGATTTCAGCCCGCATTTTGGGCTTAATTCAGACCTGAAATGGACTAAAATATGCACAGGTCCCCTGTGCAAATTTGCACCGAATCCACACCGGACATGTGAACCGGCTCCATATAGAGTCGCTTACATTCTCCTGCTATTGCGAATTGGATGCGGAGATCCCGCATCCAATTTTCAATCGTGTAAACCCGGCCTAAGGGAGGGTTATAACTCCTGTAAGGTTTATTTTTGTCCTATTGGGGAGATTTAATTTCACTTCCTGTCCCATAGCCAAAACAGGAAATGAGACGAAATCCCTGCAAATTTAGGGAACTATTGGAAGATTTCCCCTCTATTACCCAAAAGTTGTGATTTTCTTTGACTTTCACTTTAAAGTTTTAACAGAGCTAGGCAGCCGGATATTTTGCCTCAGTACAGTGGGATATATGGTACAAGTCAGTGAATACTAGAGATGTGAGGGCCCGGAAAAAAAAATGAAAAATTCGTAAAAAAAAATTTTTTGTTTTTTTTCCTGAAGGCTTTTTTGTTTTTTTCCCAAAAATTGAATTTTTTTTAAAAAGATTAAAAAAAAATTGTGGAATATTTTATTTTGACATGATGAATAAAATATTTTAAGATAAGGTGTTCAAATATTTTCCAAATCATTTCTAAAAAAAAATTATTTTATCAGATTATTCTGATTTCTGTGAGGACAAGCAAGTCCTAGGTAACAAACTGAACCCTCCAATGCAAGAACAGTATGCATTTCTTTAGGAGGTGCTGTGCTGCTTTTGTAACAAGAAAAGGGTTTTAGTTTTTCTTTTGCATGTTGTGCATGGGTGTGTTTGGTTTGTACTGTCCTCTTCACTAGGCCTCAAAAGCATTGGAAGTAAATACAGAGCAACAAAAAGGATCTGAAAGTATATACTTACTGTAATTAAAAAAGGTAAGACCCTTTCACACCAAGGGCGTTTTGCAGGCGCTTTCACACTGCAGCGGTGCGCTGGCAGGACGTCAGGAAAAGTCCTGCCAGCAGCTTCTTTGGAGCGGTGAACTCACCGCTCCTCCAGCACTGCTCCCCATTTAAATCAATAGGGCAGCGCTGTAATACCATTGGCAAAACGCTGCTATATTCTAGGCCGCCAGCGGGGGGTAAAAGCGCCCCGCTAGCGGGCGAAATGCTCTGCAAATCCGATGGTAAAACACTGCTAAAAATGGGAGCGTTTTACCACCGACGCTATGGGCGGTGTAGTATGAAAGGGGTCTAAGAGTTTACATTTATCTGAGTCTGAATCCAGAAAACTGAATCATTTAGCTACATTAGTTTATCTTTATAAACTTTTGTGTAAATAATAATTTAATTACTGTATTTATCAGCGTATAACACGCACCTTTTTCCCCTTAAAATCAGGGGAAAATCGTGGGTGCGTGTTATATACGCCGATCCCCCGCCGATCTCCGCTAGCTGTGAGCGTAGCGGAGCGATCGCCGCCGAGCTACACATAGCGAGTGTACTCGGCTCTTTTCGGCTCTTCTCTGCTCTGCTCACAGTCACGTGAGCGGCTCCGAGAAGAGCCGACAAGAGCCGAGTACATGTGTATCGCCGCCAAGCTACACATAGCGAGTGCACTTGGCTCTTTTTGGCTCTTCTCTGCTCCGCTCACAGTCACGTGAGCGGAGGCGAGAAGAGCCGACAAGAGCCGAGTAGCGAGTACATGTGTATCTCGGCGGCGTTCGCTTTGCTTCGGTGTCCTGTCAGCGCCAATTTTAAATGGCGATGGACACACAAGGCTGCAATGGGGACCTGGCTGCAATGGGGGCAAGGCTGAAGGCTGCAATGGGGACAAGACTGAAGGCTGCAATGGGGGCAAGGCTGCAATGGGGGAAAGGCTGAAGGCTGCAATGGGGACAAGACTGAAGGCTGCAATGGGGGACATGGCTGCAATGGGGGACATGGCTGCAATGGGGGACATGGCTGCACTGGGGACAAGGCTGCAATGGACACTTAAATGTAAGTTTTTTTTTTTTTTTTTTTTTCCCTTAAAATTCCCTCCTAAACTTGGGGTGCGTATTATACGCCGATAAGTACGGTACCAGTAATCTGGTTCTTCCCCCCACCCCCACACACAACCATAGATTAGTGTCTTCTTGCAAAGTAGTCATCATTATTATTATTTTTTTTTTATTGTTTTTATTTCCTACTCCCCACGGGAAAATGGTGAGACCAACATCTAGCATATGGAGGCATTTTCACATTACAAGTTCTTCTGAAAAGAAAAATGTGTGATTTGCAAATATTGTCAGATGAAATATGCATTTCCAAATGCTACCAGGATGACAAAACACATTATTGTATGTGTCCAGTAGATATTAAAAAATCCTTCATGGATCGAAGTGAAGAGGACAACAATGATAACAATGCACATAGTTTTTCTTGACTTGCAATCTTAAAAAGACAAAAAATTTTTTTTTTTCAATTTTCCCGAAAATTCAATCCCCCCCCCCCCACCTAAATTTTTATTTTTTTATTTTCGAGCTTCAAAAGTTCCGTAAATTTTACATCTCTAGTGCATACATAAATAAATAACAGTACATCGGAAAGACAATCAATACCATTGAGTCATTCATTAATGATGCCAAAGATGGAAAAATACTATTGCAGCCAGTGAGAAGACAGAAGTAGAGGCAGAGAAAAGAGAATTATTAAAAATTCTTTGTTTTAATAACATTTGTTTGATTTTCTTATTTTAATTCTGACATTTGTGGATCAAATTGGCATTTGTTTTCGACTGGAGTGATGAGAAAATTTTGCAGGCGCTAGATGGAAAAGTTTTCTCAAACAAATGGATGCTAACCGTGCATATGGTTTTCGTTTGGGAAAGTCTATTCATTCCAAGCTCAAATGTTAAAAGTGTACTTGTGTATGGCCAGTGTTCGGGTGTCTCCACTGAGTCCTCATTTAATGCAATGCTGTGCACGTCTGCAGCTATTCTCTTTCCCCCCCAGTGTCTCACTGGCTTTGCTGGGGCACCGGGAGCCATTGGCTCCTAGTGCTGTTAATCAAAGCCAGTGATGAAGGAGCAGGGTGTGGGCGGAGCCCAGTTGTCTGTGTCAATGGACGCAGCAGGGCTCGGGAGCGAGCGCGCACAAGTGCCCCCGTGGGAAGCAGCTTCCCATGGGTACACTGGACAGAGAGAAGGAGCCAGGAGCACCGGCGGGGGACCCAAGAAGAGGAGGTTCGGGGCTGCTCTGTGTAATTCCATTGCACAGAGCTGGTTGGTGTGTGTGTGTGTGTAATTATGTATATATATATATATATATATATATATATATATATATATATATATATATATATATATATATATATATATATATATATATATATATATATATATATATATATATATATATATATATATATATATATATATATATATATATCTATCTCTCTCGACGTATAACACGCACATTCATTTGAAGAGGGAAGTTTCAGGGGAAAAAATTGTAATTTGAAGCAATATAAGGGTCAGTGCCCATCTGCAGCCTCACAAGTGCCATCAATGCAGCCTCATCAGTCCACAGCAATGCAGCCTCACCATTGCCATCAATGCAGCCCCCTCCCTGTCCCCTACAAGGCATCTAAAATTTAAGTATTGGCGTATAACACGCACATGCTATTTGCACCTGATTTTCATGGTGAAAAAGTGAGTGTTATACGCCAATAAATACTGTGTGTGTGTGTGTGTGTATATATATTATATCTATACCTTTCCAATCGCTAAAAATTTGCAGTGTGTAAAAGTGCAATTAGGTTCTTAAAAATAAAAAAATAAAAATAAAATGCAGTTAGGTACTTGTGTCAGCAGAACCTGTGAATAACAGGAATATGTTGCATTTTCCTGCATTTAAAAAATTGTTAGTGTTATCATTCTGTCAGCTGGGTTTGAATTTTTGCATTGTTGCTGCTGGAGTCTTTGTGATAGCTGTGACATTACAGGTCGTAAACTATGGCACAGAAAACCGCTTGGAGCCACAACGCAGGATTAGTCATGTGACTCCATAAAAACTTGATTTGTATTCCTTCCTCTTTTCATTCTTTCAATGAGATAATCTTCTTGTTTTCTGTTGAGATTGCTGCTTAGGTAATCATGTGGAAAAAAAAATATTAACTAACATAATATTAATGTAATGGGAATCGATCATTTGAGGATCATTCCCTTTTGGTGCATGTTTGATATGACTTGATTCTTGTAGTGTAGTTACACAATCACATTAGCACAAGCTCTGCAGCTTTTGCTTTCCCATTTTTGGATTTAGGCCCCATTTACGCTTTGGCCTTTATTCTGGCATTTTGTGAGCGTTGTTTGCACAGGCATTTTTGCGTCAGGTTAATGGAAATCCTGTTGCGCATTGAAGTGCGTCTTGGGAACCTTCAGTCATGCTTCACATCGCTCAGGTGTGAATGGGGCTGAGGGCATCTGTTCCTAGTTTGCACACTGCCCTGTAAGTCTGGTATTGCACTGTATCGGCCACAAGTCTGCACTAGTACAATCTACACATAAGCTATATTGTCAAATGTATTGGGATAACTGCATTTACACGCACATGAACTTTAATGGCATGCCAGTCTTAGCCTATAGGGTTCACTATTGAGTTGGCCCACCCCTTGCAGCTATAACGGCTTCAACTCTTCTGGGAAAGCTGTACACAAGGTTTAGGAGTGTGTCTATGGGTATTTTTGACCATTATTCCAGAAGTGCATTTGTGAGGTCAGGTACTGATGTTGGACGAGGAGGCCTGGCACGCGGTCTCCGCTCTAATTCATCCCAAAGGTGTTCTATCGAGTTGAGGTCAGGACTCTGTACAGGCCAGTCAAGTTCCTCCACCCCAAATTTGCTCATCCATGTCTTTATGTACGTAATCCAGTGCAGTGGGGCTGCTGTGTGTGTATATATACTGTAGGCGGTCACCAAGTGGATAAACGCATCAATATCTGGTTGGATGGATGTAGTAGTAATTCTCAATGAATTCTCAAGGTGCTCATCAGATATTAACGACCCATTATAAGTTTATCCATACTATCGATTTATGAGTGCTGTTTTGGTTACTAATATATGTCTAGTGTCGGTAGGGACTTGGGTCCCTTTCTCACAACAGGTCCAATTGGATCCGCCTGTCCGTTTTTTAGGTGGACCCGATTGGATTGTCTATTCTCCTCCTATGGACATTCGGAGGTATATGGACTTGTGTCGTGGTTTATGAGGCTGGCCAAAATTGTTTCTAAAAAGGTGGTCCAATCTGCAGGTGAAAGTGTACCATTCTCATAAGACAACCTAGCATCAAGTACATTTTTTTTTTTTTTTTTTTTTTAATATTAAGCACATGCAGGCTAAGTAATCTGTAACAGTTTTATGCCCTCTTCATATATTGAGTAGCGGGAATGCGGGTTCCCGTTTGTGATTTTAAAAGTGCAATGCATGCGCATTTTCCTGTGTCACGCACAAGGCAGCCCATTCAAGTTTGTCACACCAAAGAAGCTCAGGGACCACATTTTTGCCCTGAGCCAGCGCGATTTTTTTATTTTTTTATTTTTTTTTTTATGCTCACATTTTGCCACGATTCTTATGTTTTGTTGCTCGAGAATCTTAGCAAAATTGCACCGTGATTGCCCCCCCCCCTTCTTTTTTTTTTTTTTTTTTTTTTAAATAAATAATTTTTTTATCTTTTGATTTTTTTATCTTATTACAATAAGCTGTACCTAAAAAGTTGGCTCATGTACCAGTACCACAGAGCATCTTCCATGTCAGAGGGATCCAAGTCAATTGAGAACACCCATACCAACCTAAAGGGGCTGAATCCACAGCAGTAGAAGGGTCCTCGAGCCATCATGCCCATACATTGGTTAACTTTTTCTTACTACCCCTATTTTCATAAGTGTCCTGGTAGAGATGGATGTTTGAGTTAACCAGATGTTTCCAAAAGATGAAGAGGCATTCCAGTGCATGGTGATTGATTTTCTAGCATAGAAGAGCAACAGACTTAGGAGTGTATTTTCTTCTATGACAGGGGCCCAACAGGCAAATTTGGGTAAGATGGGCTTGGGTTACCATACTTATTGTTTCAAGAACCTCCAGCCAGAACTGGGATTTGAATGGACGGGGCCAAAAGATTTGAAAAAAGGCCCCGTTCCGGTTATCGTATCTCCAACAGGCTGGTGACAGGGATGGCCCTACCTTGAGGGGCCTATGAGGAGTGAAGTATGCCCTGTAGAGAATTTTGAATTGGTTCGACCTGTCCTGAACAGAGGCCAGCTGGCAGAAGGGTGCATGCCTAATATTGGTCTAGTCCTCATCATCCATATCTGGTAAATGTCCCTTTCACTTCCTCTGTAGGCTGGAGAGATCTGAGTTGGTATTGAAGATGATGTGTTGGTACAGGGAAGAAACTGGTTTGGTTATAGAAACAAAACTGGTTCACATTCCACGTTTTGCTGTGATTTGGCGTTATGGGCAGAATTGGGCCAGGGAGAGGTGCACAGTTACATGTTACACCCTCAAGATTGGGATATGTCTGGATTGTATTCCTGCAAAATTGTAGTTATTTCTTTGTTTTGCCTTGACATATGCTTTTACTTGTGTTAGTAATAAGGACACCAGGTTAACAGCAGTTGTGCCTGTATGTGGCAGCCCTTGGAATCATACTACCAGCTGCAATGTTTTTATCTAATTTCTTAGATAAGTAATCATATCTGATAGGCTGTATGTCAGTGGAACTTTGTCCATATAGCAGACCTTCACCCTCTCTATCCTTTTTGATTAGTTTTACTCCCCTCCCCTTACTTTAAAATAATTACTGATTTTTCTTTTCCTATGGCTGTCTTTGTCTCAGTTGAGCTCTTATCTGATGTGTTGCAATTTAAGTAAAATTTAATGGGCATCAGAAAAATGTCTATTTTCAGTAGAGTTTGTTTCCATTAGTGTAATGTTTTGCAATGAATTGGAATTACAGACCCTATCACCAACTTCATATTTTGCAGGTAGAAGCACAGACAGTCAAGTATTTTGAATGCTTACTTGCAATGTTATATGCTTTTTTTTTTTTTTTTTTTCCCCATAAATAATTTTTATGTATTTTCCAATGTGCCATTTAAGCTTGCTATACAATATGACTACTTTAGAAGAGTCATTTATGTAGCACAGCCCCCCCCACCCCCACCCCCCCCCCCCCCCCCTGCATGGCGCAGTCCTCTTCACTGCTGGCCCAGCTTGTCTGCCCCTCCTTTCACCTTGCTAAATAGCGATGCCTGTTTAATCCATGTGTTTTGGTGGGAATAAGCCCTGAGTAGACTTCACTTCCTATCCCCTGCATTTGTTTGCATATGTCTATGTGCTCACTGTAAATTATAGTTTGTGGTCCAATCCCCTCCAACTTAAAGAGGATTGCACCCCCATCCCTCTACTCTATAAACATTTAACCTGATTGTTTATCTCCCCCCCCCCCCTCAACAACCAATCATACTTACCCACATCCTTTTGACTTTTTCCCTTATACTTACCTATTTTTGTGCTGCCTGGGTTCCCATTGCCATGTCGCCATTTTTAAAATGCCAGTGATACTGCTCATGCGCGAGACGAATCACGTGACATCATGAGTTTCAACTCGCAGATGCACCGTACAACACTACAGGCATCTCTTGTGGGAAAAACACCCGGGGAAGGGTTTTTCTTCCCCAAGAGATGCTTGTAGTGTCGTATGGCGCATGCGCAAGATGAAGTTTATGACATCATCTGATTCTTCTAGTGTATGACAGCATTCGTCAAGATCTCGCAGTTTAGGTATGGGTCTAACCTGAAATCAATGGTGCCATTGCCTTCCAAGAGGGCAGCAGGGTGGCCGGGACTAGGACAACACTGCCTTCCTGGAAACCAGGAAGTAGAAGGAAAAAAGGTAAGTAAAGCAAAAAAAAGTTTGAAGAAAAAAGAAAAGCGTTGGGTGATTTCATATTAGCATACAGAGATGCATGCTTATGGGAAATATAGGGAAAGGGGGGAAAGGTCTGCCATAAGTTGGTAATTCAAGAGCTCAGTGGGTGGACCTGGTGGCCCCCTCCCGCCAGACATCCCTTGAAGGAACTGTCGTAAAACTCTTGGTGGAACAAAATCTGCATCCAAAGATATGCAACCAATGTTTAGGTATTTTGACAACAGACGGGGTCGGCTCTCAAAATACAATGGCTGCATCAGGGGATGCTGTGTTGCATGGATGGAGGGAATCGTACTGAGCAGAAACAATTCTATATGTATATGGACAGCTTTTAGCTTTTTCCAAATTAGGTTGTTCCAATGCATCATTGCCTTGTTCTTCAACTATTACCCATACTAACAACCAAACATGCAAAAGTAGTGTTGGCACTGCCATTTATTAATGCGTGCCAGATATAAGAAATCTCTAATGCGTTAATTAGTAGCAAAATATTACCTGATGTGAAATCCCTGATTAGTACAGGAGAACTTTGTATCTGAAGGCTTAATTAGTGTGTACTCAATAACTGCTATCAGATTACTTCTGTACAGCAATAGTGACGAAAGCCACAGTTATCACCTCATTTTTATAAGGGTCCCTTCACACGGGCGGCATCCATTCCAGTCACCAGGGAATCCGTGATCCCGCGCTGAATAGGAGTAGAATGAAATGGATGGCACATTCTTTTTTTGTAGATGATGCACTTTCTTGTCTTAAAGCGGATCTTCACTGCATATAAGCACCACAAAACAAAAACACTATTTTTAATTAATTTTTAATATTCAAAACAAACTCCCCCCCCATCCACCCATGTCTCCATACTTTATTTTGTTGAGAAATCACTTTGAAAAACACCCCCCTATCATTTCTGGCCATGGCCATCTCGAGTAAGGGCAAATGATTCATGTAGCATTTACTTCATATGCCCTTATCTCAAGCATGCGTGCAGGAGGGTGTGCTTGGCTGAGAAAACCCTGAAGACTCCTGGGATGTATGATATTATTTGTCTAGGCAAGAAACCCAGGAAGTAACTGAATAAATAAAAAAAAAAAAAAAGTTTTAATCAAGTAATTTATTATATAGACCTTGCTATCCATTTACTAATGCTAGCAGCATGAGGATTAAAAATAATCAATGTTGATGTTGATCAATGTCGATTCTTTAACAAGAATCTAACCTGTCTGCGGTAGGATGTTCAGGTCTTCAGAGATACAGCAGATCAAAGATTAGAGACCTTGCTGAAGACATCTTTTGCTTTGGAGAGGGCTGCTACGCAGCTGGCTCTGGCAGCCATTGATGGCTTTCAGAATCGTGAAGTTCGGGTAAAGCGCCTGGTTAAGAAAGACTCTACAGGTACTCCGAAGGGTCCAGTTGAGGATTTACATCAAGCCCTTTGTTTTACGGTAGATTTCTTAAAGCGGAGGTTCACACAAAAATGGATCCTCCACTTTTCGGAACCCTCCCCCTCCGGTGTCGCATTTGGCACCTTTTCAGGGGGGAGGGGGGTGCAGATACCTGTATAATACAGGTATTTGCTCCCACTTCTGGGAATAGACTCCCGTGGGAGTCGCGCCCCTTCTTGCCCCCCCCCCGCTGTCTCCTGGGAAACACACAGGTCCCAGTCGATAGCGGGGACCAGTTAGGAAATGCAGAGCGACTCGCGGTTGCGCAGTAGGGAACTGGGAAGTGAAGCCGCAACGCTTCACTTCCTGATTTCCTCACCGAGGATGGCGGCGGCTTCGGCTGCCGACATCGCTGGACCCTGGGACAAGTAAGTGTTAATTTATTAAAAGTCAGCAGCTGCAGTATTTGTAGCTGCTGGCTTTTAATATATATATTTTTTTTTTTAGGTGGACCTCCTCTTTAAAGAGGAACTGCAGTCTGCTCATATCATTTGTAATAAAAACATCTTTGCCATTCTGAAGCTTCCCTCCAACTTTGGCTATTATTTTATATATACTGTGATTCTGTACTTATATTAAATATGCTGCACAAATCTCCCTCCACTAAGTCTGGCTGCAGCAATTTTAACTATGGGCAGCTGAAGCTGCTGCCTGTTCACTTCCTGGATTTACACAGAGGCACACCTCCAGCTCTGCAGCTTGTATTGGCTCTCTTATGGTTGACTTAGTGCAACTGGGAGACTTCCTGTCATCAGTCAACATAAGACACCTAGCTGCATGTTCTGATATTCCCTCCTCATCAGAGGTTTCTCAGCTTTGCTATAGAGCAGGGGTGCCCAACCTTTTGAAGACCGAGGGCCACTTAAGCGACTTAGTAACCAGTCGCGGGCCACAATGAGCAGAGTGGGCGGATGACAGGTCCGTGTCCACTCTGCATATGTTTTTTTAGCAGATCGGATCTGAGGTAAACGGATACAAGTCTGTTTTCATTTGCCGCTCTAGGTGAATAGAGGGTCCGGACCGATCGTGTAAAAGGGGCCTAAGGCAGCTTTTACACTGATTGTCTGGTCTACCCACTCCGCAGGTGCAGCGCAGTTCATGTGTGGGTTAGCTGCACTTTGCCATAGAACTCTATTATATCCTGCAGGTTTAGTGCACTTTCTGAAAGCGCCCAAACCCGCAGGTAAAACCAGAAGTCTATGGCTCAGTACAGGTAACCCGCACCTGCGGATAAGTTTGAAAGCAGCCCAATAACCCCTGCAGAACAGATATGCCCGCATATACACTGTGATTTTAGTAAAAAAAAACAAAAAAAAACTTACCATTGATAATAGTTTTCCATTCAGTTATCACCAGCTGTTGCTCTCCCAGGCAGAGCGCATTTGGTATCACTCCGCCTATGACAGGAGCCAGCGCTATATAGGAAACGGCTTATGCGGCTCTGCTCTGCAGACGCTTGCTACCTCTACCGCCGGCTTCATTCTGATGCTCTGGGATGGCGGATCGACAACCTGCAATCTGGGCTTGCCAACTCGCCATCCCAGGGCAAGAGGTCGCGGGCCACATCAGAGGGCTCCGCGGGCCACATGTGGCCCCCGGGCCACTGGTTGGGCACCCCTGCTATAGAGAATCAGCATTTTCGGTTTGTGGCCTTGCAATTTGGTCTGCACACTGCCCATCATGTGTTCACAAAGATTCTGGCCCCAATCAGAGTCTTTTAAGGGTCTAGGGGGTGCCTATTCAGGGGTATTTAGAAGACCTGCTACTCCGAGAAAAGTCAGCTCTACAACTGCAGCAAAAAGTAGACCTCACAGTTCAGACTCTGGAAAGATTTTGGTGGGTCCTCAATCTTCAAAAATCGGTGTTACTACCAACTCGGAGAATACATTTTTTGGGCCTGATATGGAAAACGGTCCAGGCAAAAGTTTGTCTTACTCCAGAGCAATGTGTGTCTCTCAGAAGTCAGGTAGTTTTCCTGATGGGACTGAGGAATCCCTCGATCCTAGCGTGCATGAGGGTGTTGGGGAAGATGGTTGTTTCATTTGAGGCTGTCCCTTTTGCCTAATTTTATTCCAAGCCTCTGCAGCAGAATGTCCTGTCAGCGTTGGACAGGAGATCTCAGTCCTTGGATTCTTGGATTCATCATTGTGCTGGATTGGTTATTTCCTCTGAGTTCGGAAGCAGGCAAATCTTTTCTTTCCATTTTGTGGAAAATGGTAACTGGACCACAACCATAATGTGGGCTTTTCTTGCAGTTTATTTTTTATTCCCCAATTTCAGCTATTTTTTCCCCCAGCTAGGTAAGTGTTGACCTCCCAAAGCAGCAATTCAGCCCTTTGCAAGGTCACCCTGTTCAAGTCAGCAGTTTGGCTAATTTCCATCTTTTGTGCCTATTGTCTATATAAAATAATGGCACTTCTAGTGTTTTCCTGTACAGATTAATACAGAGTCTGTTCTTATTTACATACACACATATATTTGTTCATTCTTTCTTTAAAGAAATATTTCATGTACTTAAATGATGCAGATTGCTGTCACCCTACTTTGTTGAGAGACTGAAGAAAAGGTCAGAAGCACAGATGGTGGTTATACTATCTGCCACTATTCATGCTCCCCAGACTGCTTGATTAATCCTATTCTTCATCTGCACACTGATCGGAGGTCCTCAAAGGGTCATCTGCAGAAATGGTGCCTTTTTTGGGTAGGAGTTAACAAACATTTTGTCTTTACTTGGGACTCCCTACATGCCACAGGTGTCACCGAGACCTCAGATATTTAGATTTAACTGGCAAAAGCTGGCAGCTAGAGGTGGAATCTTCAGCCAGCGTGTTCTCTGTACAGAAGTAGCACAGAGGCTGTCTACGATTAATTGAATAAATCTTGTTTCCTTCAGTGGATACCATGTGCAAGATGGTTTTGAATGTTCAATTTTCAATGGCTGTATGGATCTTTAAATAACATACTGCCCCAACTGAGTCGGATAGATGCATAGAAAGGGGGGGGCTCTCAGATTCCGATAAGCCCCCGCCCGCAGACCCCGACAACCAACGGCCAGGGTTGTCGGGAAGAGGCCCTTGTCCTCATCAACATGGGGACAAGGTGCTTTGGGGTGGGGGGGCCGCACGGCCCCCTTTCCCCAGGGCACCCCCCATGTTGAGGACACGCGGCCTGGTACGGCTCAGGAGGGGGGGGCGCTCGTTCGTCCCCACCCCTTTCCTGGCCTGCCAGGCTGCGTGCTCGGATAAGGGTCTGACATGGATTTGGGGAACCCCCACGCCGGTTTTTCGGCGTGGGGGAGTCCCTTTAAATCCATGCCAGGTCACGGAGCTAGCGCGGCGGCATTTACTGCCTACGCTAGCTACGTAACCTGAAGTTACGTTCGAAATGAACGGACTGCTCCGTGTGTGGGCAAGTCCGTTCATTTTCAAAAGTCCCGGGGACTTTGGCCGGCGGATTATCCGTCCGTGCGTGTGTGGGCAAGTCCGCACGTGTGTGGGCAAGTCCACACGCTCGGAAAGTCCAGCGGACCCAGCTGGAAAGTCCGGCGGGATTGTCCGCTGGACTAGGTCCGCCGGCAAAAGTCCGCACGTGTGTATGCGGCATAAGGCTGGATTCACATCTATGCATTTTTAGTGCTTTTTGCATTTTGCAGATTTGCACTACAGAATGTGTTCCATAGGAAACCATGTTAAATGGACTGTAGTGCAAATCTGCAAAATGCAAAAAGCACTAAAACTGCATAGGTGTGAATCCAGCCTAAAGCTGGATATAGATATCAGTAAATGTTCTTGCACATTGGCTTCCTGACCAGTTAAATAGCAGCACTTTAGTTGCATGATTGCTCAAATTTAGGGTATTGAAGGAGGGAGGGAAAGCCATGCGCCAAAAGCAGAAAGCCAAGCAATGCAATACCAATCACAAACATTTTGTTTTGAAATTCAGAAAGCTGTTTATTGAGTTTTTACAATAAACTAAAACGCATGAATAAAACATAGAAGAAGGAAAACAGGGTGTGGTACATATGTCAGCAGTCCACAATGAACACATAAGTGAATTGCATTCAACAAAGAGTTGGATATGAAAAAGGAGCAGCGTAGGTCAGAATACATCAGAAAACCAATACCACGAGTAAAAAAAAAAAAAAAGAAGAAAAATATATTTGTTTTAGGATAACTTGGCTTAGAAGATAGGGAGAAGGGGTAAATGGGATTAATAAAAGGAAAGGGGTGGGGGAGAGGAGGATGGGAAAAAGAAAAAGGGGTGGGGGAGGGAAGCAGGAAAGGACGGGAACATATTGGGGCCACCAGCATATCAGACAAGTAAGACTGAGTACTTATAGAAATTTAGGATGGTCTTGCATAGTAAACGGTAAGAAGCATAGAAATATCAACCCAAATAGAGAGCCAAGCATCTTTATACCCTGGGCATTAATCAAGTTTGCCCATATATTATCAATTTTCAGATAATTCCTACTAGCTTATGTGAGTGTAAGGGACAGAGTCCCAATAAGGGCTATTTTGCAGGTGCTAAGAGTAGGCGGGTTCAAAGATTTCCAATGTAAAGAATTTCTCTTCTGGCATAGAATGCAGCATAAAAAACAAAAAGCTTCTGGTAGCCTCAAGATTATCCATAAACCCCAAAAAGAAATATTAGTGGGTCTATGGGCAACTTCGGTTTCCCCGCTGTATTAAAGGTTTGAACCATTTCCATAGTCTGGAGCAGAGGACACGTCCAAAAAATATGGAAAAAACGTGCCCACGTCCAATCTACATCTGCGGCATGTGGCCGCAACCATGGGGCAAATTGCAGATAACCTCTGCGGAGTATAATATACTCAATGTAGGAACTTTGTATAAAACGATCCTTAGCTGCAATCATGTTAGGCAAAAAATGTTAGCACTCATCCCAGTCCTCTGTAGTCAATGATGGAATATCAGTAGACCATGCACTGTAAAGGGAGGTCATATCCGACCATGTGTTCGTGGCATCAGAGTAGTGCGCATGGGAATTTTAACTGAGCTGGACCTCTGAAAGGTATATTACTAAGCTCCGAGTAAGAACCTAGAAGTGCAGCTGGGCATACCACCACCAAACAGTAACCAGCACTGCAGCCCAGTAGTATACCAAAAAAATGGGAAGCACCAATCCACCCTCAGTGAGGGACAGGTGTAACATAGATTTTGCTAACCTGGGAGTCTTACCTGCCCAGATAAACAAAGTAATTATCAAGCTTATGGAAAAATTCTCTAGTCTGGGGTACAGGTGTCTGGCAAAATAAACACAAAAACCTGGACAAAAAAAAAAAAAAAAATTTTTAAGGAAGTTAACCCAACCTATTGGACTCAGAGAGACATCCTCACTGCAACAAACAAGTACACCATTCAAGCAGGGGGTCAAGATTATTGGTGATATAACTAGAGAGGCCATTCTGCACCTCAACACCCAAATACTTTAAACCTAGAGACTTTTTTCAAGAGCAGAGAAGCAGGAGCGGAAGGTCCAAAGAGGGAATAATAGCCACCAAAGGAACCGATTTATTGTAACATCCCTGAGTAACAGAAGGGTGTCATCTGCCTACATGGAGGTCTTTCTTCCCAGGGCCTGACAAGTAATCCCCATATAGAAGCTTCTGCCAAAATTTGGAACACAAGGGGCTCCAAAGGTAAACACAATAACTCCAGGAGAAAGGGGCAGCCTTGCCTTGTGCCCCTGTGTAACCCAAACAGTATTTTATTGGAATTAAACAATGTTTGCTAACCCGCTGCTTTGTTCCTTGAGGAAGCTCTATTGGAGCTCTTGTGTGTTGCCCCATAGACATTTAATTGCTGCCCGATTTAACCAAAAAGGGCTGGACCAGGAGACCAGGACACCATTTAATGTCTATCGGCACCTTAGACTGAGTTGGGAAATTTTGTAGCTGAACTGTTGACTGCTTTACAAATTTCTCTTTGTCTACTCATTCTGTGCAAATTATTGCAGTTTGACTATGTGAACTCCACTACAAATCCATAGACCAGAACTTGTAAAAATGTAAAAGCTGCTCTCACGGCAATACACACTTTCAAACTGGATCTGTCCCATGCAAAATGTGTGCTCCTCCAGCAGATTGTGCTTTCCTTCCTGTTAGAACAAAGCCCATAGGCCTAGCTCTGAGGAAGGGGGTGCGCCCCCGAAACGCGTTAGCTGTGCATGTCCATGCATTGTTTTTATGGTCTTTTGTCAGGTGCATTTTCTGAGTACCCACTTTTATATAAAACATTGTTATTATTAAATTATTTTGGTAATGCACTAGGTGTGCGCACCTTCCATTTCTGTTCTTCTTTCTGTTCTTCTTGTAGTTCCTTTCGGATTACCCCATCTGAGGAAGGCAGCATCCACCCAGTTTTGGATACCATATATACCTTTCATACCGCCATTTTATTTGATATCTGTTACTCCAAACCTATGAAGACCTATTAGCGCTGGAAGTGACTGTGTTTTTTGTATCTCTAATGATATCCCTTGCCAGCAGATGAACTGGTTTAGACAGTTTGTCTTTCTTACTAATGGCACAAACATCACGCCTCCACGTGTCTTACTTAGCATAGAAACCAGTTCCTAGAAGGGAAGAATTGGCGCAGATGTTTGCTGCTACATTCCAGCTTACTCCTATATCTGTGGACTTTGCATGCAATTCTAACACTTGCTAAGAAATTTCTATATTATTTTATCCAGACAACTTTTTTTTTTTTTTTTTTTAACGTGGCTCTTAAAAACAGATGACTTTTGGAGCTTATCTCCAGTTAGAATCAGAAATAGTATATCATATGGTAAGATTTCGTTAACCAGTGCTTCATATCTTTGCTGGAGCCCTTGCCCTTGTTTACTTGGCTGCCAATGTATGTTAAAGTGTATCTATGTATCTTATGCCAAAGCAGTGATAAGAAACGAAGACATCTAGTAAAGGCAGCACATATTACACACACTTCATAGTGTTAGGCATACATTTAACCCCTTGATCACCCTAGATGTTAACCCCTTCCCAGCCAGTGTCATTACAGTGACAATGTATATTTTTTAGCACTGGTCAGTCACTGTATCAGTGTCACTGGTGATGTCAGTGGCAATTAGTCAGCTTTGTCCCAGCGTCAGTTAGTGTCAGATTGTCCGCCACAATTCCATTATAAGTTGCTAATGACCGCCATTACTAGTATAATAAAAAAAAAAAAAATACAGTATATATACCATAGTTTGTAGACGCTATAACTTTCACACAGACCAAGTAATGTACACTGGGATTTTTTTTCTTTTCCAATAATGTTTATTAGTATTATCAGACATAACAAAAATTTACAATAATTACAACATCCATTTCTTGGTCAATCGTGAGCTATAGTAATGGCTGCAGGTACGTGTCGGCAAATTAACACTATATGTAACCTCCTATTATTTGGTCAGGTAACAGGGCTGTAATCGGCATAGAACCTAAACACACTGGAAACAGCAATACCATAATAATCAGGAAAACAATACTATGTAGATTCAAGATGTATTATGTAGTGAAAGGGGTTGTAAACCCTCGCTGTTTTTCACCGTTAATGCATTCCATGCATTGAGGTGAAAAACCTATTGTAGTGCAGCAGACCCCCAGCTCCCCTGTTTTACTCACCTGAGCCCGTTCGCTCCCATACCGGAGACGCGCACACCCTCTCTGGCCAGTGTCTCTGCTCTTGATTGGATAGATTGATAGCAGCGCAGCCATTGGCTCCTGCTGCTGTCAATTGCAATGATGCGGGCGCCAGGGGGCGGAGCCGAGTCCTGCTGTCTGTTTACGGAGGCAGCAGCAGGACATGGGAGCGCACCCACACGGGTGTCCACAAAGGAGAGCGCTTCTCCGATGGGGCACTCAAGAAGAGGAGGATCCAGGAGTGCTGCAGAGGGACCCCAGAAGCGGAGGATTGGGGCCATTCTGTGCAAAACCAACTGCACAGCAAAGGTAAGTATATGTTTTTTTTTTTTTTTTATATTACACAAAATAAAAAACCCAGTGGTGATCCAATACCACCAAAAGAAAGTTCTATTTGTGGGAAAAAATATTAAAATTTTTGTTTTCGGGTACAGCATTGCATGACTGCGCAATTGCCAGTTAAAGTAGCACAGTGGTAAATAGCAAAAAATGGCCTGGTCATGAAGGGGGTAAAGCCTTCCAGAGCTGAAGTGGTTAATAACGATATTAAAGTTTGTAAATGTACTTTGCGTATGCCTACTCACTGAGTTCTGTGACATGTATTCTCTATGTCCTGTGGGTATGCACTGCTGTGTCACAGAATTTACAGAACCTGCCTTCTGATCTACAGAGTTGCTGAGAGGAGGCATTTCAGGGGGTGGAGTCAGTACATGAATTACTGCTTGCAGACAGCACAGTACCATGGGATATGTAGTCCTTAAAAATTGAAAGTAAACGGCAGAGGAGAAGCTGCAAAGAATACAGGGAATACCATGTAAACTGTCAGCATTCTCCTATGAAGCTGGTTCTTGTACCTGCGGGCCGGCCGTGGGCCATTTTCTTCTGTGTGTTTTTCAGTCTGGTTCATGTGCGACTTCAAGTAAAAATTTGCACCTGAATCGCACCTGAGCCGGTGAACAAAACTGCCCTGGACTCTTTTTTAAGAAAACGCACGGAAACCGTGGCTGGACATATGTGAACCAAACCTTAAAGCCCGAGTCTAGGCTCCTCTCTTCTCTTCTGCCCCTGCTATATTTTTTCCTTTTTTTTTTTTTTTATTTTTACAAACCTCTTTCAGATGTATTTATAAGCTGTTCCAAGCCTTCTCCACATTTTTTTCTTCCCGTCATTCTGGTACAGATTAAGCACTTGCCGCCCGCCCACTGTCAAATGACGGTGGGGCGGTGCTGCTCTCGTTCTGGGTGGACGTCATATGACGGCTTCCCATAACGACCGCTCTCACGCACCTGCGGGGGTGCACAGTGCGGCCATCGTGGCCACGCCATGTTGCTAGGACATGGCACAACCCCAATCTCTGTAAGCGACCATGGCTCTTTAACCATGTGATCGGCTGTGTCAAATCACAGCTGGTCACATGTAAATGCGGAGATGCCGGTAATCGTCACGCCTCGCCTCACACTAACAGAGTGTGAGGAGAGCCGATCAGCGGCATCTACTCGCAGAGGACATGTAGGTATGATTACAATTAAGTGCCCACCAGTGCCAACAAAGAGTGCCCACCACTGCCAGCAATCAGTGCCCACAAGTGCCAGCAATCAGTTACCATTAGTGATGTCAGTCAGTGCTGGTTATCAGTGCGGCCCATCTGTGCCCACCAGTGCCGCCTATCAGTGCCACCCATCAGTGCCCAGAGGTGCGGAATATTCATGCCTCATCAGTGCCACCTCATCAGTGCCCATCAGTGAAGGAGAAAAATTACTTATTTACAAAATGTACTGACTGAAACTTTGAACATTTTTATTTATTCTTTCAAAATTTTCGGTCTTTTTATTTTTTCCTAAAAACCCAGAAGTGATTGATTAAATACCACCAAAAGAAAGCTTGTGTGAAGAAAATTATAAAAATTTCACATGGTTACAGTGTAGCATGACCCCGCAATTGTCATTGAAACAGACAGCGCTGAAAGCTGAAAAATGGCCTGGGCAGGAAGGGGGTGTAAGAGCCCAGTATTGAGGTGGTAATCTTAGTTTCATACGTCCAAAGAATGCTTTTCCAGAACTGGTCTGGCTTTTTCAGTTTTTTGGGAACGTGTAATCTGGCTTTTCTATATTCTTTAGGCTTATGAATGGTTTGCACCTTTTGGTGAACCCTCTATATTTGCTCTCGTAAAGTCTTCTCTTGATTGTAGACTTTGGCAATGATACGCCCACCTTCTGGAGAATGTCTTTTACTTGTTTGGATGTTGTGAATGGGCTTTTCTTTACCATAGAGGATCCTGCGATCATCCACCACTGTTGTCTTCCGTGGACGTCCAGGCCTTTTTATGTTGCTGAGCTCACCAGTGTGTCGTTCTTCCCTCAGAATGTACCAAACTATTAGTTTGATTTGGCCACTCCTAATGTTGCTGCTATCTCTCTGATGAATTTGTTAAGTTTTTGAAGCCTTAGAATGGCCTTTTTCACTTTCATGGACCGCTCCTTTGAACGCATGATGTAGGTTCACAGCAATAGATTCCAAATGCAAATACCACACTTAGAATAAATGCCAGACCCTCTTTACCTGCTTAGGGGTTGCAAAGGTTCGTGTATTTTCACCTTAATGCAACCTATGCATTAAGGTGAAAAAACACCTGGCAATGATGGCCCCCCCCAGCCCCCCCCCCCGTTTACTTACCTGAGCCTGTTTACCTGCTGCGCATGTCCCCCGGTGTCCTCTTCGCCACGGAGTCTGGCCATGGATTGGATAGACAGGATAGAGGGATAGCAGCGCAGCCATTGGCTCGCGCTGCTGTCAATCACATCCAATGATGTGGCCCGCCGGGGGGCGGGACCAAGTCATACACGCTGTGTCTATGGACACAGCGTGTATGACAGGGAACACGCCCACAAGCTAACCCCCTCGGGATAGAGCTTCCCAGAGGGAGGTTAGCTATTGCAGGGAGGAGCCGAGACAGGCGCCAAGGGACCCCAGAACAGGAGGATCGGGGCCACTCTGTGCAAAACGAACTGCACAGTGGAGGTAAGTATAACATGTTTGTTATATATAATATATATATATATATATATATATATATATATATATATATATATAATATATATATATTTTTTTTTTAAACGAACCCATACAACCCCTTTAACTGATGAAGAAATAATGGAGTAGCCCACACCTGGCCATGAAAAAAAGGGGGGGGGGGGTGTCTCTTCTTAAGATCTGTAATTTCTAAACCCTTCTTCCAATTTGGATGTACATACCCTCAAATTAAACCTGAGAGTGTTATATAACTATAGCTTAAATATGTTTTGGTAAATACCTGAAAAAGCTAAAACTGTGCCTGTGTCCCAATATATATGGACCTAACTGTAAGTGAGCTGTGGGCCTGTGTGATCTGTGTGAACATATAGAGAGCCCTAGCAGATAGATTGCATAGAGCTGCAGCTCTGAGTGATCTTTTCCAATTATGAATGAACAAGCAGCACTAATTGTACATTTATAATAGTTACATATCACTCAGTTTAGAGAGGGGACGGAGCTCTGTCTGGCTCCCACAGGAACACCCATAACTTGGGCTTCAAAAGGGGTGGCACTACAGCCAGAATATTTGGGTGCATTTAGGGGACAAGGAGAACACCAATCAGAACCAATTGCCTTGGGGAATAAACATTTTTATTGAGAGTATGTAGAACAGCAGCATGACTTGTGTGTTCTCACAGCCATTTTCCCTGTGTTTCCTGTCTGTGTACTGGACACTGGGCAGCCATTTTATGTAAGCAAGAGCACATTTATAGAACTTTTTAGTGCTCATTCTAGCGGCTGACACAGACACAGTTTTTGTTTCCTCTGCACTTGGGAGCACTCAGGGACTACAGGCACTACTGCAGCACAGCACAGTACTCCTCAGGGTGGTGAGTCCGTCGGAAAGAGCCCCTCAGTCAGCGGCGGCAAGGAGGGTGGGAATGTCACTGTGCTAAGTCCACTCCGGGTGGCAGACAGGATAGGGTCAGCATGGCTTCAGAAACTGGTGTTTCTTCAACCAAAATCCAGGCAATTGTAACCGGGTCACCTGCGGATTGCGCAGTACCCATGGACACCCTGACGGCGGTCCTCAATCTACTGACACCTTCCATGTTTTAATACATTTGGGGTGCACATCCTAATGCAATAGGCTGCGCACACCTATGGTACCGCCTTTACATACAGGTAAGGTTGTTAATATTTGCTCGGTATTTACTTATTTCTTTAAATGACTAATGTTAAATATTAAAACCTAAATTGAGTTTTGGGGTTAAAAAACCATTAGTCATTATCGGTGGTAATAATGCACATCACCTGTGGAAAAATGTGCAAGTCTTGGCTTTGGTTGCTCATGAAGGAATAATAGATGTATCTGGAGTGTGTCAATTTAAAAAACAAATTCTGACATGGCTTATATAGAAAGCAGAAATTCATTTATTTTAACGTTGGATGAAATGCCAAGTTTGTTGAAGCAAATGATGCATGACTGTTTTATTGTCCTCATTTGTGCTTGCCAGGACATCTCATTTTGCCTGTTACTAGAAAGTACTCTGTAAAGTTACTTATTAAAATAATGCTATAAACCCGGACACTTAAGAGCACTGCGAGGATTACGCTTGTAGAATTAGGGAACAAATAGAACATAGTTCAGTGAACTTGGGAAACCTTTGAGAGGAGTCTTTTGTGGTGTTTTGGGCAGTTCACTATGATATCTGATGGGAGGCTGCCACAGGATCACTTTAGTTCCTGTCTATTGGGCAGAACACTCTAATAACAGATTTAGAACATATTGTATATCTCAGATGGTCTCGCAGCAATTTGGAATGAATCCACTAGGAAAAGCTTGGCTCTATGGCTAGACGAAAGATTGTGGACTGATCTGCTCAGCCTCCCTCCTTACAGCTCTTTTTAGGATAATTGACAATACAAAAAAAAAAAAAAAAAAAAAAAGTTATACTAACCTGCTCTGTTCAATGGTTTTGCACAGAGCAGCCCCGATCCTCTTCTTTTTGGGTCCCCCTCCGGTGTTCCTGGCTCCTCCCCCCCCGAGTGCCCCCAATAGTAAGCCTCTTGCTATGGGTGCACTGGAGCAGGCTTGCTCCCCAGCTGAGCTCCTGTGAATGAACATTGTCCATTCATACACACAGCATGGTTCGCCCCCGCTCCCGCTATCTCCTCATTGGCTCACTGACTGTGATTGACAGCAGCAGGAGCCAATGGTAGAGAGAGACCCGGGAGAGCCACTGCTCTCAGGCACATCGTTAGATCTAGATCAGGCTCAGGTAAGCATAACGGGGGGAGCTGCACCCAGAAGGTTTTTTACCTTAATGCATAGAATGCATTAAAAGTGAAGTTTTTTTTTTTATTTTTCTTTTTTTTTTTTCTTCTTTTTAGATTCCTACTTTCCTAGATGGATGCACCATCCCCTGGCGCCTCTAACACACACGAGAACCGAGCGATTGAACACCGCCGACCACTCAGTTCTCACAGCTCCCCGAGCAGAGAGCTGGTGACTATCAGTCACCAGCTCTCTGCTCTGCCCCCTCCTTGCTCACTGGAGCACTGGGCTGTGGAGGGGGCTGAGCAGCCGGCTCAGGCTCTCAGCGGCTTGCTGAGAAACTGAGCCGAGTGTCGGTTGAGGGATCTGGCGGATCCTGACTCTGTGGTCCTGATGATGCGGAGCCTGGACTGACTGCTGTGATGTCAGTAGAGAGCGGACTTCAGTCCGCTCTCTGCTGAAACCACGTTATAGGAGTGCAGAACGAACTGCACTCCTGTGATCCACAAGAAAAGTTTTGGCTGTACTTCTCCTCTAAGATAAAAAACCTTCTGCCTTTTGGAACCACTTTAATAATAATCTTAACCACTTCTCGCCACGCCTCCTAGATGAGGATCTAAATGTCGGTGGGCATTACAATCATGTGACTGCTGTGATTGGCTGTCACAGCAGTCACATGGTCGGAAAGCTCCCAATCGCAAGTACATATCAGGAGCTTCCTGGTACATGTTTGCTACTGTTCTGGGAGCACACATGGAGCCCACACTCAGCACAGTAAAGTGTTTACATGGGGGGATATATATATATATATATATATATAATATATATATATATATAATATATATATATATATATATATATATATATATATATATATATATATATATATACCTATATATATATATATATATATATATATGCGGACGCTTGGCATTAAAGCTCACCTGCTGAGAGTCCGCATATCTGTAGATGGCCATAGGAAGAGATTAAAAGAGAAATTTAGGTATGCAAAAATACATACTCCCCTCCATGCTGCAGCTTCAGTCTGATGCTGCAGCTGTCCCCCACCAGCTTTAAGGATCGGGATCCTTCCAGAGCCTGGAGTGGTCCACTCTCAGATTATTCTGGGTCAGAAGAGAGCACAAGTAAGCACACTCCTTTGATCCACAATAATATTATGACCAAAAAAATCTTCTTTTAACTCTACTGATTTTCTATAAACAAACCCCCTGCTCACACAATAGACACATGACCCACTGCCATATTCTTCTATATACAGTTCCATTTTGGACATCGGTCTTCACAAAGAATGTTGTGAAATGAAAGAGGACAGAGAAGAGCAATTAAATAAATAAGGGACAAGGAGCATCTCAGCTACATTTATTTGAATTAAAAGTATTTACTGTTGAGAAGAGGCAATTGGGATATATTCACATTGTATAAATATACAGTATAAATTAGAGGTCGACCAATATAGGCTTTTCTCTGGCCGATGCCGATATTTAGAAATCGGGCCGGCCGATGGCCGATATGTGATGCCGATTTTTTGCGGCCAATATTTTAAGCCAATTTTAATTTTTTTGGCAGGTGGCACTGATTGGCACTGGCAGGTGGCACTCGTTGGCACTGATTTGCGCTGGTAGGTGGCACTGGTTGGAACTGGCAGGTTTCACACGGAGCTGATTTGTCAGTTTCAGTTAACCTATATGTAACTCCATGCAGAGACCAGCTGTCAGAATTAAGCGTGATGTTGGGGGTGGGCGGGGCCCCGGGTGGGCGGGGCCCCTGCAGCTGTCAAACACCAGCCAATGATTGGGCTGCTTAAGAAAGTGGGCGGGGCCACATACACATAGCGGTCCACCCAGATCCCATCTCATTGGCTGATTGCCCACTCCGAGTCTCGCCCACCCCCGACATCATGCTGAATTCTGGCAGCTCTTCTCTCTGCATTCAGTTGAAATCAATTTCACACACTGAGCGGGAGTTTGGGGAAGGGAGGTAATCAGCCGATTTTTGCACAAAATGTCCGATGGAGCCTACACATGGTCGGAATTTCCGACAAAAAGCTCCCATCGAACATTTTCCGTCTGAAAATCTGACTGTGTGTACGGGGCATAACTACTTTTATTAAGAAAAAAAAACCCTGTCCCCTCTGGATGATCAATTTCCATTTAAAGGAACTATAGGCAATTTTTTTATTTTTATTTTGGATAGCAAATGAGGGTTAGATTTTATTTTTTTAATTTTTTTGTCCCATTGCAGAGATTTATCTTCACTTCCTGTCCCATAGCCAACCAGAAATGAAGAGAGGAAATCCCTGCAAATTAAGGGAATCTCTTGGGGACCCCCAGGTCACCAGAACCAGCATCCCCATTGGAAGATTTCCCCTCTAACTTTTCTGGGGACAACCCAAAATTTGAGATTTTCTTTTACTTTCACTTCATTGATAATGGTAAACATGACAAATAGAGAGGTGAAGCTCTCTAACAGGGACAGACGGCAACATAAACTGTCAGGGATTCTGGTCCCTCCACACTCTATCCAAAACAAAAAAAAAGTTTTGTCTTATACTTAAAGTTATACTTTAACAAACGTTGTAGCAGTTTCCTGCCTTTTGTTGCTCGGAAGAGAAAGTTGTTTCACCGTGTAGATGGCAGGCATGATTCTGAACAGGAGGGGTTCTAATGAGAAAAGCTGCAAGGTCTGCCTCCCTTTTTAGATGTAGCATCTCAACAAAACTGACATTCCTATCGCAGAGGGTGCCTAAAATTGTACTTGAATCTTGTATTTGCTTGTGTAATTCGAAGTTTGCTTTGCTTTGTTTGATGGAGGTACGGAGGCATGCTTTATTTCCACTACTAGAAGTGAACGCTCGGCAGGGGATCTGGGCAGCTCTGGACTGTGCATATGCTACAAAAGTAATATATACTGGCAGCTAGCTTTTCAGGATGTTTTTTTTGGCTTTTGAATTATCCATGGGTTTTCTTAATGGGATGCTTGTGGTTCTATTTTCTTTTAGTGTAGCTGTATTTTATTTTTATTGTATTATTTCAGATCAAATATTAGTCTCTAAAGCTTTCTGCTGTTTTCATTCTTTACAGATATGACTTGAATTTGGATGAAACGAGGGACCTAACATTTGAAAGATTAAAATTTATCTTGAGCTTACCCCAAGTTCAGCGGGCATTTCAGGAGATGGTAAGAAATTACATTTTAATATTTTATTTTTCCTATTAAGTATTGTAAATAGTAGGTGTAAAGAAAAATATTATGGCTTGTGTAGATGCTTAGATATACCTTTTCAGGTGCTTTTAGGTGTATTTAGCTTGTGGGGTTCTTCCATCTGAGTGCCTTCACAGGTGCTTCTGACTTGCAGTCAGGGGAGGGCTGGCAGCCTTAGGCCTGGGGGGCAAGTCCAGTCAAGTGGCCCATAGAACCGGTGGTGGCAAAGTGATGGATCGGGAAAACAGTCTCTAAGGTTTTTCATGATCACAAAGGTGGGGGGGGGGGGGCAGGGAGGACAATGTGGCCCTCCAGGGCCTGTGGGGGACTTGTACTACCATGGCCTCCAGGAACTAAACCGCAAGCAAGTCCCTGTATGAATCCCTCAGAGCTGAGGACCTGAGCCCCCCTCCGCAACTAGTGATGAACTACAAGTCCCAGCATTAACCCCTGAGATCTAAGGATGTGTCCCCCTAGATCCCATGGGTTCATGCTGTGCCCTGTAGTCCTTCACTAGTGAGGGGGGGACAGGGGTGTGTGACACATCCTGAGCTCTGAGGGGTTTATGCTGGGACCTTTTAGTCCTTCACTTTTGGGGTGTTACATCCCAAAAAGTAAAGGACTACAAGTCCCAGCATGAACCCTGGCTGAGATTTAAGGATGTGATCTCCTCCTCTGCTCCCATGACACTCATATGTTCTAATTCATTCACTGCTCCCAACCTCACCTCAGTTTGACCATAGGCTCTAATAGGCTTCAAAATAGGGTGGACTCGAAGCGCAGAGCATTGTGCTCAGAGCCCACCCAGGCGTGTTAGAAAAGCCAATGAATATTTGCTTTTCTAACACTGAACCGCCTCTCTGACAATCAGGAAGAGCGGGTCTGATATCCGTCACCTGATTGGCTGAAAGGACAGGTGCTCCTATTGGATGTCTAGCAGGAGGAAAAGCATGGAGTAAGCATAGAGAACACAGGAGCCGCTGCCTGTCCCACAGCTCTGTGCCGTCACTCGCTGCCTGACCTGCCACCAAGATGGGGTAAGTGCCTGTCACAGCGGGCGAGGTGGGGTGCTGGTTAAATGTCGACGGGGGGGTGGGGGGGTTAACATTGGCTGCATTTGATGGGGCACAGTGAGGCTGCATTTGATGGGGCACAGTGAGGCTGCATTTGATGGGGCACAGTGAGGCTGCATTTGATGGGGCACAGTGAGGCTGCATTTGATGGGGCACAGTGCCTGCATTTGATGGGGCACAGTGAGGCTGCATTTGATGGGGCACAGTGCCTGCATTTGATGGGGCACAGTGGCTGCATTTAATGGCAGAGTGAGGCAGAGTGAGGCCCCCCCCCCCCCCCCCCCCCCCCAAAAAAAACATTTTGGGCACCAGCCACCACTGACAGAGAGAGACAACGCTCCAAATTGTTCGCACAGAGAGACCACTCCTCAAGAAAATTGCTTGATTCCTTTATCAACATAAGTAAAGCCTTCTACACACCACTATTTTATTTTTGTTCGATCAAGTGAGTTGAACAAAAAAACTGACAGCTCTGGTTAGAGCCGCTGAGCATGAGCAAAAGTGACCTGAGCACAAGCCTTTGGGCGCACACTGGTGTGCTGCGGTTTGGCCGCAGTGCTTATGTACACAGTTTTCCTTAGCCGCAGTCCCATAGGCTTCGTTTAGGTTCTGCGTTTTTGCTGCAGTTTTTTTTTAATAGCGCACCAAAGATGCAGCATGCAGCTGTTTTTGTGCACTTTCAGAAAATGCAACAAAAATGTGCAAACTAATAGAAGTCTATGGGACTGGGGGGAGTAACATGCAGGAAGACAGTGAGATCACCAACACTGCAGCAGACCAGTGTGAGCCCACTACATAGTACATAGGACCAGGTACTGCACAGGCTGCTGAAATAAACCTCCTTATCTGCAGAGAGGGGGGGAGAAGAATTTGTGAGAGAGGGGGGGGGGGGGGGGGGGAGAGGCCGGTCACAGCTCACTCACTTGGAAGGAAGGACCCAGCAGGCAGAAGGCTCAGTTATCAGCTTCCAGAGCGTCCCATACAGAAGACCGATGTATCTCAGTTTGAATGTTCCCGCCCACACGTGCTATTCACAGACGCAGCACACAGGCTGCCAATAGTGTGGGCGGGCACAGTGAGAGAGGGGGCTGGAGGAGGCAGAGCGGATCCACCCTCTTCCATTCGGCTGTGCTCAGTCTAAATGGAATGGACACAGACTGTCAGCTCAGAAGCAGGGAACAGCACTGTGACATGATAGATGTCCGCTCACAGGGCTAACGTTCCTGCATGCTTCTGGGCTGTTATCCAGCCCTGCCAGCCTCCCTCCGGAGTCACCTGAGCAGTAACACTCGGCCAACTGCACATGCTCAGTTCTCAGCTGGCACATGCTCAGTTCTCAGCTGGCAGCCCAATCAGCCTTTTATGGGGAATCAGAGAGCAGCCTGGGGGGAAATTGCATCCCTGCTATGCTTCCGAGCGGGCTATCTGCAGCTCTCCTGTCTCTCCCTCCTCCCTCCCTGCCTGTCTGCTTTGTGCCAAGTGCCTGCCCCCTCCCCTTCTCTCCCTCCTCCCTCCCTGCTGTCTCTTAAGTGCCTGCCCCCTCCCCTTTTGCTGCTGAAATAACATAAAAAAAACATATAGAATCGTGTGTGTGTGTGTGTGTGTGTGTGTGTGTTATGGGGGAATCACGGCTTCGCCCACTGCAGCTGTCAGATGGGGAGAGGAGATAGCCGGCTGGTCATGTGAGTCCTGAATGGCGCTTTGAAATATTGTATATGCTGCATTTTTTTTTTTTTTAATATAAATCAGAGACAGGAGCAAGGTTAAATGAGTGGGTTAGCAGCCACTTTAACGCAAGATATGGCTGACCTTAGTTTGAAAAAATAATTTAAGCCGCCTAAAAAAAAACGCATCCAAAGACTGGTAAGCTGCAAAAGATTTTACATGCATATATTGCTAGCCGCCAGCAATAATCACTGTGTTTTTGACTTTTTGTTTCTCCTGTCAACACTGTCTATGTTGATGGGGGAATGGAGTGATTTTCTTTCCTGCAACCCATCTTGCAGGAAAGAAAATCGCTCCATCTATGGCTGGCCTTAGTTTGAAAAAATAATTTAAAAAAGACTGTGTGTCACTTTGCCCACGCAGAATAAATCGGCATTGTCTTTTGGAAAGGAGTAGGTCCTTATACATACTTTATTTGCGCTTCCTCATACAGTGGAACCTTGGATTGCGAGTAACGCGGTTAACGAGCGTTTCACAATAAAATATTTAGGACAGAAGAATGGGACTTTACAAGCGCATAAACACCAAATTATACAAAAATATAAATTTATTAGAAAAATTAAGCATAAACAAAATCCTACATCTGAAAAAATGTTTTAAAAGGAAATGCATCTCTGAATACAGATAGAAATTTGCAGATATTGGTATGTCTCAACATGTTTCACCTTCATTAAGGCTTCCTCAGGAGAACTGACTAGTATCATACATGCTATATTCACTGTAATAAGAGAACAAAATCGGACAAAAACAAAAAAAAAAAAACACAAAAATCAAACAACAATATAGCGGCCATAAAGCTAACCTGTGTATTCAGGAGAGATAGCCCGCAGCCTACAAAAAGTTGGATATATGGGGTTCACTAATGATGCAACCACAGAGAGGGAAATATCAACCAAGGCACTCACGTCTCTGAGTCCATTTTATTGAATCCATACAGGAAAAGTTATTTAAATAACATTCATGGTTATAGTAGAGGCAAGAAAAAACAAAAAATAGAACACATACCTAAAAGTTTTAATTGAAGGAAAGGAGATCCCAATAGTATAGGAAAACCCTCAGGGTCGTCCTCTGACAATGTTGAACTTCAGACAGGAGATACTTTTAAGAACCCCTATAGGGTAATAATGGGGGGGATTTTTCAATTAGGTAGCGTTTAGAGCGTTTCGCAATACGAGCACTGTATTTTTAAAAATCGTAACTCGGTTTGCGAGTGTTGTCTCGCAAAACGAGCACGATTCAGGCCAAAGCGGTGTGCAGTAATGTGTTTGGCCTGTGGTGGGGGGGCGCCCGAGCCGAACATTGCTGATCAGCGGCGTTCAGAAATGCACAGAAAGGCCCGAGGACAGCTCTGCTGACCTCGCCAAATCTCGCGAACAAAGTCTTTCCGAGGTTTGTCGAGGTCAGCCAATGTGTCCTCGGGCCTTTTCGGCCGCTTCCGAGGCTCTCCGGCACCCCCAGGCTCTGACTGCATGCGTTATTGCGTGCCATTGAAGTCAATACGGAACAAATTATTTTCGTTTCCATTGACTTCAATGGGGAAACTCGCTTTGATATGCAAGTACTTTGGATTACGAGCATTCTCCTGGAACGGATTATGCTCGTAATCCGAGGTTCCACTGTTCCTTAGTCCTCCACAGCTGGTAACACTACCTGGCAAGTCAGGCGTGGGGAAGCATGTTGGCTGCATCCCTGTGATGGTGTGCAGGCCTAGAAGCCAACCACTAGACTTGAGCACGGTCTCATGACCAAAAAGAGCGATGGCATTTCTCACACGGATAATATAAGCACTGGCTCCAGAAGAGCAAGAATATTCTGTATCGTACATCAGGATTATTATGTTGTTGTTTGGTGCATTATTGCAATAAAAGGCTAAGAGGTAATTTGTATAAACGGTTGTTTTTTTTTCTATCCTCAGATAGATAAAAATAAAAACTTTGTCAACAAAAGTCTAATCATGGGAGAAGTTTTTTGTACAGCTGATATGACAACTGGAGTAAAGGTAAAAATGACAATATCGCCAATGATCTTTGTATAGAGAAGAGCAATGCAAAACTGGTTAACATGTACAAGCTGAAGGCCACTCATCAACAACATCAGCAATATCTTTATATCTTATCTAAAGTGGTTGTAAACCCTCACATATACCCAGTGAAGTGACTGGCCTTAGGTGATGCACAGAGATGAAAAAAAAAATCCTCCTACATAAGTTGTACCCTTTTTATCTGCGGTCTTCTCTTCTCTACATTTGTCACGTTGGACAGAGAATATGCACAGCGTTATTTAACCGCTTCCCGACTGCCTCCTGCACATATACGTCGGAAGAATGGCACGGCTAGGCAAAAGCACGTACAGGTACGTTGCCCTTTAATTGCCTAGCCGTAGGTCGCGCGCGCGCCGCCAGCGGCGCGCTCGCGACCCGGTCAGGAGCTCCATGACCCCGGCCGCGGGACCAGCGGACCCGATCGCCGCTGGTGTCCCGCGATCGGATCACGGAGCTGAAGAACGGGGAGAGGTATGTGTAAAAAATCCTCTCCCCGCGCTTCCTACTCTGCCTGTCATTGAATGGCTGTTCCCGGTCTTCGGGAAAGCCGATCAATGACGTCAGACGTCAGCCCCGCCCCTGATGTAAAAAACACACACACGTCACAGCCCATAACCCCTCCCCTCCCCCTAGTGGTTAACTCTTTCACTACAACTGTCATTTATACAGGAATCAATGCATTTAAATAGCATTGATTGCTGTATAAATGAGAATGGTCCCAAAAATGTGTCAAAAATGTCCGATGTGTCCGCCATAATGTCGCAGTCACAATAAAAATCGCTGATCGCCGCCATTACTAGTAAAAAAAAAAATATTAATAAAAATGCTATAAAACGATCCCCTATTTTGTAAACGCTATAACTTTTGCGCAAACCAATCAATAATCGCTAATTGCAATTTTTTTTACCAAAAATATGTAGGAGAATACGTATCGGCCTAAACTGAGGAAAAAAAATATTTTTTTTATATATTTTTTGGGGATATTTATTATACCAAAAAGCAAAAAATATTGCATGGTTTTCAAAATTGTCACTCTATTTTTGTTTATAGCGCAAAAAATAAAAACCGCAGGGGCGATCAAATGCCACCAAAAGAAAGCTCTATTTGTGGGAAAAAAAGGACGCCAATTTTGTTTTGGAGCCACGTCGCACGGCCGCGCAATTGTCAGTTAAAGCGACGCAGTGCCGAATCGCAAAAAGGGGCCTGGTCCTTTGGCTGCCAATTGGTTCGGGGCTGAAGTGGTTAAGAAGGATAATAAAATTCTTATTTATTTCAGTTTAGGCAGAAGATGATAGGGCATTTTGCTTTTAAAACCAATAGTTGATCAACACAGTGAGAGTCCTTTGGTGAATGTTTCTCCTTGCCACTACTTGTAGCTAAAATTCCCAGACAAGTGAGGATAGCTGGAGAGGAAACCGCTTCAGGATCATTGCAGCACTAAAAGGTTGACTAGTAAATGTATTTTATATATATATATACAGGTATTCTTTTCTATTTCAGTGTGGTGTAAACTGCTGGTTGTTTGGAGGAGCAGTCATTAATCTCGGGAGTCCAGGACACATCCAGAAATGGTTCATTCCCTTGAAGGTAGGGCATCTTTCTAAACCATTTTGTGAGCCAGTTTCTCTACACTAGAAAATAGAGCTTTATTTGGAAAAGTGGTGTTCAGATGTGGGTGATATTGGAGAAGACAAAGAAATGTCAAAGGAAATATCGGAGAAGAAAGGAGCATGTCAAAGCTGATGAAGGGGAAGAAAATGTCTTATTACGATAAATCCAGCAAGGTGGAGTTAGGAATACCAAAGTGGAACACTAGCTACTTTTTATCATTACATTAAACAAAGTGTTGGGCTATAATAGAAAAAAAATAAAAATATCTTGTGTGAAAAATTAAATCAAAAGGAAAGTATCATTTAAATCGGTCCCAAAGAGATGATGGTAAGAACCTTTCAGCCACAGATGAAAGGTGAGTCGCATCACACTCCCTTCACCGCAAAGGCCGACCACCAACAAACGGACAGAGTGCACTCTTATCAAATGGCCAGGATCCCCTAGTGACAGGCAGGTCTGGCAAGCTTAGGGGAATTCCCTTTTAACTCACATTCCGGTATAAGCGAACGAAGATACCACCTTAGGGCACTTTCACACTGGGACGGGCTTTGGCAGTAAAGCGCCACTATTTTTAGCCCCGCTAAAGGCCGAAAAAGGTTATTTCTGCCCATTGAGATCTGCATTTCCCAGGAGTCAGTATGTACTCTGTTGAGATAAGATATATGGCTCCATAGAGAATGTATTTTTTAGTGGGTTGGAAGATCCATACGTAGACTTACACCAAGAGAACAGTCAAGCACACCTCTTGCACTCTGCAAGGCTGTTAAGAGAAAATATAGCTGTGTGCAATATACATGTTAATTTTTTCAATAACAACTGATAAAATTGCTAAGATTAAAACCAATCTCCAGGAAAATGTAGCTCCATTCACAATCCCTACTACCCACTCACAATTTTGCAAAAAAACCCTAACAACCTTTTTTCTTGAGTCTGCCAACACCTGAAATTTATAGTACCTTTTCTGTAAGTAGGAACCATCAATCTACTACCACAATCAAGGGCTGCTGCTGCTAACTGTCCCTTTCAATCCTAATTGTGACATCATTGGGCCACCTCTTGGAGTCTTAAGGACACATGAGAGGACCCCACCGACAGCCTATAAAAAGGAACAGAGATCAACTTTAAAAGCCAGACTTTCTGACCTTGTTTCATGTTTAGGGTGTAACATGAAACATGGTCAGAGTCCACAGCCTCCCTCAAACTGCCTCCACCCTCACACCAGCCCCCTTAGTTACAGAATCCCGGGGTTGTTTCTCCCCACTGGCTCCTGTCAAATTTGAATTTGGCATGGCTGTGCATGGCTTTGCCACTGCAGCAGAGTGACTGTTTTCCTCATTGGACGTCACTGCACTTGTAGTCCATTGATACTTCCTCCAGCCATGTAACTGATGGTGGAGAAGACCATGCATTGCACCCGCCTTTGCAGGCTTCAATGCAAACAAATAATAAATGCAAATTTTTGACTTTTTGCACTATAGGTGCATTTATTATTTTTTTTTGCAAAAAGTGTCATTCTTTAAGTTGATTACATTCATATATAAACTGCAGTTTTTGCTTTTCTTTTTTTTTGTATGGGATAAATAGAAAATGTATGTACTATTTTCTTTTTAAGAAAAGAACAATCAGAATACCTTTTTTTTATTTTATTTATTATTTTTTTTTTTTTAAATGTGTTTTGTATATTACATGCCAAGTATAAAACTATCCAGAAGGTGGCGCTCAAGTTTCTACATTCTTCTACATCAGCGACAAGTGGTTGTGTGTGTATTTTTTCCTCTTCACTGAAAATTGTCTTGGGAATTATTTGAATTGAGTCCAGATTTATTACAAAACATAGAATGAGCTTGTAAAATAGACTGTGCCTGTAAAAACTGTACTCAGTAATAATAGGGACCATGTTCTAAGGTAAAACAATGACCTTCACTTCTGGTCCATGAGGGTGAAAGAAAAGATGTGTGCCTAATGGAGCTGGTAACTTGGCTTTGTTACCGAGGTTTATTAGTAATATGGTAAAAAATGACAATGTGTGACGGGCCCATAGCAGCCACTTTGTGGTGATTTAGAAGCCAGAGCAGTCAAACCAATATGATTTGATTAGTTGTTATATGTTTGTGCACTGACATGTTTCCAGGCTGAATGACAAAGCGGGGTGCATTCCAGATCTTTGGAGGACCCATTTATTGTATTTTTTGCATGCGATTAAAGGATAACTGTACTAGCATTAGCTTGTTTATTATATCCAGGGATAACAAACAACCTTGCAAATACTTTTTAATCTGCCTTTCCCTCCTTGTGGTTTGAAAGTTGGTGTTACAGTTCCAGGCCAGGATACACACTGCTGTTTTACAATAAACCTAATGGTATCTGCACTATAACTACACACACATAGGGGGTTATTTACGAAAGGCAAATCCACTTTGCACTACCAGTGCAAACTACAAGTGCACTTGAAATTGCACTGAAAGTTCACTTGGAAGTGCAGTTGCTGTAAATCTGAGGGGTAGATCTGAGAAATGAGGGGACGCTCTGCTGATTTTATTATGAAATCATGTGCAAGCTAAAATGCTGTTTTTTTAATTTTCCTTGCATGTCCCCCTCGGATCTACAGCGACTGCACTTCCAAGTGCACTTTCAGTGCAATTTCAAGTGCACTTTGCACTTGTAGTGCAAAGTGGATTTGCCTTTAGTATATAACCCCCAAAGTGAGAACAAGAAATGTATCTGTTCAATGTAGGTCTACAGTTCCAAGAGACATTAAGTCTAATGTTTATGCTGCATTGCTTTAATATAATCACTGTAAATCACAGGCTGCTAGTAACAGGAAGCTCCCTTATAGTTTTATGTAATATAGAGCAGCAAGTACAGCACATGTTTCAAAGCCAGAGCAGAGAACTAAGAAGGCATCAGGGATCCTTCTATAGCAGGAGTATTAAACTCAAACTCAATTTAATTGCGGGCCGCATCAGCAAAGGCCCAGTTGTATCTGGGCTGTGCTACGTACAGTGTGCAAAGTTCGGGAGTGTGTTAGGTCCAGAGAGCAGCGTTTAGGATTACGCTATGTACAATGTGCATAGTTCAGGAGTGCGTTAGATACAGAGTGCATTGTTCAGGGTTTTGCTATGTACAGAGTGCAGTTCCAAAAGTTCAGAGGTATTTTGTGTACAGAGTGCAGGGTTTAGGGGTGCACTACGTACAGAGTGTGGAGTTCAGGAGTACACTATGTGCAGAGTTTAGTAGTACCTTATGTACAGAGTGCAGAGTTCAGGGGCGTGCTGTGTGAAGAATGCAGGGTTTAGTGTTGCCCCAACCACCACCCTCCCTTTCCCACAAAGCTTCTTTGCATCTCTCTCTCCTACCTGGCCCGGCTCTAGTACCTCTCTGTGTGGGCGGCTCTGCCTCTCCTTGGAGGTAGATTGTTCCCCTTCTCAGATTTTGGAGATATGTCTCCACCTTGAATGTATACAGGGATCTAATAGATCTGGGAGCTGCTGAGAGCAAAGCTGTCCCTTGTAAACACAAGGGTACCACTACATTCCATCTCCAAAACTGGGTGCAAGGGCCACATGTCAAGGCCTGGCAGGCTGGATTTTGCCCAAAGACCTTGTGTTTGATATATATGCTCTATTAGTTTACTGGGCTGTCTAAGGGCCCTTTTACCCTGTTCTTTAGCAAAATCATGGTAAAAATGCATATGCATTTTTACCAAGATTTAGCTGTTTCCTGTGCGTTTTTGGGTTGCTTGCGCCTGTGAAAAATGGACATGCGACTCAAAAACACACCAAAAATGCAAATCGCGGTATGTTTTTACAACGATTTCCATTCATTTCAATGGGAAGCTGTGTTTTTGTGCACGCTTTGGAGGATGGATCTGGAGGACATTTTTGCAGTGTGAACTAGCCCTAACCAAATGCAGGGGTGCCTGCTTCTAGCAGCTTGTGCTCCTGGTTCTCCAAGGATTACATGAGTGCAGTAAAAAAAACCAAAAACAAATCATAATTTATTGTTCTAACAGTGATGCTGTTGAGGGGGGATGTGGGCATTCCTTGTTTTTCACATTTCCTTGTCTGCTGTCGTAGAGCCGACCCAGGCATGTTGAATGTAAATAGCAATGTTGACACTGGTGTTCGCATGTAATATCAGATCTTTAAGCACAAGGGAAGAAAACAAAGTGGTAAAAGGTTTTATATGCAAATCTGCTTAGTAATCATGCATATACATATTAAATGTGCTGTTGTGTTTTAAAGTTATAGTTATCCCAACAGCAACCTATCGGAAGTCATCTTCACACAATTGGCTAGGATTGGTAGCTCTTGGTTGGTGGATTAAATAAGCAGTCTGAAGCAGCTCATGAATTTCATACCAGGTCGACCACTCTGAAGTTGGGATTGGGGGAAATATCTTTGAGGGAGGTTGGAAGACGTGCTCTGTTGTCCTGCTTAGCATGCCCCTTCCCTAAATAAGAAAAGCTGTTCTCGTCCCCATTCACTAATGTAAAACTTAACAGTATCAAACGTTTTCATACACAGTAGTGCACAATTTCAGAGATGTTGCAGGATGGTTAATTAATCTTCAATGTGTATGGCCACTTGTACAGACCTTTAAACATAAAATGCTGATTGGACAAGATTGTCTCCCAGATATTTAAACTAAACTCCATGCAAACTGCTAAATACACAGATAAAATACATAGAGTATATGAGAGCTGTTTTACTTGTTCTTTCTTTGCCACAGTTTTAATTTTTATTTAAAGGGCCCCTTTCCAACTCTACTCTACTCTACTGTAGCTGCACAGAGAAAGGAGAAGCAACTCATGTGACCCAGAATTAGCCAACAGTGGTCTAAAGACTGCTGTTGGCTGACATCCCAGAGCCGCTCCAGATTTTGAGAGGTTCTTGACAATAATATCAGAATCCACCCAAACGACTCCTGCCCGGCATTCCAGCGAGTGCTGGAGGGGCAGAGCAGACAATGGTGACACAGTCTCCGCTCAATGCTCAGACTGGACCCGAGAACTGAGCTATCGGCAGTCACATGATCACTCAGTTCTCAGACATAGAGGCAACGGTGGGACAGCTGCAGCATCGGATCGATGCTGCAGCCACATACTAGTGGCCACAAAATGTTTATTTTCACTTCCCACACTTCTCCTTTAATGCATGCCTTTTATATCTGCATGCTGTACAGCTTTAATACCTGCCTTTTTATGTTTACATGCTTAGACATATGTTATCCTATCTCACTGTAAAGCTGGCCATACATTGTACAATTCTCTTATTCAATTTCCTTTAGCTTTACTTCAACTATGTAGTGCAGGGGCCTGCCTGATTGCATGCAAATTGATAGTGTTTAGGTTTGACCTCACATTATATGGTCTTGTTAAATCTAAGGGAAAATTAAATAAGAAAATTGTATAATGTATGGCCAGCCTAGGTCCAGTAGAAAAGAGTTACTGGCACTGTAATTTCTAAAACAGGTTCATCTTTGAAAGCTGGAATAATGAGTCAATAGAGTGGATTCTTTAGAGGATTACTGTTCTCAGGTTTGAAAGCTAACAGCAATGGCTCAGTGTGTGTATTTTATGGTTATATCTCCTGGAAAAGAGTCGTTTAGACTGTGGAGTATTATAGTTGAGTACAAAGACTTAGCAAATCAAAGTAGCAGGATTTCATATTCAATGTAAAGGAGTTCACTACTTGGATGTAGCTGCTGAGGCTAACTAGCAGAAGTCTCCCTGTTCTCAGACCCCTGAACATCATTGTTT